>CM053594.1:256381267-256403865 GCA_028646575.1 Pseudocheirus occidentalis | reverse complement strand
GCTGCCTGTAGCAACAGATGTGCTTTCTGTCTTGTGGAGAGTTTTGGAGCTTGAAAATCTGTTTAGCGTCCCATTTTATGAGTTTTTTAGTGTGTTTGTGTGGGAGCTGTGGTGCTTTGCTGCTTCTATGCCGCCATCTTGGCTCTGTTCCCTTCTTTATTAGATTTTAATAGAAAAACAATATGACCCAAAGAGGTCTCTTATTGCCAGTTAATATGCATAAAGTTTGTTTAATATATATTTGGAAGTATAATACATTTTTATTCACTCAAAGTTGGTGAAGATTAGAGACATTTTTGTGTAGAAGTCACTTTCAGATAAGGATAAGCTATGATTTATTTAGTTTTCTGTGATTTTGGAGAGCCTGGAGTCAGAAAATTAGTTTCTTTTGTTAACCATTTGTGTGTAATATGACATACTGCAGTTACTGTTGTACTAAATAGATCATCAAATAACCTTTCCTTGTATTTGTCCATTGACACTGTACTCTTTTGCTTTTTTTATACCATATGTAGCAGTTTGTAAATATACTGTTATTGGATAGTAGATGTATAAACAGAAGGTACCATTTCTGCCCTTATCTATGTGAAATTCTTTGTTGAATCTGGTTATTTTGTTCTAATGAATTAGTCAGATTTTCATTAAGGAATAAACATTTTAGCGTCAGATTTCAAAAATTTTAATTATAAATGAATGCTAGTCTATTGCTGCTTTGCAGCATGATGCTTTTTATTTTATTTTTTCATTTCTGGATTTGTTTTTACAAAAATGACTAAGCCAAAGATAAATGACCTTTTATTTTCAATTAACAGACATATGTAGGGTGTGTCGATCAGAAGGAACACCTGAGAAACCGCTGTATCATCCGTGTGTATGTACTGGCAGTATTAAATTTATCCATCAAGAATGGTGAGTAGACTTTTTAGAAATTACATTTCAAAACTCGTTTTTATTGCTAGTATCATTTGTTGTTTAATTGTAGAAACCCCTTTATTTTTAACATGGTATTATCTCTTGGGATTAAAGAAAAAGCTTACCTATTCAAGCACCCCAGGTTTTCATAGGTAGAAGAGAATATAAACTAAAAATAATTAGTGTCATGGACTTAAAACCACTTTATTTTTATTGTCTTTTAGGTAAGATTTTTCTCAGAGTTTATTTTAAGCAGCTAGCCAGTAGGCAAAACAGGTTTCTTTATGTGAAAATTTCCACCTGCTGAATGAATTTAAAGCGCTCTGTGTGTGTGTGTGTGTGTGTGTGTGTAAAATCTCAGTGAATAGGAAGAGAAACATTATATTCTTAGAGGGGTCATATATCTGTTATATCCAGACTCTCCACAAGGTCTGAAATTAGGCATCCTGTCATAACACACAGCTTAAACCAAGGACATGAGAAAGGTCACTTCAGTTAGTCTGGGTTCAAAAAGTGGATAACGTTTTGGACATGACAGGATACAGCTTGACTTTACAAATAGGAAGGAGCGTGGAGGGGAGTCATTTATTTCCTCATTTCAAGCTTCATGAAAAGGACTATTAAGAAAGACTCAATGTCAGTTCATTACATATGAAATAACAGTTACTTAGTAACTATACTCAGTACTCAGTAGTTAATAAGAGTGTCTCTTCTGTGCTATGTCTCAACTAGATACTAGGGATATTAAAGAAAGGATCAGTGAGAACAATTTGGTATCATAAATGCCATCTAGAATTAGACAAAAATCACAAATGTGAGAGTTGCAAGAGACATTAGTGGCCATCTAGTGTAACCCATATGTGAAAGGAATCCCAACTATGACAGACCTGATAAGTGGTCATACAGCCTCTAATTGAAGATTTCCTAAGAGAAAGGAACCCAACAAAGATGCTTTCTTTCCAGTATTGTAATCCTAACAATCATATTATATGATGTTTTGAGGGAAAACATGAATATCTTATGAAAAACATCTAAAAATTTAGCATTATGCCCCCAAATTGCTAACTTCCCTAATAAAATTTTATGGATATATCATCCATGTCTTTATCTAAATACTTCTTGAATTTATATTTTCAGCTTTACTATCTGTTGGAGGTAAGGAATTCCATGTGTTGACTACCTGCTGGGTAAAGTAGTATATGTGCACCAATAAGAAATTAAAAACTTTTTGAAGATAAAGACAGTGTCTTATTTATCTCTGTACTTAGCACTGTGCCCTACAAAATAAATTGGTGCAAAATAAATGTTTATTGAATTTTTATATATATACTAGACTCTTTCAAATTTCAGAGTGTTTCCTATTATCTACTGTGGGCATATGTTATGGTATTGGTCATTGGTTCTGCAAAAACTTTGTTGGCCAAAACATCAGTACCGACAGAGAAGTGAGTGCGGGGAATATTGTTTTAAATAGGAGCTCTGCCCTTCATTTGCTTGTAGTGGTGACTTCCCTTGGGCTGGGCCAACAAGTTTTCTGATTGGCTTCAAAAGCTACTCTCTACCAGTATCTCCTGAATCTTGGGATTTGTGATGAGAGAGGACAGCCACCATTTACAATAGTTTCTCCACAGTGAAATGCCAGACTTTGATCATTTGATATTATTTTGAAATGTTGATTAGGAAATTATATAAGGTATGTCTGTCTTACAGCGTTTGATGAACTTGCTGATATTTGTCTTATCAATAAAATTCAGGAATTTAAAAAACTTGACTCATCTCCCTTTTAGCCTTTGCAGGCTAAAAAGTCCTAATTATTTGTTCTTTTCTCATATAGCATGTCCTCCAGTTTCTTAGTTGTCCTACTTTGCATCTTCCCTAGCTGTGTAACACCTTTTTGAGTTAGACTTTAAGTAAGAATTGCACAGTTTTTCCAAGTACAAGTATCACAGGTTTGAACAAGAAAACAGACACATTCTTTGTTGAATTTTACAAATCTCTAATTAGTATTGAATTAATGTTGTTGGCATTAGACACTATGTAATGTAGAGGAAACAGTGGTATAATGGAATTTCACTTAGGATTCTTCATCTGTTATTTGGAGGAATTGAAAATAACTACCTATTTCAAATAAATTTTAAAATGTCATAAAGAAATAGGAACTTTAGTTAAATAAGCAAAAGATAGTTGTTGAGGAACAAAATAATAAGCATAAATTCTGAACATTATAGAGCTGGATGAAACATTTGAGAGCATCTAATTCAGTATTATTAGTCCATTGAGATTTTTTTGAGGCCAGATTTTTTTTTTTTTTTGCTTGAAGTTGTTTTGGTTACTTGGAAGTAATTACATATTACTTGTCTTTATGCACTTTGTCCTTAAGCAAACCTGGCCTCTACTTGCTTTTCTCCCTATACAACAGTCCATCTTCTGTCTCTGTTCCTTTCAGGCTGACTCCCATATCTGGAATATTCTTCTTTCTTACCTCTTAGAATTTCCAGCTCCCTTCAAAGCTCAGCTCAAGTGCCACCTTCTGTATGAGGAAACCTTTCCTTATTCCCAAGTTGTGTGTATTTATTTTGTATTTGCTTATTTATAAACATTCTCTGTCCTCTTCAAGTAAAACATTAGCTCCTTCAAAACAGGAGCTGTCTCATTTTTATATTATCCTCAACACCTGGCACATAGGAAGCACTTAAATTCTTGTTGATTAACATACTACAACCAACTTTATGGATTGTCTTTGAGTTTCTTAAAAAGTGAATACATTTCTTTGTAACCATTTTTTGGTTTTCATTTTAGTGGCATTTTCTTTCTGACTGTATCACTGAAGGTTACCAGTAGATCTTTAATTAGAAACTAGCACTTGGTACATATTCAGTTGAGGAGGTGGGAACTTCCCTGTGACAGTCCTCTCTGCCTTGTGGTCTTCCTGTAGTCCTATGCCCCCTCTGTGACCACTCTGAAGAGGAAAATACTCTTTCTCTCCCCTTAACTCTTATTCCCAAGGTTTTGTTTACTACTCTGGATCATTGTATAGTTATGCAAAGTGTTATGTAGTTATACCAATGTCAAGATTAAATACAGTGTTTTGAAGATGGGGAAAGCTTTTTGTGAAAAAAGTGAAAATTATAGTTACTATAAATCTAAACTTTAAAAACGTATATAAAAATACATTATTTCTACATTATTATAATTTATAAATATTATGTATTTCTAATTTCAGCTTAGTTCAGTGGTTGAAACACAGCAGAAAAGAATACTGTGAACTATGCAAACACAGATTTGCTTTCACACCAAGTAAGTTTATAGTATTCACAACTTTTGCCGCCTTTTTGTGTATTACATCCTTGCAACTTTCAACTTAAAATTTAGAAGTAATATTAGAATCTTTATCCTTTCCTTTCATATTTCATTCCTCTTTGATTTTTAGTATAAAAAGTATTCTGAACTCCTTTTTCTTATTACCTAGTTTGTTTTTAAAAACATCACATATATGATGTATTGTATTACCAAATCTATTATGTGTTTATTTAAACATCTAAAATATTGAATTAATTCAACAAACATTTGGTGCCTGCTAAGTTTAAGGTACTATCCTAAGTGCTTAATATACAAAGGCAATAGTACAATAGACAATAGTCATTTGCCCTCAAAGAGTTTAAATTCTTAAATTTTGATACCATTTTATTAAGCAGAAATAAGTTCCTAATCCATTGAAAGGAAGGTGTGGGGAAAATAAATCTCCCCTTCATACTATTATTTTTAAAGTAATTGTAATGAAATAAGAACATCCAATGTATGTGTGGGTGTATGTTTTTTCTGGGACATAAACTTTGCAGAGGTTAAATTTCTTTTGAGTCACAAAAAGTATGTGTGATAGAAATGAGTATTATTGACCCTGTATTTTTTTTCCAGTGGAAAAACATGAATTATTAGTAAAAGTAATTTCTAATTTCTTTGACAAAGTCTAATTATATTACCATCTATGGAAATTTCTATACCTGAGAGAGATGAACTGGATTTGATTTTTGGCTCTGCCACTCATCAGTACACTCTAGGACTCAGTTTCCTCATCTTCATAATAAGTTGTTTGGATTATATAATTTCTCATAGTCCTTCTATCTTGAAATCCAGGGATCAGCATCACTAAGGTCAATATTCTTATTGATTGCTTAGAACAGAAAAATTGTCACGTTTAGCTTAAAAAAATAATAGCCTTATTGGCCTTATAGCAAATTAAAAACCTAAACTACTGAGCTTCATTTTCTATGAAATTTGTAAAGCTACATATATCCTTAATTTTTTGTTAGATTGTTGTTTTCTTTAGCCTCCAGTTATCTACAAAATCTCGAATTTGTAAAGAACCTCTAAGGATATCTGGTACACTCTATACCCAAACAGGATAGCCTCTCCAGAATAAATATTTATACTTCAGCTGATCCTGATGTGGCATGATCTCAAAGCCATACGTGAACCTGGTTGCTGTTCTAGTCTGTAGATAATTTCTAGCTTATCACTGACCTTCCCAAAAGGTGATATTGATGCTAACACTCAGATGCTGTCTTAGCAAGGCAAAATACAGTGGGATTAACACCTCCCTAATTTTGGCTACTGTGCTTCTCTTAATGTAGTATAAGGTCTTGTTACCTTTTTTGCTGCCATGTCACATTGCTTTACTGAACTTATAATCTAAACCCAAAATCTTTTTTGAGAGAACCTGGGATTTAGTCATACCTTTTCTATCTTATACTTCTGAAATATATAATTTTTTAAACTAGACTTTACATTTATCCTGTTAAATTTTATCTTATTTGATTTAGCCCAACAATATAAGTTTAAAGGTCATTTTTAATCTTGATTCTGTCTTCTTATATGTTAGCTATTCTTAGCCAACATACTTACACTTAACTTTGTGTTAAGCATAAATATCTGCGAATTAGTAAAGTATACCATCTATTCCTTGATTGTTGATAAAAAATGCTGAATAGCACAAGCTCTAGCAAAAATTCACCATTAATGATGGCAATACAGTGAGGGAAGGGGATACAAGGGGGTTTTGAGCATGTTCTTGGGTCTGTGAATGCAACCTTGCTACCAGTGGTTTGAGAAGAAGTGGAGAGAATGCTGAGTGAACTCAGGGTGAGCATCAGTTCCCTGGGGTTTTTTTTTTACCCTTCTTTTGGATTCTGGGTATCCTAAACTATGGAGACTGTTGAAATTGCTTTATCTTTGGCATATAATTTAGTCCACCATCATGTTGCTGATACAACCCAGAAATCTCTGTCACATTTACTTCTAGTAAGGGTGTTGTTCTTCTGGGCTGTTGAATTTGAATTAACCTATTGCTCTCTTATTATATCCTTTGCTTATCTTAGGTTTCATTCTTTGTTAAGAATTTTTATTTTATCCTTTCTGGTATTTCTCAAAGAACATAGAAGGAAATGAAAAATGTAATTGTTTTGCCTTATCTTAGCTATTTGTTACCTTCCCCGTCTTCCCAAATAGCATTCTTATCCTTTCTTTGTTTCTTCTTTTCTTCTACAGAGTTAAAAATCAAATTCCTCTTTTACCTTTTTTTTTTTTTTTAACTAAATTCAGCTCATTCTGAGCTTTAGCATTCCTTAGACTTCTATAGGGCCATACTGTACGTCACTTACATTGCTTCCTTCTTTTGTGCATGTGAATTTAAAATCTGAGTTGACTACTAAGTGCTTGATTACATCCACATTGTTTCCTGTGGGCATCTCTCCCCTTTCTTCCTCATGGAATTATTTCTCATGTTTTTAGAATTTCATTCTTAAGAAGTTTTCATTCTCCCTGGTTTGATTTCACGTGTAAATTTTTAATCTTTGTGATTGTATTTTATTCTATAAGAAAACAAACAAATTTATTGGTTTGGTTTTTTTGCATCATTTGTATTACAAATATTGCTCTTTTATGTACCCAGCAAGCTATTCCTTGTAACAAATATTAAAGAGAGAGGAAAAAAGCAGTTCAGCAAAGCCATCTAGTACATCAGATGGTCTGACTATCTATGGCATTCCACACACATAATCCCCCAACTTTGCAAAAAAAGGAGGAAAATACATTTCTCTGTTCTTCTCCTGAGGTATGCTTGATCCTCTTCTTTTTCTGAATCCTTCAAAACATGTTCTTCCCAAATCTGGGTTGCATGTCAGATTATTCCCAATTTATTTTCAATCACAGATCCTAAGATAAATTCTTTCTTCCCTTACCCCCTGATTCCAGTCAGTTCTGCTTTAACATCTAATTCTTCCATTCTGCTAAGAATGTGGTCCAGAATTGGAAGCTCCCTTCCTTGATTTCTACATCTTTGGAAGGATGACATCAAGATGGACCACAAAATTAATAATTGCTTTACTTTTGCAAGAGAATATTCCAACAGATTTCTAGAAAGTTGTTCTTCTCACTACTATCTTTTATATAATTCTATACCATAATCATTATCTATTTCTTTCTCTCTGCTGCCAGTCTGTAGTATTTTTTTCATGACAGTAACAGTTCTCTTTCTGGCAGTCAGATGCCAAGTAAATGAGATATCTGATACTCTTATTGTCCCTGATTAGGCCAAATCTGAAGTTTTATGTCCAGGTCTAGCCGTCGCATTTTAGGAGGGACATTGATAAATTAATGGAGGGCATGTAGCATGTTGAAAGGACTCCAGACTATACTATATGAAGACTGATTGAAAGAATTTAACATATTTAATCTTAAGCAAAGACATGTTAGGTGTCTTCAAGTATTTAAAGGGTTGTCTAGTCTATCATCTGTACTTGACACTAAAAATCAGAACTAGTGGCAGAGGGTAGAAGTTGTAGAGAGGCCAATTTTGGTTCAATATAAAATTAATCTTTCTAATTACTAAAGTTGTTAAAAATATAATGAGCTTTCTCTTAAGGTCTGGAGTTCCTGGATATTGGATGTTTACTAATCAATTCTAGATTGTCACTTATCTGAACTATTATAGAGTGGATTTCTGCTTACGTATTGGTTGAATACATTACTGTTCCTTTGAGATTCTGTGCTTTAGGGTAAATGAATTGTTATGATCTTGATTTCATTTTTTTTTTACAAATGTTTATTGAAATGTCTTATTAAGAATATCTTGTCATAGAAATTATGATTAGATATGATACTTATGATATACAATTAGATATGGTACATATCTATTTATATACATTATATAAATAATTTAAACATTTCTTGATGCATTTTGTTTTGATACAACACGTTTCCTACCTACCAAACACTCAATTCACACTACAAAGTACATTTCTCAAAAAGCTTATTAGCTCTTAATTAAAAGGAAGACAAGATCTGTTTTTTTATTAATGATCACTAACATTGACTTTTTTATTGGAGTTTTGTAGCCATTCAATATTAATGTTATTTACATTGTTGTACTCATATATAATATTCTCTTAGCTCAGGTTTTAATATAAGTAGCCTTTTTTAACTATAAATTTTATGAGATCTATTTTTTTCTTTCAGTTTATTCCCCAGATATGCCTTCAAGGCTACCAATCCAAGATATTTTTGCTGGACTGGTTACAAGTATTGGCACAGCAATACGTTACTGGTTTCACTATACACTTGTGGCCTTTGCATGGTTGGGAGTTGTACCTCTTACAGCATGTAAGTATTACTTTTTCAGTGTTGCATTTCTTAAATATTGCTTAATAATAGATACCATTGCATCTTGTTATTCCATGTGATATCCTTTAATATCCTTTAATAATATAATATTATAATGTTCTTAAACATAAAGAAATTTAACTTAAAAAAAAAGTTGTATTAGAAATTCATGTTTAGCAATTTAATCTAGGTGGACTTCCCAAAGAGAATCTAGAAAAGAAAAATGAACAAAATATGGAGAATAATTATTACTATTTTAGGAAGGAATCAAAAGACTAAACTCAGATGCTAGGCAAATGAAGATCTTAAGTCCTTCAGTCATATCGTAATTATCCTCAGATTTTTGATTTTTAGGAAGCTAATGTCTTTTCCACCTTGTTTTTAGCACTTGCTTTTAAGATGAAATCTGGAATATGAGTGACCACTGAAGTGGAATAGTGGCCCCAAATAGGTTGAACAGGAAAGTCTCCTCTTCCCCTTGCCCTTCACTCCTCTCCAGAAATAACAAAAATACCCTTATGTTCTCTCATAGTGAAATGCAGATGTTCTTTGGAAGATTTGATTTATTACTTCTGTAGTGTGGATGACTTACATAAGATATGTAGTAGGATATTCTAGGGTATGAAATTAGACTTGGGTAAGAAGTTCTTTGAACATTTTATCTGATTTACTTGAATTTGAGTAAATTCAAGTAATTGAATTTCATTCTGATTTACTTGTAATTTAAGGGACAAACAATATTTTAGAACAAATCAGGTTTTGATGTCTTCGTAGAGAATGTAAGTCAATGTGTGCTTAGTAATAACAAATATAAGCATTGCAAATTCTGCCTAAAAATTTCCACTTATAGTACTTTTTACATTTTTACACAGGCCGTATCTACAAGTGCTTGTTTACTGGCTCTGTGAGCTCACTATTGACACTGCCATTAGATATGCTATCAACGTAAGTGTAAACCATTGTGATATGGAAAAAATTCTTGATTCAAATGATTCATTTTTACTGCTCATTTGTTTTCCTTCCTATGTTCATGTTAAAATTTAAGATTTCTCCCGTAACCTATGGGAAAGCATATTATAGCTCTTTTTGTTTATTATCTTTGAAAGTGTAGCTGTCGGACTCTTCAGAAGGATTTCCAAATTAGATTTGTAACTTTAGGCATATGTCATATATTTAAAGATTGGTTGTATAACTTAAGATTTGTTTTGAATGGGATAATTAATTTGCACAGTGAGTTCACATTGAATTCGTTAATGCCTTTACAAACAAAACAATAAAGAACCCCAGCAAAGTAGCAATTACCTTTGAGTTCAAGTACATCACATTTGTCTATTTTTTGACATTTAGGCTATAATCTGATAACATTTCACCTAGTTATCTCAGTGCTTCTTAATTATAATGTGCAGTGCATTTTGTAACTCTCTAAAAATAGAAGAAAGAGCACTTGGTTTCTATGTTAATAGACTTAGAAGCAATGCAAATTGTTAAAAACCTCATTAAAAACTTTCGTACAGTTTTACCCATTTCAGATTTACTTGTTCCTCTCACTTGGCTTTCTTAACTCTACTGCTCCTTATGTAAATAAGAAAAAGATCAGAGGGATCTATCATGATCCGTTGAGAGAGCCTCTAAAAAAGCACATATTACCATGCTGTTAACTTAGAAAGGAAAAGATAGGAAACGCAGAATATTTTACACTTTTGATAGATTTTTAGCTTTATCTTCTTAGACTAACTCAAGTTTTCTAGGCCCCTTGCATCTGGAACCATACTTTTTAAAATTGCTAAAAACTGTTCACTGTATTTAGAACTTTAAATCTAATTTCCATAATATGAAAAATCAGTATTTTAACAACACTAACTTATTAACTTTATAAACTGAATTTCACCTGGGAGCAGAAATTTGTTTCTTAAGTATACATGTTTGATATAAATTTTTAAAAACCCAATATATAGACATTTAAGATTTGGAAAGTGTTTTACACATCTCATTTGAGCCTTGTGAAATAGCACTATAGATAATAACCTCTTTTTATGGATGGGGAAGCTGGTATGTAAGTTTTGTGACTTGCCAGTGACCATGAACTAGCAAGTACAGGAAACAGGATTTGAACTTGGGTCTTTCTTATTCTTAAGTTCAGAATTACCTATAATAGACAGTATTGCCTCTACCTCTTTAAAAATTTAATTTCAGTTTCTGTTTCTCCTTATATATGAAGTAGAAATTGAAGAGGGAATAAATTTTAAAATTTGTGGAAGTTAAAATGTTAAAATCTTCTTAGGAGGAAAAACATGGAAGTTTTGTCATGAAGTTCTGAAAGGAATGTAAATAAAGGTCATCTTAGAAGATAAAAAAATTAAAAAGTAGAAGTAGATAAAATATTATGAATAAATAAAGTAAAAATAATGGAAAAGTTGGATCCTGCCCTACTGGGCCTTTTGGTTGATTTCTCTTTCCTTTTTATTTTAAAAGCCAAAAGTCTGGTGTTCATTCAGGGAAACTTGCCCCAGAATCACATAAGTTATAAATATCTCATATACCTTAAGTAAACGCTGCCCTAGAATTATGATCCACTCTAAGTGATACTTGCCTGGAAAATGGACCATACCAGTTAGTCTTGGGCTTACAAGGTTAAGTGTCTGGACCATAGACCTGTTGAAATATCCAAAAATTCAGAGTAGATAAAGCCATATAAATAAAATGAATGCAACATGTCACATTTTCCATTATTTTCTAATATGCTTCAGCTATCTGGAATGTTCAGCAAACAAATTTCTATAATCTAGCTTTTTGGATAGATGATAGTTTTTACTGGAAATGTGTATTAACTCATTTTAAATTATTTTTGTTACTATGGAATTAATTATGTAACTTTTTTTTTTAATAGGGAAAATTTATTGGCAGATTGTTTGCAAGGTTGTTTTGTGGTGACGTGCACTCTTTGTGCATTCATCAGCCTTGTGTGGTTGAGAGAACAAATAGTCCATGGTGGAGCACCACAGTGGTTGGAACAAAATCATGCTCAACCTCTCAATGCTGCTGGACAACAAAATGAGGTAAGATAACTTGTTCCAATTTTAGTTGTTATGAAATTATTTCTGGTTATTCATGGTCTTTTCTCACAGGTTTACTTGTAAAATAATAATACATGTTGTTGAAATAAGCAGTTCATAAATTTAGGACAGTGTTGTGATAGTGTGACTTTTTTGTTTATTTACCTGGAAGATTAGGAACAGCTAGAGGGATATACTGATTTCTCTTTCTGCTTTGCTTGTGATGACATTTAGTAATTCTCACTTGGAAACACAAAAGCTACATCCTGTTCCTGAATCTATTTTTGACTTGCTATATGAATTTAATAAAATAATTTAATTTCTTTCCCTCACCTTGGCTTCTTCAGTTGTAATATGCTTATCCAATCAGCACTATGAGCAATATTATAGTTAGGTATGTTAGAAATTTATGTTTCAACTTTTGCGTGATTATTTGTAGGGATATCCTTGGTTTTTTTTCCCCCCTTTATATGAGTGTTATCAGTAGACACAGGATCAGATATTTAAGCCCTGAAAAAGAGTAGGTGGATTTGATGAATATTTTGAAGTTTTTTGGTTAAGTAATGCATGATGTTTAGATTTATTTGGTAATTGTGGTGGCTGTGTAATTGTTTTGAGTATTTAGCAGAAGTTTAGACTATTAGGCAAAAAGCAGTGATCCAAACTTTTGTCAGGGTGTCATGGTCACATTGTATGTGGAAAACTTTTGGTGTCCTGGTCCCTCCTGTGTTTGAGTAGTAGTAACATAGGTACTTGAGGATCTATTAGCCGGTTAGGCAGGATATTTATATTGTTACTTGACTCCGCAAGGCCTTTGGAAAGTTTACTAACTTGGTGGGGCAGGGAAAAGGGGCACTTGTGGGGGATGGAGGTACATAGTCAGTGAAAGCAGGACATTACTTAACAAGAGACTAATGCAGTGTATCTACGTATATGAACATCATTATTCTAGTTTATGAAATGTTAAACATTAACTTCACAAACTGATTTCTGTGTACTAAGTTGTTTAAAATATGTGAACTTTATAGAACTTGTACTTTAATTCATAATAATACATGGAAGTTCACAATATTTGGTATCAGATGAGGTATTTACTTTCTTAGAAATTAATCAAAGCTTAGTAAAACTAAGAAAATTTATCTACATATCTGAAATATCTCATCATTTTAGGCTCCGGGTGTAGGAAATGGTGCTGAAAATGTTGCAATTGATCAGCCTGCTAACCCACCAGCTGAGGATGCAGTAGTAGGGGAAAACCCGGAAATTCAGGAAGAACAAGCTGATGAAGAAGAGGAAGACAATGAGGATGAAGAAGATGCTGTAGTGGAGGATGCAGCAGATGCTAATAATGCAGCACAAGGTAATAGTCATCAACATTTCAAAGTAATGACAGTCCTCATATAATTTTAATCTAAATGAATGTTTTTAACTTATTTTTAATATTCATCAATCTTAAGCAGATTTTCATCTTGATGTTCTTGTGTTTGTATGTGTATAGATTATAAATACTAAAATATACTATACTCTAAATACTATAACTATGAACTCTGCCATATATATGTATATATATTTATGTGTCTTATAGGAGAGTATGAATGGTTGCTGGATGACATTTTATGAAATGTTATTTAAACTTGAGCTTTATTTAATTTCTTCTTCTTAGTGTTTCAAATATGTAGGTATGGTTTGAAAGAATTAAAGTACCTTCCAGGTGCAGTTCTTGTAATGGGGCTAATAAACTGCTTCTTTTACTTCATTCTCAGTTATAATATTAGGTTTAGTATTTTCTTATAAGCATCTGCAAGGTGCTCATTTGAAAGACAGTTCTTATTAATATTTGCAGTACAAGGTTCCTCAGGCATCTCTGAACTGTAATTATTATTTCAGATGACATGAACTGGAATGCTTTAGAATGGGATCGAGCTGCAGAAGAATTAACATGGGAGAGAGTGAGTAAGAGCCCTTTATATCAAGTACTAGGAGTTGCTGCCTCTCATTCTTAGGAGTGGCCTAAATATTTAACTAAAATTAATTGCACAACTTAGAGACATTCAGATATATTTACTAAAACAATATTTAGTAAGTTATCTCTATTTAGATAAATTGGTGATTCAGCAGATATTTTTAGAAAAAGTTATTAATAGTATAATATCACAGTTTTATTGTAAGTGACTATTATAGTATTAAAGTTTCTTTATCAGTCATCTTCCTAAATCTGTCCTAATATGCTAAAGAGTTGAAAAGTGTGTTTTGAAGAGTAAATCAGTGACTTTTTCACTTGGAAATACTGCATTTTGAGGGCTTTATTTTAAACTTGTATTACAAAATATCGCAAGTTTTAGGAACAGTTTGATTTTAATTACCATATATTCTTTCAAAATGTAAAATGATAAATGCATGTGTAAGAAGAAAGATAGTTTCAAACATGCCTTCTATTGTGAATGAAGTATCTCATGCTAAAACTAAGCACCAAGATACTAAGTTTATTTAGATTCTTTTTTTATGGAAACAGGAAAATATGCGATTCCAGTCAATGAAGCATACATGCATAGAGATGTTTGAACATATGAAACCTTTGTATTTCATTGGTAGGCATAAAGGTAAAGGAAGTTCTTTAGAATAGAAAATCCCCACTCACTGTTATCTAATTATTTTATTTTTTCCTTAGATGCTTGGACTTGATGGGTCACTAGTTTTCCTAGTAAGTAAATTGACCTTGTTTAAGAATAGAATTGTAATTTACTTAATTAGTGTTTTTCTTGATAATTTGAGTATCAGAAGATTTATAGCCATGTAACTTTAAAATAAATTTTTATTGTTAGCTTTTGTTTTAATATTGCCTAGGTTTTCCCCGTATCTCCCTTTTTTTCTGCCAGAGAGCCATCCCTTATAACAAAGAATTTTTTTAAAGAAGATAAGAAAAAGTTGAGCAAAACTGGTTAATATATCCCCCAAATCTGATCTTGTTCAGTGTTCCAAACTCGTAAACTCTTGCCTCTGAAAAGGAATTGGGAATAGGGATGTGGGTGGGATTGTTAAACAGGGTAATTTTATACTTCAGATTATAAGACCTCTTCACTTTTGATTATTTATTGTCAAGAAAAAAGTTTATTGCATTTTTGGGAAGAAAATGCATTTTATGGGAAAAAATTAATATTTGTAATTTTGAGTAAAATTTTAAAATATTTATTAAGACTTTACTGTGTACAGAGCTTTTGTGTGCAGTGGGGGGGGGAAATATAAAGATGAGACAGACCCTTTACCTGTGACATTTTCAGTCTAGTAAAGAATATGATGTGAATAATTTTAATATAGATTAGGACATAAATGATTAAAATTTTTAAAAAGGATAAATAAGGGGTGCAGTACAAATATCTAAAAATCCAGTAATTTTTTTTTTTTTACAATTCTGTATTGTAATAGTCAAGAAAAAATGATGAAACCAAAGCAACTCTGAGTATATAAAGGACAAAATTTTAATGCTGTCTTTTTTTGTCTATGTTCCTCTTTCCATTGAACTCCAAATCTAATTTCTTTATATCCAGGGAACATTCTTTATTATTTCTAGAATACTAGCCAGATGTGAGGCTCTTCTATCAGGGTGGTTATACTCTCTATCAGGCATCCCTGACCCAGCTCACGGGCCCTCAGGGCTAAAAATACCATTTTTCTCCCCCTCTGGGTTTATAAATAGTGGAGATTCAGTCTCCAGGTAATCACTGAGCTAAATGACATGGCCCAGAGGAGTGTGCTCAGATTGTTAATGTCATTTTATTCAGCCAGCAAAACTTTTATTAAGTGTCAGGTGTGTTTAAGGCACTGTGCTAGTAATTGGGGATAAAAAGACTAGCACAAAATTGTTCTTACTCTCAAATGCCTTATATATTCACCGTGGGAAACAAGAGAAAGAGAGAGATACAAAATAGGTAAAAGAAATAATTTGTTAAGGAAACTAGAAGTTTTGGAAAGGCCTCATGAAGAAGGTGGTGCGTGATTTTATTTTTAAGGTGATTAGTGATCCTTATCAGAAGTGATAAGAGACTTCGTTTCAGGTATGAGAGATAGCCAGTACAAAGGCATAGGGATGGGCTATGGAATATCATGTAGGAGAAATAGTAACCAGGCTAGTTTTGCTGCATCATAGAGTGAGGAAAGGGAGATAATATGTAATAAGACTGGATGGAAAAGTAAGTTGTACCAGATTATGAAGAGTTGTGACTGCTAGTAGAGAAATTTATATTTGATCCTAGAGGAAAGAAGGAACCACTGGAGTTTATTAACTAGAAAAGTTTGGTAAGATGTGTGCTATAGGAAATTGACTTTGGAGTAGAGAAATGAATGAGGCATGGAAGCCAGTTAGATTATTGCAATAGTCCAAGTGAGAAGTCATGGTTTGAATTGAAATGGTAACTGTCTGAGTTAAGAGAAAGGGACAGATAAGAGAGTGGTACTGAAGGTAGAAACAGCCAAATTTGGCAAGCAATTGGATATATTGTTCGAGAGAGAGTGAGGGGTTGACAGTGACACCAAAGTTGCATACTTGGAAGGACTGTGGTGCCCTTGGCAGTGACAGGGAGATTTGGAAGATAGGTGCCCTGGGGATTTTTCAAAAGAAAAAGTGTGCAGTTTTTGATCTGTTGAGTTAGGGGATGCCTTTAGTACATTCAATTTGAAGTATGTGGTAGATTGTTGAAGTGGTATTTATAGCTTAGGAGAGAGACTATAGCAGGATATGTAGATCTGCATAGGGATAATTATTAAGCCCATGGGAACTGATGAGTTCACCAGTTGAAAGAGTGTGGAAAGAAATTTCAAAACAATTTTGGATTATTCTCTTAAAGGGTATTTGATGGATGATGACACAGCAGAAGAAAGCCAGAGTGGTCAAACAGTTAAGAAGAGAATCAGTAGAGCATAATATCATGAAAACCCAGAGAGTAGAGAGTAATGAAGTAAATTTGAATTACATTGTCTTAAATAATTATTGCAAATCTTTTTATATCAAACTATATTAAGGAAATAATTATTTCTTGAGTTTTTCTTTTTTTTTGGCATCTTTTTTAAAAAATTTTTTTATTTTTAATTGCTTAATTTTAATTTATTTTCTTGATTACATCATTCATTTCCAGTTTTGAGTTACAAATTTTCTCCCTTTCTTTCCCCTAACCCCAAGCTCAAAACAGTGATCCCACAATCTGTTCCCTTTTATGTCCTCCAGCCCCCCTCTAACTTTCTAGTAGGGCAGGGAGGGTCTGCCTACCCCCGTCCCTGTATGTCTTATTTCCCAGTTGCATTTGATTGTATAGCTTTAATTTCTAGATTCTTGCAATTCCTCCCTTGTCACCCACTCCCACTGGAAGGAGTAGCAATTCAGTACAGGCTGTACATGTGTAATTATGCAGGACATCTCTATGATGGGCATATTGTGAGAGGCTGATTGTATGTCCTTGAGTTTTTCTTACGAAGGCTTTCTGTAACTGAAATATTATTTTTTAGTTAGAAAATACTCATACTTCATGTATTTAAGATTTTAAAATTGATAATTTAAGAATTAAATGTTTTCAAGTTATGAGTTACCTCTATGTAACATTTTATGTTACTTAAATTTACAATATGAACTAAGTCTGGTTATATTGTTATATAATTTTGTTCTTTGACTTTATTTTTATTAGTATATTTCTTTTTTAAAGGAACATGTCTTTTGGGTGGTATCTCTGAACACATTATTTATTCTTGTCTTTGGTAAGTATTCAATTCAACAAACATTGATTAGCTGCCAACTCTTTCAAGGTGCTACATTAGATAAATTCTGGGGATACAAATATGGGAAAACACTGGTATACCCATTGGCTAATGTTTTTCAGATACACTTCTTTGTTAGGGAGCTGTGTTTTAGATTGGTTTTGGATCCTTTGTTTATTTTTTTGAAACTGGTCATCTTTTGACTTGGAAACGTAGAAATGTGTCATATGGAAATAGCTATCCTGTTTGAAGACTTACTACTTTGAGTGCTTGAACTCTCCTCCTACAAAGGCATAGGGATGGGCTATGGAATGTCATGTATGAGAAACAGTAAGAAGGCCAGTTTTGCTGCATCATAGAGTATATAAAGGACAAAATTTTAATGCTATCCTATGTTGTCTATATTTTTCTTTAAGTTGAATTTGAAATCTAATTTCTTTGTATCCAGGGAACATTCTTTATTATTTCTAGAATACTAGCCAGAAGTGAGGCTCATCTATCAGGGTAGCTGACTCCTACCACTGTTGTAGCAAATTCACACCATTATCCTTGGCTCACCCTGATCCTCTGGCAACCAACCCATTCTGCTCTCCTGATGGAAATAACTCTTCTTTTGCCCCAACATAATCTTTTCAATGTAGGAGCCTACCATTTTTCTCACCCTTCATTTCTACTCCCTACTACTGCTTCAGGTCTAATTTTGCCCTTCCATTCCTCACCTGTAGTTGATCTATTATTTCATCAAACTGCTAGAGATGCTTATGACTTCCTTTCCTTCCCATCTGTATGCCCATTGCCAGAGTTTGACCTATCTTGCTATTATTTACTTCACTCCTTGTCTATAGAGGCACTCAGATTTTTCCACCCCTCACATTTCTGTAGTAAAAATCCTTTTCTCCAGCTGTTAGAGGCCTACCCAGTCTCTGCTTTTCTGTTCAGAGACTTTGCTCCAGGAGCCACGGCCAGTGTCTTGAGCTTGATGAGCTTCCATTCCCGTTGCCCAGCAGACTTTTTGAGGGAAAGAGGAGAGGATAGAGTAGTTTGGGATAGTGTATGGCATCTTTCTCACTCTTTATGATTTCCTAGCAATGGAATAGAGATTTTAACATGAATTGCTCAACACATTTTCATAGCTAAATTTGTTACACGTGGTAGTTAAATTCACTAGTATTTTTGGTGGCAGTGTGAAATAGAAAAAAGAGCCCCAGACTTGTCATTGGAAAAAGCCTTGATTTGATCTTCTCTTCTGTGTAAGCTTAGTGGAATAATTTCATAGAAATGACAGTAGTATCTGAATTTTTTTATAGAGTTAATACTGTACCATTCAGACTACCAGGGGCATATTTTATAAAGCTAGACAAAATAATGCCACATTTTCACTGTACTTTTTAAGCATTTTCCCCTTGACTTCTAAGAGTAAATAGTAGCAAATAGCTGTCTACTATCCTTTCATTTGAATTGATCAATATTAGAATCTGTTGTAGGAAGTTCTTTAAATAAGCCACATTTAGTATTCAGTCAAGCATTTTTTAGTGCCTACTATGGGCTAGATTCTACAGATGCAAATATAAAAGTAGGACATAAGTGAAGTTCAACATTATGCTGTGTTATTAACCCACCCTTATTGTGCTTGATTGACTGTATGATTTTTTTTTTTAACTTACCACCACAGTAGTACTTTTTCCTTACTCCAAATGATAACTTTAAACTTCCTCAATAGCTCCTGGTTTTTGGAGGGAGGGACGAGTCAGTCCAATTGATGATGAATATGGTATACATAGATGGTAAAATGCTCCGTAACGTAGGCAATATTGATCATGTCTTTTTAGAGACATGAGAAGGAATACCTTCCCCACACCCTAGTTCTTTTCTTCTTATCCCATGGTGTTTATGATGAAAAGGGGGTAGACTGTTGTGGAAAAATGCATTATTTTGAAGTTTTCATGTTGTTGTTTTATTTCCCTTTAGCATTTTGTCCTTACCACATTGGTCATTTTTCTGTTGTCGGCTTGGGATTTGAGGAATATGTAAGTATGATGGATTAAAAAATATACACAGATATTTATTTTAATTATTTACTTTTAAGTTCTTGCCACTTTAAGACAAATCTTGAGTAATAAAATGTATCTTTTTTATGGCATGTTGTACCTCCCAGTTGCTTTATGCTTTGAGAATGGTTAGTTGGTGTGTAATTGATCCTTTCTTTTTAAATTGCACCAGTGTTATTTTTTGTACTCCATTGCCTCTCTACTGAAGTTCTTGAAAGTGATATCTAGCAATAATTGCTACAATAATGAAGGTAGAAAGAAGCTATCTACAATAGCAGTGTAGATGTACTAATACTCTAAGACATTTTTTTTCTTTGCTAGTATGTTGAGGCACATCTAAGTACATTGAGACTTTATTGAAAAGCTTTCTTTAATGACTTTGTATCCTAATTAATGATGAGAGCCAGTGGCATTCTCTAATCTGCCACCCTTTTTTTTTCCCTTTATTATCATAGTTAAGTATATCGTTTCTCCAAAAGGACCAATTTCCAATTCTGTCCATCAGCACACTTATGATAGTTTCATCAAGAGAAAAGAGCAACCCCTCATCCCTTGGCATTAAATTACCATCAATTTAGAAATAAACAAAAATCCCACTAAAGAAGAAATTTAAAATAATTACCCTGAGATATAGGTTATGGGGACCATTCAAGATGAGGAGTCATATCTTTGATGGGTATTTTTGATCCTGAATAATATGCTGATTATATCTGGAACATGGAATAAATAATATCTCTAATGTCTACTGTTTATATGAACAGATGCCATGAAAAGGCTACCATGTATAAGAGTTTAGAATTACTCTGAAAAAGGTGAAATGTTCCTGTCTTGTATTACCAAAGCAAAAATAGATATCTAGCCTGGGTATTTATTCTTTTACCCTGCTCTTTGGTAAATGAACACAGTGTCCTTAGAATTGGGAGAGCAGCCAAAATAAATTTTCCTAGTTTTCCTGTTTTGAATGCTCAACCAGTCAAATATAAATAAATGTGTGTCTCAAGTTTTAAAATTTTTTGCACTGGTATAATTTAAAAGCATATTTTAATTCCTCTAAACTATCCTTCTTTAATATGTAGTAGAAAGACAAAAGGGGGAAAGGTTCTGGGTTGTACAAATTAATAGAGAATCTAAATGAAAACCTAGAAGGCCTCATACTAAAATATGTCCCTTGAATGTTTAGGTGCCAACATTTTGAATTGATATATTTTTTCTTTCTAGGTCCAAGCATCTCATTTTGAAGGCCTAATCACAACAATAGTTGGCTACGTACTTTTAGCAATATCTCTGATAATTTGTCATGTATCCTTGAACAAAATGATGTCGGTACCTCTGGAACTTAATAGATTTATCTTTATGTATCCCTGTTGGACAAGCTCCAGTAGTTCTCAGGACTGAATAGAAAATCTTCTGTTTGATTTTTAAATCTCATCCTAGTTTGGCTCTAGCTTATGTTACAGTTTTACTTACTTTTCTTTATATATTCTATAGTCCAGCCACATTGTCCTGTTTGCTTATCCTTGTATGTGAACTTTTATCTCCCATCTCCATGTCTGTTTTTAGGATGCGACCCAGGTCTTTGGAATACACCCACAGAATCTATGGCCTCCTTGAAATTTCTGTTGAGAAAATAACCCACAGGAAGCCTGTACATCTAGTGGCTATTGTCCTCCCTTCAGGAACCACTTTGGATAATATATTAATTTGCTATGTAGATTTTGATTCCCACAACTGTAAGGCAAACTCTTTGAGATTAGACACTATTTGCTTTTGTCTTTGTATTCCTGTTACCTAGTACAGTGCCTGGTGTATAGCAGTCTTTGAACTGAATTGAATCTCATAATAACTGTAATAGGTCCTTCACTACTGCTCAGTAATTCTCCAGATAGATAGATAGATAGATAGATAGATAGATAGACACATACATACATACATACATACATACATACATCTCTATATATATCTATGAGAGGTTAGGGTTTGGTAGTTAAAGTTATTTTCTTATGTCTTAGTGGCTGTGTAGCATAGTGCAAAAGACGCTGCACTGGTAGCTGGGAGAACTGGGTTTGTATGCCAGCTCAGTGATAGGATCATAGGCAACTCATTTAAACTTTTCAGAGACTTTTTTCCTCATTGGTAAAGTTAGTTAAGGGTTTCCAAGATGGAGGACATCAGAGCTATCTAAAAGTATTTGAAAGGTTGTTCTAGACAAAGATTTGACTCACTCCACCTGCCCTACAGCATAGGACTAGCATCAAGAAGTAAAAGTCAAAAGAATCAGCTACCCTGGGAATTGGTTTCCTTTCACTGGAGCTCTTCTAGCAAAGACTGACTGATTTCTTATTGAAGATATTGGAGAGATTATTGTTCAGGTACAGGTAGACCTATGTGGCCGCTTAAAGTCCCTTTCAGTTCTAAAAGTCTCTGATTCTGTAACCATTTCCCTTCTGATTAGGTACTGACTATTCCTACTATTTGAGTATCTGATAGCATGCATACATATAGTTTGAAAATGACTCCTACACAGGTAACCAGGGACTTCTTTTTTCAGATACAGTTTTACATTTTACAGTATTTAGTTCTTGTCGTTTTCTAAATCTTGAAATTATGCTACAGAGGAAAGACACTTCTGAACACTACAGCCCTCCATCCTCTTTTATTTCTTAATCCTTTAAAGTTTATTTTATTTTAAAAAATTAACAAACATTTGTTTACTTTCCTTCCCACCTTTTTCTACTCAAAACAAAACAAAGACCTAGTAGTTAAGTAAAACAAATTCCCATTTTGTCCATATTTTAAAATGTACGTCTCATTTTGCATCTTTTTTTAATGTAATAAATTTTATTTGTTTTCTTGTTTACATTGTTCATTTTCATGAGATTTTTGAGTTACAAATTTTCTCCCTATCTTTCCCCTATCCCACCCCCAAAACAGCGATCCCACTGTGGAGCCCCTCCCCTGGTCTGCTCTCTAACTTTCTGGTAGGGCAGGGAGGGTCTCCCTATCCCAGCTCCTGTTTATCTTGATTCCTAGTTGCAGGTATTGCAGAGCTTTATATTCTAGATTCTTTCGGTTCCTCCCTTGTCACCCACCCCTGCTGGAAGGACAACCAATTCAATACAGGCTGTGTAGGTGTGATTATACAGGATATCTTCATAGTGGACATATTATGACAGTGATCAGATGTCCC
>CM053594.1:256362944-256380767 GCA_028646575.1 Pseudocheirus occidentalis | reverse complement strand
TCTCATGGGGCACCCCTTTCTTCCCGGGAGAAAGGGAATAAATTCCTCTTCTTATCTAAGGCATCTCTGTGTTTACTTTTCTAATTAAATTAAGAATAATGGGTATTTTTTATACCACAAAGAGGTGGCACAGTGGATAAGACAGACACTGAGCCTGCAGGCAGAAACATAAGAGTTCAAATCTGACTTCAAACACAAGCTGGGCAAGTCACTTGGCCCCTACCTAAATGGAGAAGGAAATGGCAAACTATTCCAGTATCTTTGCCAAGAAAAGCTCATGAATAGTTCGTGTATAGCAGCGGTTCTCAACCTGTGGGTCATAACCCCTTTGGGAGCTGAATGACCCTTTCACAGAGGTCGCCTAAGACCAGAGGAAAACACACATTTCCGATGATCTTAGGAACCGAGACACCGCTCCTCTATCCATTTCCAGGCAGGTCCACCCACATGCAGATATGCCCACATATGAGTATTAAAGGGTCACAGCATTAGGAAGGTTGAGAACCACTGGTCTATAGGGTCAAGAAGAGTTAGACACAACTAAACAACAACAAAATGCTCTATTACCCAAGGCCTAGTTGGTTAAGCACAGAGAATGTCATTATTAATTGAAATGAGAGTACCAGATAATGAATTATTTTTTATTTTCTGATTGGGTATAAAAATGTGATTTCTTTGTGAGGGAGAGTGGGGGGAGGGAGAAACAAGGATGGTGAGGTTGTTGTTTCAGTTCAGAATTTAAAATACATATTCATCCAATATATGTATATTTTATGTATGTGTGTACACACACACACACACACACACACACACACACACACTCTCCCCTATGTTTGCTAGGTCCATTACAAGCTTATGTGATGCATAATATTTTGTTGTTTAGTCATTTTCAGTCATGTCTGATTCTTTAGACCCCTTTGAGAAGTTTCCTTGGCAAAGACACTAGAGTGGTTTGCCATTTCCTTATCCAAGTTATTTTATAGGTGAGAAAACTAAGGTAAATAGTGTTAAATGATTTTTGCCTAGGGTCACACAAGTAAGTGTCTGTGGTCAGATCTGAAGTCCGGCCCTTCCTGACTGTAGGCTCAGTGCCCTATCCACTATAACACCTAGCTAATCTTTAAAAATATATGTGTGTGTCAGATAGCTAACAAACTTGTCAGCAAGCAAGCAAAGCTGTGTGACATCCTTGACCAAAGTTAAGCAGCACATGAGTAGGAAAGAGAAGGTAAGAGGCAGGCCAAGGATGATATATGGCAGGGCATGACTAGCAATAAGAAACAAGAGATTCCAGAATACAGGTGAAGTGGTTAACCATAGGTTCAATACTGTGAAAGGAATGGTCACAGGGAAGACAAAACAAAGAGCGGCTGGGCGATGTGGTGGATAGAATGCTAGGCCTGGAGTGAGAAAGAATTGAGTTTAAATCCAGCCTCAGGTACATCCTAGCTGTGTAACCCTGGGTAAATTGTATAACTATCATTTGCTTCAGTTTCCTTACCTTGAAATGGAAATAATAATAGCACCTTTATTTCAGAATTGTTATGAAGATCAAATGAGAGAATAACTGTAAGTGCTTAGTACAGTGTCTGGCACAAAGGAAGCGCTACAGAAATGGGAGCCACTGTTGCTGTTATTCCCAGGACAAAGAACTTGAGAGTCGTGAGACTGAAGTCTGAATCCAAAATCCCAATCTGTAGGCTAGGCTAGTTACTCAACACCTATGAGGCTGTTTGTCTGTAAAATGGACTACCCATAAAAATACAAGCCCTCTTATCATTGTTCTAAGGGATGATAGTCAACTACCATAATGAAGATCTGCTCCTGATATACTCCTGTCCACAGATCTTCATCTTCTATTTAGGTTAGAACTGAGGCTGCAAAATGTAAACTCTAACTGGCTGAAACAAAACATTGTATTATTTGTAAATAATTGAGCGCTGACTACTGGAATGTAAACTGTTGCTAGGTTATAATGATCACTACTAATGATATGTAATGAATCATAAATATCACCATGTAATGATGCTTCATGTTTGATTATAAATAATTTTAAAATATCCTGTCCACAAAAAATATGGGTGATATAAACTAATACTTTGATTTTTTTTGCAGTGGACAACAAATTCTTTCCTTGACCAAATCTTCCAGTTTCTTTTGATATAAATACAGGTCAAATAAACCAAAGTGAGAAACCCTAAACAGACATATTAAAAGTATCAATTAATTGAAATATAGGATACGCAATTCTCCCCAAATCTGGCTAATATACAACTTCACTACAGCAAGCACAGCCTAATATCTGTATTTGTTTTTTCCTTTCAAAGAGATCTCACTTTAAGTATATAGCCTCTATTTGAACCAATATGCTATAAACATAATTTTAAAGATTATATATGATAAACACACACTTAAATACATTTCCTTCTAAAATAATGACATTAAGGATAATTTTAGCTAAAGATTAGAATAAAAACCATACCTGGTAAAGTAAGGCAGATGAGACTGGCAATCAATAAGGTTATACACATGAAGACAATCAACAGAAATATCTGTGATATAAAGCATATAATATAAACATCTTACCAGTGCTTAATTTATTTTATAACAAGCATTAAAAGATTATTTTCAATTTAGGTTTTATATTCAAGCTAACTCCATCACATATAAAAGGGGAAAAAATTATGTTATGGAAATATCAACTAGAAATCAGACCAAAGAAAATTTCTATAGGCTCCTGTTTTCATCTTAACCAGATAAAATGACAAGTTATAGGCAACTGTATTTCTATAAAAAGAACATTAAAATAAACTTGCAAAAGGACAATTTTTTCACAGCTCATTTATTTTAGCTAAAACTAGAAACTCTAGTACTAACCTTATGTCAGTAAAGATCCCAACAAGCTTTCCTTATGAAAAAGGGAAAATACTAACTTTACATACATTCCTGAAATGCCATCAACCCAAGTGTTTTCATAATCTACTTAATTGGAGGTGCATGGATAGATTTCAAGAAGTCCATTCACACTTTTACGGGAAAAAAATTACATAATTTTCACTGACTTCTAATTAAAATTTTGCTTTTCCTTCAACTAAAAAATATTATAAAGAAAAAGGGTCCATGGATCATTGGTTATACCAGATTTGCAAAGTGGTCCATGGCACACCCAAAAACGTTCTTATAAACCCTGAAGTATAAGGCCATTTCTTTTTTAAAAAAATTATATACACATCATAATCGAATTTCTTTTTTGTTTGTTTTTTTGATTTTTGAAGGGGAAGGCAGGGCAGTTGGGGTTAAGTGACTTGTCCAAGGTCACACAACTGGTATGTATTAAGTATCTGAGGCTGAATTTGAACTCAGGTCCTCCTGACTCTAGGGCTCGTGCTTTATTCACTTCACTACCTAGCTGCCCCAGAATTTCTTTTTTGAAATCAGAAATGAAATACACAAAATACATTCTACATACCGGTATATTTAGTAAACACATAGCTACATATTACTAGTTATTCTATAAAAAAAGTTACTCAACAGTATGAACCTAAAATATGGGATTTTGCTTTTAAATAAATACAATATAGCTTAATTTTAAATGAGATTATTATACAAACTTGAGGGCAATCATGCTTGATTAGTAATGTTCTATTTAACAGCTAATCAGGATTTCTTACAGAGGCCCAGTTTTGTTTTAAAAAGAAAATGCCAAGATATTTGGCAATTGATTTCTATAGTAATAAAACTATAACATCTTTTAACTGCTAATGATTTCTATATAATGTAACAAAAGTTAAAGATTCATTTTTTAAAATCACATTAATTTAGAAGACTGAAATTTATACATTTTCATTATGAATTAAAGTTTTACTACAATCCATCTAATACTCAGAAGTTTTGAAAATTTCTTAATGTCATTCATCCTTTACAAGCATGACATATGGCACGGACAAAAGGCACACTTTTTAGTGACGGCTGGCAATTATAAGAGAACTATTTATAAACATAAATCTTCCAGGGGTGGGCAACTTGTTGCCTCAAAGGCCACACATGGTTCTCTAGGTCCTCGAGTACGGCCCGTTGACTGAATCCAAACTTCACAGAACAAATCACCTTAATAAAAGGATTTGTTCTGTAAAACTTGGACTCGCTCTAAAAGTTGTATCCAAAGACCTAGCCAGCCACATGTGGCCTCAACAAGGCTCCAGGTTCCCTACTCCTGTACACAAATCTAGGTAATACAAGATGCTGAAAAAGGATGTACATACCCTGAGTGGAAATTTTAAAGGCCTACGGTAAGGCTGAAAGCCCACAGGACCTCCTTGCTGAAGTATGGCTTGGTGGGCTGCATGAAGACCTTCTCCCACCACTGGGATGGCATTGTTATTACGAGCATGCTGATTGTTGTTAGCTTGTTGATTTGCACTGTTCTCATTCTCTTCCTGATCCCCAAGCAGGTAAGAATGAAGATCCCTATGTCAAAAAGACCCATTAATAGAGTAAAACTCTTTAAATCAAAACATAAATCAAGTTAAGGGGAAAGAATATAGAATCAAAGAACCAAACTCATGATGATCTGATTTGAACACCTCATTGTAAATGGGGAATCTGAAGCCCAAGGATTGTAAAATAACCAAATTCACCCAGCTGGCAAGTGACAGAGCCAAGACTGTATCAGAGGTCTACTGACGCAGTCTAGTGCTACCACAAATGGATAAAGGTTAATAAAACCCTCAATGATCTGCTTCTAATGCAAAGGATAACATGTAGATTTTTTTCTACACAGGTAGATCCTGCACACTGTTGCTAGGTTAAGATCTCATCAGCACACATATCCTTTAAGCAACATAAGCTGTCTATACTGTGAATGAGAAAAAAAGAATTTGGCAATGAACCTTCTAACCTTTCTATACCTGGCTGGAATTATGGTGACTGACAAAGAATCCATCAGAAGCTCTGTGCATTAATCCTCTCCAGCCTGAGGTCTGTAGGCACAGCCTTTGACGCGAACCCAGGGTCAACTGGGGTAATAAATAACAGGGTAAGATCAAATTTGATCCTCATTCTGCTTTATCAAACTGCTCCATCGCATTTCTTAAA
The DNA here is from genome assembly GCA_028646575.1 of Pseudocheirus occidentalis. Classification (NCBI taxonomy): domain Eukaryota; kingdom Metazoa; phylum Chordata; class Mammalia; order Diprotodontia; family Pseudocheiridae; genus Pseudocheirus; species Pseudocheirus occidentalis. The sequence continues at coordinate 256,375,673 of CM053594.1, read as the reverse complement.
TTTAAAATTAAGCTTTTTCTTTAAGGGGAAGGTTAAAGAGTAGAATTTTAATAGATGTATATATTCTCTTAATCTATTTTAAACCTTTCAAAAATCATTAACTACCCTGAGTTGTGTTAGTGGTATAAATTAGGTCTGCTGTGATTTAGGTCTCTTGATCATGAAAAAGAAATTAGCAATCTACATAATCTCTAGAGAGAGCCAGAATCTAATACCCTCTACAGTATTTTTCTTCTATACCCACAGAGGCCAACCAAGCCACCTGTTACCAGTGGTGTCATCTGTTTTAATCAAAGTCAAAAGATCACAGGATTTCTAGATTGATGAAATCTTACAGATGATCCGATTCAACTGCCTCCTTTTAAAGATGAATTGCGGTCAAGAAAAACCAAATGATTTGCCCAGCCTAAGGACATATGGGTAATAAATGGCAGAAAAGGGATTTGAACCAAAGTTTCTGAATCCAAATCTACTTCTCATTCTATTCTACCACACTGAGTCAATGAAAATTAAACTTCTAACAATTTGTCTTTCATTTCATGCTATAATAGGAAACTAGATTTGAGAGGCAATATCTTTTCTGAAATAATCTTTACCACAAAAATTTGGCTTAAAGTATGTAAAACAAAAATAGACACAACATGTCAAAGCCTAAGAAACACTCACAAAACTGAAAAGCACTACCCCTAAGAATAGTTATTTTAAAATGAACAATAACTCCCTGCAGGATATATGCCAAGATACAACTTCCAAATAAAGGGAAGTAAAACTGAAGCACAAGAAGAATTTTTTACTAATACGAAACCAAATACTCAGGCAACTCCTCTAAATAAGGTAAGGAATACCAACTAAAGGAAACAAGGTTAAACTGGTACAAGTGATATAATTAAGGTGTTGGTGGTTTACACTTACAGCAAGTATCCAGCAGTAACAGTCCATGCTCGGACAAGACCCTTCAGCCACTGTCGAGTGTGTCCTTGTTCAAGTAAAGCTGGCAATACCACCTGTAGCAGGAGCAGCTCAAGAGATAGTTCACTCACTGGGGCATCACTATAATAATGAAAAGGACCAAAAATTAAACTGATAAACTATTAACATGTATGTATACTTAAAGTGATCTCTACTGTGATATGACATAGAACCTTTGCTAAGCTCCTGATTATTATTTCTATCAAAGTATCCTTTGCAGTATTATATAACTGTTAGAAATGCATGTTCTTTTTCTAATCTATCTTTCTCTTTGAAGTTAGAACTATACCTTAATAAATTTGTACTAAATGTTTTTGAGGGAAAGACTGTTCTAAATTAATGAAAATTATAAATATAAAACAGGGACCAAATACAATCATATTACTGCTCTCATGTATTGGTACAGTTCTACTGTATGGCTTTTTTTTTTTTTTTCTTCTTTTCAAAATTTTTTTGTTACAAGAGAGGGCTCACTGGGCATGGGAAGGGAGGATATATTTGGAAAGGTGGTAAACAAAGGTATTAATAAAACAAAAGGTGGTAAAAAATTTGTTTTTTAATTTTAAAGGTGCTTAATATTCCATAGGCAACAAAACAATGACATAATTTAGCTCAATATTTATAAAACACTATGGTCATGGAAACGAAAAATATTTTTTAATGAAATTATTTAGAAATGTATCTCTAACGGAGTATTTCCTTCAGGAATATAATTTTTTTAGAAGTTCTAAAATAATACCATTTGCAAAATGGCCTATCAGGAAATAATGTACCATTTTTCATATACAAAACTGATTACATGTAACAAGTGTTGCACAATTTAATATTAAACAAATGGAATTTACTTTAAAAAGTCACTTTCTAGAAAATGCAAAAAATATAATATATTAATGTTTATCAGTTCTAATATTTTCCAAAACTTAGTTAATTTCATGAAATTATATTTCCCTCACCAATTCCCGTAAGAAAAAAAGCACAGAATCAGATTACAAAATCCACATTAGTAAGGAAATTTCAAGTACAGAAAACTTACCTGTATAGCATGACATTATACGGAAGAAAATTGGGCAACAGATTCTTAATAATACGTATAGGGAGCCACAGCATAAGAAGGACAATGGAACCAAAGACAATCTGCAACAAGTAAAATGACATTAAACTTATAACAATAGTAAATGATTTATTTGAGACAGGTCAAACTTTTAAGTTAAAAAAAAATGCTATGATTAGTTTTCCAAATATATGCCAATTTTTAAGAGTCTAATGTCCTTTACTTTGGTCAGGACCATACAGAAAGATGAATTATACTTTATCAGCTTGATCTAGGAGAGGCAGCTAAGGGGAGTATATATAGTTGTGGCCCTGAAGTCAGAAAGAGCTGGGTTCCAGTCCTGCCTCTGACAAATAATAGCTATGTAACTAAGGATAAAATACTTCTCAGTATGCTCAGGAAGTTCTTCAGGTCTCTTAAGTGATAGATAAATTACCAATCTGCATCAGTGGAAGAAATATGCACACCAACAATATTGAATAACCAATGATATAGATAACAGTTTCACCTCTAACACTTATTATATCAACCCCGGTCAAGTGAACTTCAGTTTTATTATCTATAAAATGCAAATACTAATGGTATCCAGTAATTTTTCAGCTGTGTTCAAACCTTTGTGACCCCATTTGGGGTCTTCTTGGCAGAGATATTGAAGTGGTCTGCCATTTCCTTTTCTGGCTCATTTTACGGATGAGGAAACTGAGGCAAACAAGGTGAAGTGACTTGCTCAGGATCACACAGTTAGTAAACGGCCAAGACCAGATTTGAATTCAGAAAGATGAGTCTTCCTGACTCCAGGTTAGCACTCCATACCCTGTGGCAGCTAGCTGAATGTATACGTGCATTTGTCTGTGTGTGTGTGTGTGTGTGTGTGCGCGCGCGCGCGCACTCGCACGCACATAGCACAGGGGACAAAGAGCCAACCTTGGAATCAGGAATTTCTGGGTTCAAGTTCCATCTCTAATAAATTTCCTATAGGAGCAATCAACTAATCATAGCATTTTTTTTAACTTAAAAGTTGCATAAACTCTCAGTGTCACTCTGAATTAGAAGTGGAAATTTTCTTACTGCGAGCTTAAAAAAATCTAAGGCCAAGGTCAAAAATACCTGTGGACCCTAACTCACAAAGATAACAGGCAGATCAAATGACGTAACATAAGTATAATGTTTTTCATACTTTAAAACACTAGGTAAATTTCAATTATTATAACTAATTTTGCAATTTTATTACTGAGATCACTGTTTCATCAAATATAATAATTTTATTTCTAACAGACAACAATAGGTAAAAATAGTTACATTCTGCTATTCTAAGCAAAAAAAAAAGTCCTTTGTGATATAACTGAAAAACAGTATAGAAAGAGTATGAAAAATATTAGGCAAGGTATATAAAGAGTAACATACTTTATTTTAAGGACTAAATAAAAATGTTTCATTACCACTGATAAAATAAATCTTCGGAGATGTCTATAAATGGGCAAGTGAATCATTTCCTGTACTGGATTAAAATCTGGATCGTTCAAATTCCTTAGAAACCACAAGACACCAGGCCTCAGCACCTATAAAAAATAAATTCAAATACGTAAATATGTGTTGACCAAGTTCTACAGATACAGCCAGGTCCCAATTAATTGAATGACTAATTTCCCAAAGTGGTTGTATTATCTGAATTAATACTCCATCAGATTAAACTGACTGAGTTCAAATCAATCACCACATTTTACATAATTATAACTTCAAATAATATGAACTTGAATATATGAAACCATTTGAGGAAAACAAGTTATTTGCAATAATTAGGACCTGTATACACAAGACAAAACAGCAAAACAGGAAAGGGAAAAAAGCTCTTACTATACAGCTTTGGCAATGAGTGAATTAAAAAGGATTTATTCAGTCCTTACTATGTATGTGCTAGGCACTGTGCTTGGGGTTCATACACAAAAAGTGGGACAATCACTACCTTTTGCCTCTTTTTCCTCTCTCAAGAATGAAGAATATATACCCTTTTAGTTGTGAGAAATGTGACAATGATAGTACCAACAAAATTGTTCCTATACAAAGGAAAGGAGAAAAAAAATGAGTTCACGCTAACAGACTTTACAAAAAACATCCTGAGTCTTATTTAATGGGTCAGCATAGATTACTAAATAGTCAGTCAATAAGCACGTAGTACGTATACACCTTGTGCCAAGCAATGTGCCAAGTACTGGGGATGGTAAGAAAGGTAAAGGACAATCCTTAACCCTGAGGAGATGGTTGTGTTCTGGCAATACCTAGGAGGTTAGCCAAATCCAACCTTCCAGCAGATTTATAAATGTTTTGGAGGATAAGGATAAATACAAAAAGTAGATGGAACTCTGATATGCTTTTCTTTTTAAACTTTAACATGACTTTAAAGAATGACCCTCCAAACCATACAATTTGAAATGTCAGAATTAAGAACTCATTTTTTTTTAAAGTTTACTCAAAATAAAAATTCATGTAAAATTATGGAAATAGAGGCTTACTATTTTCACTTCATAATCTGATTCTGGTGCTTAAAAGGTCTGCAATTTTTCCCAAAGTATTTAAAGTTCATTTCAATTCCTTAATATGGTATATTTATATTCCTTGGATGCCAGTTTTTGAAAGAAGCTCACTAGTGGACTACTTACAGCAGCTTCAGTATGCTGTCCAGAAGAACATCAGAAGAATCAGGACTATGATGGAAATCTCTGCAATTATTTAGGATGTAAATCCAATGTAAACTGCTAGAGCCTGTTGTGAATCAGGAAATCTTTTAAGTCTGAAAAGACTTATACATGCCTATAGCAACTGTCAATGGCTATACGATGGCCACCTGCTGGTACTTTCTGTACATGTAGAAGTGTGTATCTAAATTTATCACAGCCAGCATGTAAAAAGTTTATTTTACTTTTTTCATTTATAAACCACTGGGCTACTTAGTTTAGAAAACAGTCAAAGTCTCATTTTTCATACCTAGAAACAAGAGAAAGCAGCCCTCTTTTCCATTCCTCTTTGTACATTTTATTTACTGAACAAAACCATGACATTTATTTTGAGTCCCACCAAGCACAAGCTATGTTAAAATTTATCAGAGATCTCTGGTATACCACATGTGGAGTGTGATTCTATAGTGACTCAAGATTATATTGTTTACACTAAAGCTTTCTGGCTTTGAAATAAACCCAAATGTAGAAAAGGCACAAAAACCATACAAAGTTCCTACAGTTGTCTGTGTCCTTTTGTTCAAAATATCCAGGGGTTGTTCTTTTACTGCAATCAAGAAATTTAATTTCTCCCAAGTCATGAACAAGGTCACTTTTGAAAAGTTGCCTGATATAATCCACTACTGCTGGCACTGTTACTGTCTCTCTCTCTCTCTCTCTCTCTCTCTGTACTCTCTCTCTAAATCATAACATTCTATAATAATTCTGGGGTTGAGTATTTACTCATCCTATATCTTAAGACATTTGAGTACTGTTCACCATCTATTCTGGCAAACGCTACTTGATCTTATTTGAATAGTATTTCTTAATGACAGTGAAGCCTTCCTCAAAGATTGAACACAACATCTGGCTGAAATTAACTAAAGGAACATCTGCATTGCTTAAAATTTTTCCTATTTTTCTACTACCAAGTCTTGCTCTTTGAGTTGTTATGGAAATCAAGATCCAAGTATACAAAAGCAGCAGGGAATATCAGTGGTGGCGTAAGGGCAAGAAGACAGCAGCTTTCATGTAACAAGGTCTTGAGCAAGGAGAAGAGGCTCTACAAAGCAGTTAACATCTACTTCTTCTTTGGTGACTACCATAATTCCAATGAGTTTATATTACAAGGGGGAAGAGACAAGACATGATAAAAGGAGTAATGGCCATGGAAGAGAGTTTTGGTTTGAGGATTTACAAGAATGGTGAATTAATTGATCTATAGGAAAACCAGAGAATATGCCTTTTCCTGAAATGATAGTAGTATTTATTGGAGTGCCCAGTATTGGGCTAGAGGGTAAATATCATCCTGATTTTCAAAACAAGGAAGAGGATGTAACTACATGCCAGCAAGCTTAACTATTATTTGCAGCAAAATTCTAGAACACATTTTCAGCTAAAGAAAAAAAAAAAAGAAAAGAAATCCCAAAAAGTCCTTCTGGGAAGATAAAGGATTTCCAAGGACCAAATATCTCAAAAAAAAAAAAAATCCAAACAAAAAAACCCACCCCACATTCTATTAAGCTATAGTTTTCAAACAATCATCTTGGAACAACAAAGACAAATTAACTGATATCATCTAGTAGATCAATCACAATGACAGTTAATACTACTTATACATAAATAAACACCTGAGAGACTCATTTCTGGTCTTAGCATTACCACACAGAGAAGCTATTTGATTTTGGATAAGCTTTACTCTTTTGGCACCTTAATCATTATTATCTTAAAAATATAATTTTATGGTGTTACTTTAGTGGCTCAAGAGAAAGCATTACCAACAGCAGAGCTGGTATGACTGAAGTACTGGACTAAGTCAGATCCACTTCTGGGTTTTAGTACTGGTTCTGGCATTAGTGTCAAAGTGTAGATTGACCTGTTTCAGAGGATATCGCCAAGTTCTTCAGAGAATTTCTCTATTACATCATCCTCAGTCACTGACATTGTTGCAGCAATTATTTTCATCTGTACCACAATATATTAAAACCAAATAGTTGATGAAATGTCTCTTGTTGCCTTTGAAAAGGCTTATTCTATTACCTTTTTTCTTTACCTCTTCATAGAGTACCTCTGAGTCATCTTTATCATTTTAGCTGAAACTTCCTTCTTCTTGTAGTTTCATTTAAAACAAAAAAAATGTCAAGGTTGATATGATTCAGCTGCTCTAGAAATGGTCGATGAACAAGGTTCTCACATAAAAAGTACTACACTGAACTCAACTCTTAGATGAACTCTAGGGTCCCTCATAATGGTCAAGTTAAGCCAGATTCACATATCTTATAATCATTTCTTAAATTAAAAAGAAAAAAGTGGTCATTACTAAACACAAAAACATCCATAATCCTTTTAAAGTAATGTAACAATGGATGATGGCAGTGATACTTTTCACCAATTTAAAATTTAGTAACTGTTTTTCTTAGGACTTACCTCTCTTAGTAAAAGAATGAAAGAAGCAAAGTAGAAGACATAGACCATTCCCACTAGCCAGTGCAGAAACATGGTGGTGCCTGGAGCAGACTGAAAGCTTAACTCTCGGTCTTTCAAAGTAGCATCAAACATTTCCTGAACCAAAGCAGAAAATACATGTGTTAAAAAAAAGGGGAAACAATTTTTTCTCTACTTTAAATTTGTCCAATTTACACATCTCACTAATTAATAAATGAATAAAATGTTTATATATATAAATATTTTTAACACATTTTAGACCAGAAATTTCATTTTATGATGTCTCAGTGTCACATTTATATTTTGTATCAGACTGCGAAACTACTCTGCAGACACATAAAACAAAATTTAAGACAGCTTTAAATATAGAGAAAATGTAGCATTTTTCCAAAGGAAAACTAAAAATCATGTGCTGGTAATATATTCACATGCTTGGCAGTGTATATGCTAGCACCTGAAGATAACATGAAAAAAAAAACATTAGTAACTTAAAGAATGTTTTGTTATAGTTCTATGACAGAAAATACTGATGCCAACAACTGAAGAACCCATTTTTAAATTACAGATATACCATTACTTCAAGATATCTCCAATTCTAGAAAAAAAGGGAAGGAATAAATATTCATATAGCATATGTGCCAGGGACTGTACTAAGTACTTCTACAAATATCTCAACTGATCCTCATAACAACCCCAGGAAGTCAGTGCTACTATTATCCCCATTTTACAACTGAGGAAACTGAGGCAAACAGAGGTTAAGTGACTTGTGCAGGGTCATATAGCTAGTAAGTATCCAAAATCATATTTGAATTCAAGTCTTCCACTGTGCCACTAGAGGCTTCAAAGTACATAATAATCATTACCATGACTACTTTATTTACTAAAGTCCTGTTGTAATGTCTCAAGAGATGACCTTTGCTACTTGAAGACTGCAAACTTTAGCATATTCTATCAAGTTATAAAAGCTCTGAGAACAGGTCTAAAGGCAAAATACTGCCCAGAATCCACAGAGTTAAGTTTAGAAATACTCAACAGTCAAAGGCTGTCCCCCGGGGTGATCAATTTACTTTGGCCATACAACTCAGTTTAAAAATTGTAAAACTAATTTTTGTAATTATAAAACTAATTACTAAGTAATGGAAAAATAATGATCTACAGCAATAATTAAAGGGATATTTGAAAAAGCTGATTGCCTTGCTAGCTATAAATACAAGTATAGTGATATAGTGAAAAGATCAATGGATTTAGAGTTAAGAGAACTTGAGTTCAAAATCTAGTTATACCACTTACATATAAGATGCATGACCTTAAGCAACTCATGTCTCTGGGCCTCAGTTCACTTCCTTATAAAATTGTGGGAGTAAACTGGATTCAGCGATCTTTAAAGAAAACTGCTCAGTTTAAAGAGCCTGGAAACAGCATAGTACAATGTATAAAGAGCCAGAGCCAGGAAGAATTAGGTTCAAGTGCTTCCTTTGATACATAGGAGATGTATTAACAAGGTGCTGAAAAATTGTCAATCGATACTGGTCAATGAAGTTTCCTCAATAGGACTTCCTAATACCAGTGAAATCACAAGTATAGATTTAAATTTTTAAAAAAATCTTATCTTTTACGGACTGACATTCAGCTGGTAATTAATGAAAAAGCCTAACAATTAATACAATTATAGCTAACATTAGCACAGAATCCTAATTTACAAATTTCTCACCTTTTATTGTCTGTTATCTATATAATTTCTTGACACCAGAAAAAAAAATAGCACTAAAATGACCAATACAAATTGTTACTATTCTCTATCTGCTATTAAAAAAAACCTAAGAATGCTACATATTAAAATAGACATAAATCTGATTTTTCAAGACTCCTTAGTTACACAGTATCATCTAGTTGATAAACACGGATTTTACTTTTTTTTTGCTTTGTGGAGGGTAACTGAGGGTTAAGTGACTTGCCCAAAGTCACACGGTTAGTGTGTCAAGTGTATGAGGCTGGATTTGAACTCAGGTCCTCCTGACTCCAGGGCCAGTGCTCTATTCACTGCGCCAGGGACTAGCTGCCCTAAACACGGATTTTAAAGAGACTTTCCTTCAAAAGTACCCTTCCAAGAGAAATTTTATGACTGAAATCATAAATTCACAGATTATATTCCAAAAAATACAATACTTACCAGAGAACATATATCTAGCCACCAGCCACAAATGAGAGGGAACACTCCAATTTCTACTACCACTAACAGAGAGACCTTAAGTAAAAATAAATTTCATCAATAGTGTGATAAATACAGAACAGATGAGTATTTTCAATAGTTTAAATTAAACAAAATATAAATTACCTTAACAACAATATAGCAGACCCCTAGTAAGCGACGAGATCGTTGAAATTTCACAAGAGCTGCCAAACCCTACATCATCTGGTCAAGGAAATAACTCAATACAATATCAGAACAAAGCACTTGGACCATACATAATTTATTTTTTAGTATTTAATATTTAATTTTCCCCCAGTTACATGTGAAAACAATTTTTAACATTTGTTTTTTAAACTTTGATTTCCAAATTCTCTCCCCTCCTTCCTCCCCCATTGAGAAGGCAAGCAATTCCATATAGATTATATATGTGCAGTCATGTAAAACATATCGATACGACAATATGTAATTTGTAGGTTGCTAATCCTGGTGTTAAGCTAAGAAGGATCTAACTATAAATTCGATAATACTAGCATGGTCTGAAGAAGATGTTGTAAGCTCTCCATTTGAAGATGTAAAGATACAATCATGTGTCTAGAGTAGTTTAATTCACCTGCTTGAAGACAGCAAGACATAACAGAAGTTCTTTTAACATTTACCTCTACAACTTGCTGTGACCCATATAAAAGTTACCAGTGAAACCTGCAGCAGCAAAAGAGTCAAAGTAAATCCCTCCAGATTTATACTGCTACTACCCTGTAACTGGGAAGAGAGCCAAAATTAAGAGGGTAAAAAATCACAGTTACAAACTTTCATTTATCATTGCCAAATGCTGTTTTAGAATATCCATAAATATAATTTAGCTTTTGGGACTGTAAACTTTCTATTAATTTGCAATATCCTGGCGGGCAGTGACTAGTTTTTATTTTGTCTGCATCATAAGCATTTGACATGGTGAGGTACATTAGAAAATAGTTACTTAATGAGTTTTCATTACAATAATTATACGAAACATAATGATGCAAACCAAAGAGAAAGATGGCTCAGATGTTCTCTTTGGAAAGACAAAGAATGTAGTTGGTAGAACTGGTTTTATCATTCACATAAAGACAAAAAGAAATAATTTTGTGAGATATTACAGTCATGCTAGATTGCTGTACTCATGATAAGCATAAGCAAAATGACTACCCCAAATATAATTGTGATGTTGCACAGCAACATATTTTGGCGATGAAGAAATGGACCAAGTCAATATTAAAATTTAGTGACATCAAAATAAACCTGTGCATGGGGGAAGAACAATATGCTGACAAATGTATAAGGAAATATTCTGAATTAAGAAATGAAGTCATTTTCTAAATGATAAATGGTCAAGGATAAAAAAAAAAGGAACCACAGAAAGGAAAAAAATGAAAAAGACACGCTCCAAATCTCTAAAAATTACAAATTAAAGCAACTCTGAGCTTCCACTTCACACTTATAGAAGAATCAAAGTCGAAAAAAGGAAAATGACAAATGCTGGAAGAGCTGCAGGACAATGAGAACATTAATGCACAGCTGATGGAGTTATAAATTAGTCTAGTTGTTCTGGAAAGAAATTTGGCACTATGTCCATATGTGCATACCCTTTGACTTATATCAAGTCTTTACCATAAACTGATCAAAGAAGGAGGAAAAGGCCCCATAAACAGAAAAGTATGCATAGGAGCAATTACTGTGATAATAAAGAAGTGCAAACTAAGGGATTGCCCATCAACTGAGGAATGGCTGAACAAACTACGGTAGATGAATACAATGAAATTTTACTAGGTCATAAGAAATGATAAAAAAGATAGTTTCAGAGAAACATAGGAAAACTTTTATGAGGTGATGCAAAAGTGAGCAGAACTAGAGTAGTTTATACAGGAACATCATAAAGACAAGCAACTCCAAAAGACTTAAGAATTAAGATCAATACAATGATAACAATAATCCAAGAAAACTGAAGAAGTATGCCACCCACCTCCTGAGGAAGGTGACAGACTCAAGATACAAAATGAGGGAGCCAAGATGGCAGCATAGAAGCAGCAGCGTCCCACAGCTAACATGCAGCCACCCTAAACACCCATAAAAATATGATGCTGAACAAATTCTAGGACTCTCAAACTCAAAAAATACAAAAAACACATCTCTTGAGGAAAGGCAGCTTGGCAGCAGGGGATCATCTGCAGGACACCACCAGCCCAGCTTGAAACCGAAACCACGGCCAGGCCCTGGGGCGATAGGAAGGAGCCACGCCCAGCCGCAGCCAGTCTACAAGAGAGAAGATCTACAGCCTCCAGCACCTCCACATCTACCAAGGTGTGAAAAATAGGGATTAAAGAAAGGTGTGAAAAATAGGGATTAGAGAAAGGCAGCTGGCTGGAGGGTCTCATCCCAGGCCAGGAGCTGAGATCAGCCCAGCCTGAAACGGCCATGTGGCCTGGCTCCAGGGCAGCCTAGAGGAGCCAAGCCTCCCAAGCCACAGTGTGAGTCTACTTTAGAGAAGATCTAAAACACCTGGAGCAATCTGCATAAGCCAGGATTAAATGTCAGTGAAAGTGGGTGAAGCTTTCAAGCTAAATTTGGAGGAGGAAAAGCAGTTTGGCCAATCTACCCCCAGGGAAAGGAAGCAGTGGGGGAAGGGCAGAAACTACTGTAACTGGTGGATGCCCCAATTGGGCTGCTTCAGAGCCACTGGCCTGTGGATCCCACAGGGGGGCTGAGTCGATTGATTAGGGCCAAGTGCTCTTGCGTTGAGTGGCCTGGATCCGGATAATGGTCTTAGGTGGTGGTCTTGGGGTGCGTTTTCAGCAAGCCCAAACTGGGGGGACTTGCAACACCCCCCTAATAGCTCTGGCAGCTGGGAAAACCCCAGCGATTTGGAACAGAGCTTTCCCCCCTGGGAGCAGAGTTTCACAGAGGTAAAAAAAACCAACCAATTAATTGACTGGCCAACATGAGGAAAAGGAAGCAAAATAAGAAAATCAATAAAACTCTAGAATCCTTCTTTGTGGACAAAAAGGATCAAAGCATGGAAAGGGAGAAAGACAACACAGTCAGAACTCCCACACCAAATGTTTCCAAGACACTTGAAGAATGCCTAGAAGCTATAGATAATCTAAAAAAGGACTTTTAAAAACAAATAAGAGAAGTGGAGGAAAAATAAGAGAAATGAGAACAATGTGAGAAAATTATGAAAAGAGAGTCAACAACCTGACTGAAGAAAACAACACTTTAAAAAATAGATTAAATCAAATGGCAAAAGAGACCCAGAAAGCCAGTGAGAAGAATGCCTTAAAAAGTCGAATTTCCCAGATGGAAAAAGAATCTCAAAAGCATTCTGA
>CM053594.1:256337633-256362444 GCA_028646575.1 Pseudocheirus occidentalis | reverse complement strand
TCACCTCCCAACCTCCTCCCCAATGAGACTACAAGGGGATTGACCTTCACCAGGCGGGAAGAAATGAACAAAGGAAGATAAAAGTAATTGACAGGAGCAGGGGTAGGGTAGACACTCAGGAGGAGGGGGTACATTCCAGACTGAGAAGCTTTTCACTAATTTCGTGTCCCACACACACCTAGCTGCCACCGCAACAGGATCATACTTTAAGCCATTCCATCATGGAGGAGCATATGAGAATTAATATTCTACTCAGATAGTTTTCAAGAAACTATTATCACCTTTAAAACAGTAATTCTTGAGTCAAGATTCTGCTGTGAATTGATATGATTGCTTTGTAGAAATGTGTGTATGCACATCACACTTATTCTTTGTTAAAATAAAAGCTAACTCTTAATTTTTTATTCTTTTTTTAGAATCTTCAAAATATTACCATTATGCCAGATATGTCTCCAGATTTAGCCTGTTAGCATAATTCTTTCATTTACTGAAAAAAAAGGGGGGCCTTCAATAGTATTTGACCTAAAATTTAAAAAATAAATTGGCATGCATATCACAGAGTTTGAGAACTTGTTGCAAATTTTTTCTCAATATTTTCTCCACCTAGAATATTTTGGAGCAATTTTAATCAAACAGTCATAAACTTAACTCAGCCTCTCTGTACCTTAGTTTCCTCATAGGTAAAATGAAGAAGTTAGCTTAGATAATTTCTTAGTTTCTTTCTACTAACATTTTGTGGTTCTTAAGAGAAGTTTTTTAAAATGAAAGAAATTGGCACATTGTCTAACGTGTACAAAAGTCATGACAAGTTAATATAATGAAAACAATAAAGTGTGCCCTGTTATTAATATCAATGTAAAGATAACAATTCTTTTTACTTAGCCATATGTCTCATTTATCAGCCTTTCTATTTTCAGTATTTGCTGGCCGGTGGTTAATGTCATTTTGGACGGGGACTGCCAAAATCCATGAACTATACACAGCTGCCTGTGGTCTTTATGTCTGCTGGTTAACCATCAGGGCAGTGACAGTTCTAGTTGCATGGATGCCACAGGGACGCAGAGTGATCTTTCAGAAGGTTAAAGAGTGGTCCCTCATGGTAAGTTTTCAAAGAAAGGCTTATTTTTATAGGTGGGTATATTTCTTTAACTATTATTTTTTCCCTTCCCTTCCATTATAGGTTTATTTAGCATCAAAGTCAAGTTTGTTTCAAAAAAGAGATTCTTTTGGAGGGTGGTATCTTGATTCCTTTATGAAAGACAAAACTAATGTGTATTACCCTTTGGCATTTAAGAGAATAAGTAATATAGTTTTCAGTTTATTCCCTTAGATCAGTGGTTCTCAACCTTTCTAATGCCTTGAGCCTTTAATACTTGTATGTGGGCATATCTGCATGTGAGCAAACACGCCTAGAAACAGATAGAGGAGCAGTGTCTCCATTCCTAAAACCATCAAAAATGTGTGTTTTCCAATGGTCTTAAGTGACCCCTGTGACCCCTATGAAAGGGTCATTTGACCCCCAAAGGGGTTGCAACCCACAGGTTGAGAACTACTACCTTTATTATTGTATGAGATTATATTCTTAGCAGTGCCATAACTTAAATTCTTTTTAATTTTTAAGATTTACTTGTTAAACATGGGAAAGACATCATAAGGAACTTGTCAAATTCGAATTATTTACTTGCCAATATGGGAAAACGATAATAGTAACTTATGAAAATTTGCCCTACCAGAAAGTTAGAGAGCAGATCAGGGGAGGGGCTTTACAGTGGGATCGCTGTTTTAGGGTTGGGGCAGGGGAAAGCCGGGGAGTAAATTTGTAGTTCAAAAATCTCATGAAAATGAATGATGTAAACAAGAAAACAGTTTTTAAAAATTTATTAAAAAAAGATTTACTTGTAAGATGAAATTTTAAAACTGTTAATAAAAAGTAAAATAGGGCAGAGTATTTTGGCATTCATTACAAAGGCTAATGCTTTTAAATAATGAATTATTTTTAATAATAATATTTTAAATAATGAATTGACTTTTGAAGATGTTTTTATAATTGTTTAAGACCAAGAATACTAGTTTTTTGGTTATAAGTCTTCATAAACTAGATATCTATTCTTTATAGCCATAATACCAATTCAACAAAGTTCTACAGAAATTGGAATGTTTGATGATTTATTGTTAGAACTAGTTCTGAATTTTAAGAACTTAATTCTTATAAATATGAAAATCAATGTTAGACTATATGTGTGGGTATACATATGAAAATATATAGTACATTATTATAGTGAGTATTAATCATTAATCAATATAGTTATCAACTCACTTTATAATGAGTTATGACTGGTAAGTTTTATAATTTGTAGGCTACTTCTTACTTATGGTTATTCACTTACTTGAGTTTATATTCTATATTCGGTTATCCTTAATGTTGACTTTGAGTACAAGTATAAGACTCAGTACTGCCTTTGCCTACTAGAGAGCTTAAGAAATAAATTTTATTTCACTGCACAGGAGGTAGCTGGGAGGGATAAGATTTTGGTTGCTAAATTGTGAGAACTATTTATTAATGTAGTCAGTAAAGCCTTACATAATCATAATTTTTATTATTTCTTTTTTAATATATCTTCTACTTGAGCCAGCAGAAAATATGTACATATACGGAATCAAGTACTGTATTCTTTATGCCAGCTTGTTACTACATATAATAAAATAAATTGCTGGTTTTCTTCATCCCTTGGCTTTAGTACTTTATGCTAATGTGGCCTGCTATCATTAAGTTGGCAAAGGACCTCTTTCCCAAAAATTTGATGTCAACATGTTCATGAAATTTTGATTGGCCTATGTATCCCAAAAGGTCTTTAAGGTGATGTTGAATTATTGTATTGGCCACACTTTCCCTCAAAAATCTAGCTAGTCTAAAAATTGAGAGCAGTATGTCATGTTAGTGAAGATCAGGAATAAATACAATTTATTTATTTGATAGGAAAAACGTGTAAGAAAAAAGTTTTGCAGAAAATATAATCTTTCAATATAGTAATACTGGATGAGTATTTTTGAGTACCTATTTATATATTTTTTTCTTTCAAAGATACTTCATTTGGAGCTACCTCTTATTTTGGGGGGAAACTGGACTATATTTAGATAAATGCAGTGCATGTTTTTTCTACTAGTTACCAACAATAAATTTTTTCTCTTCCTAAAAAAAAGGTAATATTAAAAGTTCTGACAAATGTCCAAAGCATGTCACTTCTTATAACATTTTCTTTCTAATTAGATAATGAAGACTTTGATAGTAGCAGTACTACTAGCTGGTGTTGTGCCACTTCTACTTGGACTTTTATTTGAACTGGTCATTGTTGCACCACTAAGGGTTCCACTGGATCAGACACCTTTGTTTTACCCATGGCAGGTCAGTTCTTATCTCTTTCAGTGGCTATTTTCCCAATAACTTGGAAATATGCAGGTTCTCATTTAGATTTATTTCTTGACTTTTGAAGAATCTATCAGATATTCTTGTGATCTTAGGAAACCAGAGCCATAAAAATAAGTCAAACCTTTTACTTATAATAATGCCATTGAGTTTTTAGGTGGTATAGTCTTGATTCCTGCAACAAGATGAGATAGGTATAATTAATATTTGCTTTATAAACATGTATCTTTTTTTTTTTTTTGCTTTTTTTTTGGAGGGCAGTTGGGGTTAAGTGACTTGCCCAAAGTCACACAGCTAGTTAGTGTGTCAAGTGTCTGAGGTCGGATTTGAACTCAGGTCCTCCTGACTCCATGGCTGGTGCTCCACTCACTGCGCCACCTAGCCGCCCCAAAGAAAGAGGGTTTTTTGTTTTGTTTTGTTTTGTTTTGTTTTTGTATAAACATGTATCTTAAGCATAATAATGTTTTATAAACATTTAGAGAGAAACAAATAAATATTAATTTGGAGTTAGCCAGAAGAAAGTTTGTTTTCCACAGTTCATGCATCTTGAATAATTGCAGTATGTACCTCTCATGACTGTAATGTCTTGTTTAAGATAATATACTGAGAAAACAAGATACAAAGGTTATGAGAGGTAGATGTTCTCCACCAAACTGCCAAACACAGATTTGATCATATTGTTTCACTACTGAGGAAACTTTAGTAATTCTTTCTTGCCTCTAAGATCAAATACAAATCCTTTCATTTGGTGTTACTGGTTTTTTATTCAGGTGAGGGTTATCTTTTTGGGTCAGGATGTATAGGGCTTACCTATACCCACCTCAACAGACCTCGGGCGTCCCCGGCGCCCGTCCACTCTGGGAGAAACAGCTGCACAGAGAAACTCAGGACACAGGACTTGCTTCTAGCTTTTATTGAGAGTTCATCCTCTATCTGAGTGTGGCTGGACTGGCCCTTGACTTGACTGCCCTGCCTCCGAGTAGCCTGTATTTAAGTCCTTTCTCCAGGGCCCCTTAGGGCCCCTCCCCTGGCCATACCCTAGCCACAGCAAGCCAATGTGTCTCACCCCAAAGGCTGAGAGATTATCCTGCTTATTATAAGCAGGTGCAGCCTTTGCATTTCGCCCCCAGGTGATCACGTGCACTCCTGTTAGCAGAGGATCCAACCCGTCCATCTCACACGTGGAGTATCAACGACCCTCTTTAGGAGTCTCCTCCCCACGTGAGGTATCAGAGACCTAACAATTTGGCATTTAAAACTTTTCGCACTCAAGGGACTATGGAACTGAATGTTGTAAATTAAAAGTAAATAAACCAGTTCAATTGAAAAAAAAACTTTAAACAACCAAGCTCCAGTCTCTTTCTAGTCTTCTTCCCACATTCTTCCTTCATATTCTCTCTACTCCTGGTAAATGGGGCTTTCTATGCATGACATTCCATCTAGCCTTTGCATAGAATGTATTCCATCCCTGGAATTCTCTCCCCACCTCTTAGAATGTTCAGATACCTTTAGAACCTAACTCAAATGCTGCTTCCTCCATGGTCTTTCCTGATCCCTCCCCAGGAAACCAGCCTCATATTTATTTTATCTATATTTATCAATATATCAAATATTTATAAATATTTATATTTTGTTTTTTATCACCTGTGCCTAAATGTGCCTGACAGACATTATAACTATTTTATATAAATTTTTTTGATTAAATGAATGAATAAGTGTAGGTTCATTAGAAATTGTAACAGTGATTTCATGTTTCCATACCTGGTTTGAAGCCATTCCTAAGATTGTGAGGTTAAAAATAGATAGAACTTCAAGTTTTCCCAAAAAGAACAAGTCAAAACACCCTAAAAACATTCATTTCTGGGTCTCTTTCTGCTGTACAGCTAAAAATAGCTAGTTGTAGCAGTAAGAGAACTGGCCTTGGATGAAGGAAGATCTGGGCTCGAGTATGATACTGGTTAAGTGTCCCTTCACCTTTAAGTATCCCCAGGTATCTCTCAGAGACTAAAAATATAAATGAAGACCAAAAGTGCCAGTCTACATTGACAGAGGAAGGTTCCTCAACTAGGAATTTCCTATGCCAGTGAAATCATATGTCCAATCCAACAATAATAATAGTAATTTAACATTTGTAGAGTGCTTTACATATATTACCTAACTTAATGAAAGTAATTTGGAAGATGACTAGTTCTAATTTTGCCATTCTTCTCTGTATTATTCGAAGCATTCCACTGAAACTGACTAGGCTCCCATTTTCATCTGTTTAAAATGGAGAAATTGAAATAAATGATTTCCAAAATCTTTTCCAGCTCAAATGATATTTTGTGATTCTTTGTAAAGACAGCTTGGATGTTGAGTGGGGGCAGCTGACTGATTCGTCTTTTCCTTTTTCAATCAGTCATTATATAATTATTAAGTATCTATAATGTGCGAGGCACTAAGGATGCAAATATAATGAATGAAACAACACCTTCTCTCAGAGAGCTTACATTCCATCAGTATCCAAAGAGGTTTACCTGTCTGTGGGCTTAAATTGATTTCTTTAGATAGATTATGGCTCTCATGTCTCTGGGTCAGTAGAAGTGCCAGGAATACAACTAAAGTAGAATAATATGAGGACTGTGAGCTTTGCTCATCTGTAAGAAGTGAGAAACCCACCAAATTTTTACTTTGGATCCTGGAGCCAGTCCCCACAACTTCTAAACCAGATTATTTTGTCTAGTTTCAGGGAAAGATCAATGCTATAGAACATCTGTCTCTACTCTAAAATAAAGGCTCAAATTGAAGGTTTGCAGAGATCGCCCAGGATTTTATGGAAAGCTTTATAGAGAGAGTTTAGCACATTTGGCCAGAGTACTTTCTCGGCCACATGTGTTCAGATAAAGCCCTGTTAGTGTGCTGCATTTTGTTCTTCCTACACCCTGTCTTCCTCTCCACTCCTTTTCACTCCTCTTTGATCCTTTCCTCTACCTTCAGCTTGAGTACACTTAGGGAATAGAGCTAAAGCTTAAACCATGTCAGATTTGATAGTAACTGAGAAATTTGGTAAAGCCCTAAGTACATCCTTACTGATGTTTCTGTTGAGGAGTGCTCTTCCACTGCTGTGAATTTCTTTTCAAGTTAACATAAAAATAAATTTATGTAAACAAGAGAAGAATAAAGTATGTATCTGAAGTTTCAGGTAAGGTTGGAAATTATGTGATTCCACGCTGAAATTACTAGATAATTATGCCTCAGTTAATTAAGTCCTTTGATTTAAATTTCTCTTTAGGAGAAATGTACTGATTGTTGAAAGACATTTTTGAAATTTATTCCTGTAGTGGCATTATGATTTAGCTTTTGGAAAAAGTAAGATTTATTTTCTAGTATAGATTTACCAGTGTATTATCATAGCCTAGTGCTATAGAATTTTTTATTAATGGTCTTTTTTTTCCCTTGCCCTATATTTTTAAAAGGAAATGCATAGCTTCTTACAGATAGACTAAAGAAATTATTAGGCTTGTATACTGATAATTAGTTCATCTCATTACTAAAATAGAGTGGTTAAATATCTTTATACACTAGGACTGGGCCCTTGGAGTTCTCCATGCCAAAATAATTGCAGCCATAACATTGATGGGACCTCAGTGGTGGTTAAAAACAGTCATTGAACAGGTAAGAAAAATTTTCTCTTGAATAGCATTGAAATTTTGTTCCCTATAATTGTACTTCACTTAATTGACTGTCATTTATTTGTCATTTATCTTAATTGTAAACGAAGTAAATGAAGTAAAAATCTAGGAAAGAAGTTTAAAAAAATGGTTTTGTGCAGCTAAAGTGTATTTTGTTACTTTATGGTCTCACATTCTCTTGCTTACTTGATAGACTTTCACTCAGAGCCACTTACTCTTATTTTGCTTCTGATAAGTTTGGCAGTTAGATTAGTTTGATTTTGTTTGGGGAATCAAATAACCAAGGTCCTCAGAAAGACTGTACTTGAGACATGAACCCTGAAAGCATTCAGAAGTAACAAGTGACTGCAAATGAAGAGATAGGAAATATTTGAAAGTAGATACAGAAAGCAACCTCTTTCCAGGAACTTTTTTGATTAGAGGCAGAAAACTCTTACCTCCTTTATTCTCTGAGGGCATCACTGCAAAGGTAATGATCTAATAATTGATTTTCACAGTAATAGTCCTGAGTCATCAAAACAATTTAAAATTATCATCCTATTCTGTTTGACAGGGAAATAGAAGTCTTTTTTTTTTTTTTTCCTTTTTGGAAGGCAGTTGGGGTTAAGTGACTTGCCCAAAGTCACATTGCTAGTGTGTCAAGCGTCCGAGGCTGGATTTGAACTCAGGTCCTCCTGACTCCAGGGCTGGTGCTATATTCAGTGCATCATCTAGCCACCCCTAGAATAAGTTATTTTAAGGAAGGTTTTTCATCTAAAATGATTATGTGCTTTAAGGGATAAATCTTTTAGTACTTTAAGGACTAAATTTGTTAATTTGGAAAATTCACTGATATAAAATATCTCATTCCCTGACTACAAATAAATTACTGTTCTTTAGAAATACTGGTGTACTTCCACTTTCAGCAAACCCTATAGTTGAATAGCTAAATCTATAAAACAAGTATGTTATAAAATAAGTACAGGGGAGCATCCTCATCTGCATACTCTCTGTTTGTTTTAATGACTTTGTCTTTTGCGGAAGTCTGGAATATATGACCATTTTCAAAAAGGTGAAGTCATGTGGTAGTTTGTGGTTGTTAAACTTCTAGGTTTTAGCTTTATAAGGAGTATATGGTACGTTAGGTTGTACAGTGTTCTCTACCAGATGGAAAAGAATGTAAAAAAAATTGCATTAGAAAAAAAAATGTTCTGTCCTTCTTTTCTGTCTTACCATGCATGCTACTGTCTGTTCTCCTGAATCTTGTATTGCGTTCTACCTATGCATGCTTTCTTTCCCTTCATTCATTTATGCTCCAAAATTATCTTTTCCTTTTTTTCAACTAACTCATCCATTGTAATCATCTTAGCTGATGTTTGTTGATCTGACTGAAAGAAATGCACCGTGAGGTGGATGGGTTACTCTATTCTAGGTAGACTTATGTTTCCAAAGAGGAACCTGTTAAGCCAAAAGAATCTCTCAACTGCTCACATTTGTAAGAGAGATTTTGTTTTTCTTTTGCGAGCATATGTTGCCTGTTAGTAAAGGATAAAGAACCTGCTTTTTCCTCCAAGATGAATCCTCCCAGGTATAGAATACATGTAGTCAGCATTGTTGAAGAAGTATATGTATTCATGGGATCATAAATTAAGAGCTAGACAGTATCTTTTATAAAGAAACTCTACCCTCTGAGGTTAAATGACTTGCTCTGTCCTCTAAATCTTAATGCCTCTCAAGATAGAGCAATGTTCTATCAGCCACTAAGTAGTTTTCTTATGTCTGTTTTTTGGCACTTGCCTAACATTTTAAGGAAGAAACAAATTTTAGTTATTTTGATTTGGTGAAATAGGTAGGTAGGATTTGGGGTAAGTTGATAACTTTTCCACCTTGAAGGTTTTTCTTTTTCTTTTTTACTTACTCTGACTCTACTTTTTCATTGCTATAGGTTTATGCAAATGGCATTCGTAATATTGATCTCCATTATATCATTCGAAAACTAGCAGCACCGGTGATATCAGTACTGTTGCTTTCCCTTTGTGTACCTTACATTATAGCATCTGGTATTGTACCTTTACTAGGTGAGTAAAATTCTTGGTTTTGTTGACCATATGTTGTCAATTTCAAGAAAAGGTGGACTGTATTAGTACTGTGTTAGGTATCTTTTAGCATCATTTCCCAAATTTTACATACTCATTTTTTTCACCAAAAAATTATTTCAGATTATAATTTTGTCAGATTCACTACCTAGAGCCAGAGGAAGAAAATCTTACAATTTGGATATCATTTTTACCTTAACTACTACAAGTTTTGATTTTCAGGATGCTGAATCTTTAAAACTGTCAGTTTATGATTCTTACTGTTATTATAATTTGGCCTTGTTGATACAGGATTCCAGGAGGCACTTAATGCTATAGGAAAAAGTTATAATTTGTATGTTAGGCAGTTGGCCGATTTTTTTCCCCGGTGTTTCAGCATTGTTTTGTTAGGTTATAATGAAATAATAACATTAAAAACATTTGTTAAAGACAGTGTTCTTCACAGTATCCCCGTAAAAAAGAAATTAGTATTGAAATACAATCTTTTTTCAAAGTAGATAGGAGTGTGTTACATGACTTTTCCACTATATAATTGTTACAAAAATTTCCATAATCATACACATTCACAATTTAAAATATCACAATCTAAAATACACAAGCTTTGCCGATTTTTCTTTGTCCTTGAGAGAAATAGGAAAAGCTAAAATATTCATTTGTAGCAGTGTCATTCAGTTTCTTTAATATCATTTTAATAATAGAATAATTTTAAATTGTACATTGCCTATTATTCATTAATGGAAAACATGCTAGATACACTCAGTTCATTGAAGGTTTATTTTGCCAGAGGAATTGAGAAACAGGGTGTTCTAAAATCAAATGTTAAAAATATATATGTATATATATTATTATTATTATTATTGTTGTTGTTATTATTATTTACATGCAACTGAGAAATAAGATATACAGGTAGGGAGACCCATCTTGCCCTACCGGAAAGTCAGAGGTGTGATGGGGGAGGATATAGGAGAGAGCAGATTGGGGAAGGGAGTAACAGTAGGATCACTGTTTTCAGGTGGTGGGTAGGGGAAAGACGGGGTACAAATTTTACAGAATTACAGATTTTACAAAATCTCATGAAAATGAATGATGTAAACTAAAAATAAACAAAAGTTAAAAAAAAAGAAACAGGATCTTCAACCATGCTATACTTAATTTGGGCACATTTTATCGCTTTATTATTAATATCTAAGTATAAGAGTATAGGTTAGCATAAATTGAAAAGTAAGAAAGCTTAAGATTCTCCCCCATTTAACAAGAAAGGACTTTCAAAAAGAAATGTGTGTGTATGTGTGTGTGTGTCTTATGGGTCACACACATAAGCTAGATATTGGAAGACTGGAATTAGAATCTTGAATCCATTGAGTTTTCTGCAACATTCTGCCTTCCATTAGGGAAATTAGATTTTACTTTAAATTTTTGACTACATAGAAGTTTTCATATCCCTTATCACATGTGCTGAGGGTTTATTTTTATTTCTTTTGCAGGTGTTACTGCTGAAATGCAAAATTTGGTACAGCGTCGAATTTATCCTTTTTTACTAATGGTGGTGGTTTTGATGGGCATTCTGTCCTTCCAGGTTCGACAATTCAAGCGCCTTTATGAACATATTAAAAATGACAAGTGAGTTTTCAGGTTTACTTTTGGATAATGTTTCTTCTTAACTTTCTTATAGTTCTTATTTTGTGTTACTAAAAATCAAGATTAATTAGACAAAGTAAAAAAGACGTATAAATAGGCCATTACATTTTTGATTCATCTGGACCATTGATTGAATTTAGGTCTCTTTGAAGTCTTTAATTTCTGTATTAGAATACTACCTAGTAGTAGTATAAAAAAAGAAAGTACAAACACATATGTTTTTTAAATTATTCACCACTTTTCATGCTAATTATAATGTTTCCCATTATCTCAAATGGTTCTTTCTATAGGACATAAAAACCATGGAAAAGCAAATTTGAATAACCCTTCTTACCTATACCAGGATTGTTACTCTAATTATTCAAAATAGTGGTTAGGAAGATTACTACAAAGTAGCATGGACTTTCTCCTGTTATAAGAACATGGGAAAGAAATTTTGAAAGATTTGTTTTAGAAAGAATGAGAAACTGAAAACATCTCAGTGTGATAAATAGTAACTTTAAGCTTTTACTTTCTGTCAGCTAGTTAAATTTTCCTTAACTTCTAAAAGAATGTCTCTCATAATGAAATTACATGTGTGCCCAACAATCAGCGGGTACAAAGCTAAATAATTTTCTTTCTGGCAGACATTCAAAATCAAGATTACCCTAGCAATCCACAATAAATTCTTCCTTTACCCACTGATATGAGGAGAGGTCATTTTTAGTGATTAAAGACAATTTGGGATTACTACAAATTAATGTACTGCCTACCTTAGGTGACAGCCTTGAGTACTTCCTTCCATATCTTAAAGACACAAAAAATAACCCTATCAGAATCATGGTCTCGGCTTGTATGTCAAGTTTGACGTAAAGTCAAACTTTAGGTGGTAAGAGGAACAGTGAAAACTAATGGTTATGTTCTGTTCATAGGAGTAATGCAATATAGCTAAGCTTTCATTACTCACCTAATTTTTGCAGAGAAGACTTTGTGAATATCCTCAAGGAACTACCATTTTTATAGAGGAGTTAAGATGCCAACACAAATAGTCCTACTACAGAAGGTGGAGATTCAAATAACAAAGTACTGTGTGGAAAGTTTGAAGGTTAAGGTACATTGCTTATGAGAGGATTATGGAGAACTCCCCAGAGGAGGTAGCATTTTAATTAGACTTTAGAGGATGCTTAGAAAAATTAAGCAGACAAAATGAGGGAGGTAGTTCTAGGCAGAGGGCCTAGAACATCCCCAACAAGGGCTGCAGAAATGAAATGTTTCCCAGAACCTAAGTAGTTCAATTTGACTAGACTGAAGGGCCTTCAAATACCCAGAGGAGTTTGAACTTTACTGGATAGCTGATGGGCCACTACTGAAAATTTGCATAAGAAATTATCTGATAGTTGGGTCAAGGATGAATTGAAACGTTGGAAGTAGACATGTCAAGCTATAAAAGGAGAATATTGAAGTAGTCTAGGTAGGTGGTAAAGAGAGCCTATACTCTTTGTGGTCATTCCACAAGACTAGGAAGGAGGGGAAAATTCTAGAGATATTACAGAGGTAGAATGGACAGTTCTTGATAACTATATGTGAGATGTGAAGAAGTAGAAAAATAAAATTATAGTGTTATGGTTACAGACATGAGAAATGGTGAATGGTGTTTACAGAAAGAAATACTGAAATCAGAAGAGGAAGTAGGTTTGGGGAAAGATAGTGAACTCCTGTTTGGACATGTCTAGTTTGAAGTATCTGGAATATTGAAGAATAATTATTCTGTAGGCAGCTGGATAAAAATTTGGATTTTAAAGAGAGGTAAAGACTAAGGGCTCATCTGCATAAATCTGACACTTGAAGCCATACTTTGCAAACCCTAAAGAGTTATACAATGGTTACCCTAGGTTAGCTAGGATGGAAGAGAGAGAACTATGAACAGACCCTTAGGGAACACAAATATTTAATGCATTAGACCTTAAGTAGTTGAACCTGGGAAGGAGTTTTTAGAGATTAAAGAAAATCAGGAAGAGTGTGGTATCTTTAAAGCTAAGGGAGAATTATCCTGTAGGGCAGGCCTTAGTTTACCGGGTTAAATCAACTACAAAGGCTCTCTGAAGGATATATCTATCTACCTCCAGATAAAGAATTAATAAAGAGAAATATGTATGGTATGGTTCTGCAAACTAGAAATCTATGTCAAATGGTAGCCTTCTTTAGGGCTGGGTGGGAAGGGAAGGAAACAGTTCAGAATTTAAAATGTAGCAAAAAAATAAATTTAACTTAAAAAGGGAGTGGGGGGGCAGGTAGGTCATGTGCTGGAAGTGTAGCCTGTGGGTATGTAGTTGTTAGTGAAGGGCGGGGGAAGGTTGGAACAATTGGCATGGGAAATAAACAACTAGCATTGTATAACTCTTTAGGGTTTGCAAAGTATGCTTCTCACAACCACTTGTGGTTGAAGTATTATATTAGCACTCACTCTACTTTTAAATTACTTTGCCTTTATTTTTCTGTTTGTGCACATACAATAGAATTTAACTTTATTGAGGACAGGAGCTGTTTTCATTTTTGTCTTTGATATTCCTATTACCTAGCAATGTGCACTAACATGATAGGTGTTTAATAAATTATTACTGAATTATACCTATTTCACAAATAAGGAAATTAAACCTGTAAGGTGTTCAGTAATTTACCAGTGGTCACACAGCTAGCAAGTATGTGAGAGGTGAATTTGGTTAAATCACTTAAGATCTCTGAGTTTCAGTTTCCTCATATATAAAATGGGATTATTATTATTTATTATATATATTTTTATTGTCTTTCTCTCACTGTACTTTGAGAAAGCCACTACTTGAGCCTTAAAGCATTATGTAAATCTGACTTGTTTATGCAATTAAGACTTTACTTATTATGTTTATCATGTAGGTCTTCTCTTCCTCTTATCCCCTCTTCCCTTAATTTCCATCTTACCTTCTCTTTTTTCCTTTCCCTTTGTTGTGTTCCTGCTCTCTCTATATCCATTTCTTGCCCAAGTATCTCCTAAATTCCTGGGGTGGTTATTGCTGAAATTCAGACCAGTTAGAATTGATGCCCATTTGTTTCTGTCCCCTATTCTGTGTTTTCCAAAGAGCAGAAAATTATGATTCTGTATGTAAAGTGGTTTAAGTCTAGATAGGCAGTTTAATTGTATATGTTCAAATGTAAGGATGTATTAATTTTTCCTAATACTAACTCTCCTCTTTTAAAATTTAGATATCTTGTGGGACAACGACTAGTGAACTATGAACGAAAGTCAGGTAAACAAGGCACATCAACACCATCTCCACAGTCTTCACAAGAATAAAATAGTTGTCTTAAATACCTTGACCTTCCTTTTGCCTTTATGTGTCCTTTTTTGTGGACTCTTCTATCTCTGGATAATATTTTTCCCAGTAATCCTCACAGCAGTGTTTTTACGTTAACTTTTTAAAAATTCACATTCTTAGCATTTAGAGAGCAGTTGAAGACCTGCTCCTCCATCTGCATCTTCTTCATTTTTCATTGCTGTCTGAGATTTGTATATGTGTAAATAGAAAATATCCTGACACCCTAAAACCTTGGATTAAACAGAATGTGCATTGTACATCTTTAAACAAAATGTATATTAATTTATTAAATCTAGTTGTCACTTTATTTTGGACCTGCTGTTCTGTTGATAAGAAAAGTGCCACAAAGCGATGGCGCAAAGAGGCAAGACTTTTCAGTGAATCTGGAACTCATTTTATGGTGTTCCTAATAGTTCTTATTAAATTGATGCATTCTGACTTTCTTGGGTAGAGAGGCCTTACCAAGAACATGAAAAGAAACAAATACATCACATCAGTGAAATTTCTGTGGTAAGAAAACTTGAACTGTGTGCTTCACTGTCAACGTTTTTGAAAGTTATTTTGTATAACACCAAAGCTGTTGTACGTTTTCTACTGCCTGATCTTTTTTTCATATATCTGTGTTTGTAATATTGTACAGTATCTTGCTGTAGGTAAGGAATTTATTTTTAATTTTCATAACTTTAATAACCCTATAGATCAGCATTGAAAGTCAGGTTTTTGTGCTTGTTAAGGGCATGTCTACACTTAACCAAAAAAACAAAACACCAAATCAAGACTTTTTTTGTTGTTGCTTCCTTTACTCATTTGCATTTGTTGGCAGCAGTGGCCAAAAGTCATACAACATTACAAATCTTATAGAATGACATTATAAACAATACATCACTGCAGTACTGAAGTTACCACATTTTTGTGATGTTTTTGTTCATTGTAGATGTGGCTTATTTCTTTAGGTAAAATATATTGGAGAAGATTATTTGGAAAAATCTAACCCTGTGAGCTAGCAGATGACTGGATGGGAATTAGGGAATGTATTTCTCCTACTTTTCAAGCAATCATTTCCCCAAATCTCAAAAGCTTTATATGTGAGTGAATGCATTGATTCCGGTTAACCATCCAAATTTTATCTAGGAGAAAGTCAGCTGAGCTGGTTTTGTTTTGTTTTGTTTTGTTTTCAAAAGAAATATACAAACTGTGTTACATGCTGTGAAATCTCACTTAAAAAATTAGTTTTCTTTATAAACAAAGGTGCAAATTAGAAACTTTACAAGGAGAGCTGATAGGCAGATGAGCTGAATATTTTAAGTGGTAGTTACTGTATTGTATGAAATGATCAACGAGTTTGCCCTTTTTAAAGAAAGGCAGAATTAACTTTGTTTGGTGAGTCACAAATGATTGTTGGACAATGATCTTTGTAAATTACAGAAAAAATCCATATAGTATTAAAATACATAAGTAAATTAAAATCTCCAGTTTTTTAATACAAAAGTACAGCCAAACACAAGCCACCAAATCAAATCTGACAGTTTCTGGTAGTTCATTTATTTGCCATCATTCTTAGCCACCCTGTAGTGAGTGATTATTTTCATTTAAAATTTTATTAAAAACAATATAGATGGAAGAAGCTTTACATGGGGTATAGTATTACAGCATTTTGCACTTTGTAGTACATCTCTATGTGTATGCAGATTTCTTGTACTGCAGTAAGAAATGTTTAAGCTAAAACTCTGCGCAGTCCTTTTGTCTAATAAAATTTTGGGTTTTCTTTGTTCTAAATACTTGACAAAATCTGTCATGTTAAATTTGTATAGAAATTGCTCTTTAGGAGGAGAAAAGGTTTCACAAGTAAAAATCTATTATTATATTTACCCAAATTCTTTAATGTTTAATTTAGTGTTAACAAGACTTTAAAATTCCTTTATACAAAAGTTTAATAACATATGCATTTGTTTAGCACAGAAGGTCCGGGCAATTTTCCAAGACATTAATAATTGATATTCTCCAGAATTATGTACTACTTCATATACTTGTTGGAAAATTTCTGG
Organism: Pseudocheirus occidentalis; assembly: GCA_028646575.1. Lineage (NCBI taxonomy): Eukaryota > Metazoa > Chordata > Mammalia > Diprotodontia > Pseudocheiridae > Pseudocheirus > Pseudocheirus occidentalis. Next base: position 256,346,262 of record CM053594.1, on the reverse strand, counting down.
TAACATATAACATGAAAAAAGACCAAAATAATTTTCCCTCTGATTCGCTCATAATATATTATGATCATTAAATGTACAGTTTTGATCATTTTTACCATAAATTATTTTTGGTTTTAATGTCAGTATTCCTTTTAACATTCTGTAATTTCAAAAGGATATTTTTTACAAAGACAGGATTTGCCAACAATATTTTGTTGGCATCAAGATTTTTCCTTAACAGTCTTGTAAATATTTTAAATCTCTGTTGTTGGAATCCTTGATATAGCTTCTCCCCCCAGTAGTGCAATCTCATACATTTTACACAAACTGAAACCCCAGTCTTTGAGGAATATTAAAATTTGTTAGGAAAGTAAGACTTTTTGTCCTATTTATTTTAGTTTTTTTTTTTATTTAAGCAAATTTAAAAAATTAAAATTTAGGATTGGCTTAGCATGACCAACTGATTAACTTCACCAGAGGCCATTGTTTATGTCAAGTGCATAGTTGTTCATTGTAAGTAAATTACACATTTCATTTTAAAATCATCAAGCGCTGTTTTTTTTAAAAATGTCAATCTGAGATTATTACTTTCAAAAAGTGCTAATGTGAAGTTTGCTGATTATAGCTAGGATCCAAAAACTTCAAAATGTTTTCTTTAGATGATGATTTTTCCTATTACATATGGAGAAACAGTGGGGATTAAGTGATAACAAATGTCATTGGACACCTTAAGTCTGGATGTAAATGTAAAATAATTTTTATTTTAAAGTTTAATACATCTCTTAAATAATGTAATGATTATTGTCTTGTGTTTTTTTTTTCCACTCCCTTATTGAAATAATAGAGGCTAATTTTCCCTCAAATGATTTGATTTTTTTAATATGTACTTTTCTCATACCTCGAAAAGCAGCCAATTAAGCATACAACTTTTGCATTTGGGTTGAAATGAAGATTAAAAAATTTTTTCTGAATTAACAAAATGCCAAAAATAAACACTGGTAAAAACATTCAATGAAATTGACAGGCATGAAAAGTAAAATTTTTAGTTTTCTTATATATCTTAAGAATGCTGCATTTTACATTTATTTGCTAAGGTCAGTTCTATAGTATTAAACTCAGCTATGTTTAAAAGATTTCCATAATGAAAAGTAGAAAGTATTTGTTGTATTACTTCTTCCATTTATCATGAAAACTAGACAAATACAGAAAGTGTTATCAAATTGCATGACTAATATAAATTCTTTCAAACTTTTGGTTAAATTATTTTGTCCTAGTTTGCTATTTTGATCTAATGTTTTATATCATAAAAGACAGAGCCCATACCTTTTTTGAGTGTCCAGAGGGGCATCCTTCCTTCATATTTCACTTCCTAATATTTTGTATTTTTAATATCATGTGATAGACAGTGTACCACTTATTCCTGTGTACTTTTTATATGTGCCTTTTACTTTTTGTCATGAATATAAACTATTTCCATTCACAGAACCACCATCAATAAAAATGTGAAGAGTTGAATGTCAAGGAGGACCTTTGATAAATCATATTTTATTTACAGTTCTTCACAGATGCAAATGACAGCCGCTAGCAAAGCTAATCTCGAGCATTTTCAGCTTTGTCTGACTTTTTGTAACCCCATTTGGGGTGTTCTTGTAAAAGATACTGGAGTGATTTGCCATTTCCTTCTCCAGCTCATTTTACAGATGAGGAAACTGAGGTAGATAGGGTTTCAAGTGACTTGCCCAGGGTCACACAGCTAGGGACTGTCTGGGACAGATTTGAATTTAGGAAGATGAATCTTCCTGACTCCAGAGCTGGCATTGTATCCACTGTACCACCTAGCTGCCCTACCAGCAAACGTACCCTTGTAATTGTTCATTATTGTGAGGTAGTTTGTTCAGAGAGCACATAATCTAAAATCAGAAGATCTTTTGAATCCTAGCTTTGCCACTTGCTGACTGGGTGACTTTGAAAAGCAAGTCACTTTGTTTTTCCAGACCTCCATTTCCTTATCTTTAAAATAGGAATAATAATACTTGCCTTGCCAGTCTTACAGGTTTGTCTGTATAACTAGGGATCTAATGTACATAAAGCACTGCACAAGTACCAGCTTTTATTTAACATATTAAGTATGTACTTTGTGTATAATATGCTAATATGGGAAAACATGGAGATAACTATTACATGTTCCCTCTCAGGAGGTTTTAGCATTTAAAAGGGAAGAGATGGGACATGTTCTGGGTGCCACATTTTAGAAAAAACCTTGGTAAGCTGGAAAATGTACAGAGGATGGCAGCTACGAAGGTAAAGGGTATCCAGTATCATGAAGAAGGATAAAAGAACCTGAAGAAGGCTTAAGGGAAACTTGTGCTGCCTTCAAGTATTTGAAAAGCTTTTATACAGAAGATGGGGTACATTTGTTCCATTTGGCCTCAGGGATCAAAACCTGAAGCAATGGGTAGAATTTTTTTTTTTTTTCAGAATTTTAATTTAGACTTAAACACTGGAACACAAATACAGAACAAAGAAAAGAAACCAAAACATATCATAAACTTAAATGTTGGAATTTAAATATAAAGTGGGTGGGGGGAAGCATGTCATATGCATTGCAGAATATAAGAGAAGATTCAAAATACATAGCTATAGATTTTCATTTCAAAAAAGCCTATAAGATATATAATACTTGTGTTGAGAATTGTCCATCTTTGCTTCCTTGTGTTTTCTTTTGTTCTCTGCTGTACACTTTTTACTCTTCTTTTTTTCCCTCTCCCCAGCCTTCCCCCAGAAGGCTACAATAAAGTTTAGCATACACACATACACACACACATATGTATGTATGTATGTATGTATAGATAGGGATCCTTATATACAGTTTAGTGGCCTTCCTATATACATATATATGTGTGTGTATACACACACATACATATACACATATATAGACATATACTTTACCAAATCTGTTTCTGCTCATTGTTTTTATGTATATGCATATCTTGTATCCTATCTCGCCTGCTTCCTATGTTTCTACCCACTACCTTGCCCTCCTGTGACTTGCCTACACCCTCCAAGCATCCCTCTCCTATCCTTCCATTCCTATAAATCTAAACACCCTTCTATACCCCTATTTTACCTGTTCCCTCACCCTCTCCTGTAACAGTTCATCCCCTGTCCTCTCCCCCCTCCCTGTTCCCCTACCACTTTAGTTGGTAGAGATTATAAAGCGACAAAACATCCCGACCATTTAAGTTACACACAAAGGAGATGGGCTGTCTTAGAGGTGGTAGTGGCTTTCCTCAGTAGAGATCTTTAACCAAAAGTAGAATGATCACTTGTCAGGTATGTATCGACCAGATGTGTCAGGCGCTGCAGACAACTCTCTAGAGTGCATTGAAGGTTAAAATGTAATTGGGTAACGTTTAACAAAATAAATAAAAGTACAAAAAAGTGTTCATTTCTGATTTTCTAAGTCTATATGCAGCCCACAGGGATCCTTATGTACAGTTTAGTGGCCTTCCTATCTATATGAGTTTGATACCATTACTGTAGAGGATAACCTTGTTATAGGTTTGTAATTTTATGCACACAGAAAATGGAAAGTAGAACAAGAGAAGTTTCAGTAAAGTGAAAGTCTAGTTCAACCCATACCTTAAGGAAAATTGCTTCTACAACATCCTGAAGTAAGTAAGCACTGCTTGAAGACCTTTAATGAGTAGAAAGCCAAACTTATTCGCAAAACAGCCCATCCCATGTCTGTATAGCTCTAATTGTGATTTATTTCTTTACATCAAGTTGAAGTCTACTCTCCTGTGCAGATACTGGAAGGAACACTGAACTTGGACCTATGAGATCTAAGTATTGTGTGAGATGAAAAAATTCAGAGTCTGAATCTAAGGTCAGAAAAGGTCTTTATTCTTTCTCATGAGAAAGGACTCTGCCCCTGTTGCCCACTTGGCATCTGCAGGGAGAGATCAACAGGTAGAAGCCAGCCCATGGTTATATAGTCTTCTAATGCAGAAAACCCAACACTCCCCTCCCCCCCCAACTGGCCTTCACTCTTATTCATTGGTAGGGCGGCTGACCCACAACCTAAGTGCAAAAATCATTCTGAAACAAAGGACCCAGAAATGTGGGTGTCCAGTGAAAGCAGTCTTAACCTTATTTGGCATATCTTCTGCTGAGCTGGCTCTGGTGAGGGTCTCCATTGCTCTAAGCCCCAGACCACTTGAAGGTCAAGTGACCTAACCCTAGGCCTAGTGAATAATGAAGCCATTCTAGATTTGATTTTTCAGAATGGGGAAACTTCACAATAAATTATCCCTCACAGTATCAGCTTTGTTTCTGCTGTGTACTACCTTGGGGACCTTAGCCAAACACATGGACACTCTGAGTCTCAGTTTCCTTATCTATAAAATAGGGAGATTGGGCTAGACTATCTGGGAAGGACTCTTGACGGCTCTAGGCCTATAACCTTAGACTTTCGCTCATTTATTGTTCCTGGTTCTTCCCTTTGGGGTTGACGCAGGGCAAATCCAGTGTTTGAAACATGAGAGCCTTTCAAAAATACTTTTGTCTTTGAAATACTTTATTTTGTTACCCTTCTCCCTTTGTGTGGAGGTACCCTAGGATCCTATCCTAGCTTCTCTATACTTTTTTTGGTTATCTTAACAACTTCTTTGTATTCAACTATCACTTGCACTTCACTCCTAGATCTTTTCTCTCATCTGAACTCCAGTCCCACCACACAACTATTGCACTTCTCCAACTGTCTGTCCCCATAGGTATCTCAGTTTCAACATGTATAAAATAATATTTTTGCCCCCCAAACTCATCCCTCTTACTGACTGTTCTACTTCTGGCAAAGGCACCACAATCCTTACAGTCGCCTAAGTTAACCTTGGAGTTTGATTTTTTCCCATACTCATTTCTCACGTCAAATCAATTGCCACATCTTACTGATTTTACCTCCAGATCTTTCACGTCTGTCATTACTTCTCATTCACACCACTGCCACCTCGGTTAAGCTTTTACCCTTTACTACTTACTGCTACCTTTTAATTGGTCTCTCAGCTTCCAGTCTCTCCCTTTTCCAATCCGTCTTCCACACAATTGCCAAATTAGTATTTCTGTAGCATTGCTTTGCTAATGTCACTCCCCTACTCAGCTTCTACTGGCTGCTTCTTACCTCAGTTCTTAATGGTTAGACTCATGCCAGGCTTATTGTGTAGTGCTTTCCTCCCGTGCACTAAAACATTCCCGCCAAGTTGGTCTTGTGGCTTTCTGCATGATACACTGCAGGTCCTGTAACCATTCGTTTGCACAGGCTTTCCCTTATGCCATCTCCTAGAATTCATGGTTTTCTTCAAAGTAAAGCTGAAATCCACCTACAGGAATCCTGTCCTGTCCCCACTGTTAGTCCTTAATCTTTCAAACACACACGTTCTTTTTGTACAAAGTTTTATGAGACATATTTTCTGTAATCGAAATTCTTGCTTAATCTTTGTATTTCCCCAGCACCCATCATAGTGCCGTACACTACTGTATGATGGTGTCAAACTAAGAGAAAAAGATCCCTGCAAGGTGCTTGTTGACTTAACCATATCCTTTCCCATCAAAAAATCAATGAAAGATCTTGAAATGACTGAAGAAAGAAAGGTTCAATCTTTGGAGCATATCAATTTATTAAGCAGTGCATGGCAATTGCCCAGCAAACTGGGACCAGACCTCCTCAGCTTAGGCTTTGACTCCAAATAGAAGGAGAGATAGGCTTTTTATGTATTAAAAACAAACAAGACCAAGTAATTAAAAGGAAAGTATGTTAGGCAATCTGATTTCTAATTGGATGAAAGATTAGGAACTTTCCAAATTAGGAGGAAAGCAAGAAGATACAATTCCATAAAATCAGAAAAGATGTCCTTCTGTTACCCCAAGTAAGTGAACAATCAACAGGGAAACAACAGATGGATCAGTACAGGACAGTTTTCAGATAAGACCTATGGGTTGCTCATGTATAATTGTGAGAAAACTTGCATTGATCTTTGGGTCTGACTGGGTCTCAGGTCAGCAAAACCTGGGTCCTTAGTTAAGGTTCTCAGCAGCAGGCAATAGAGGTGGTCTAGTTTTCCAGCCATGCAGGACTAGGTTCAAACAGTAAAATTAAGATTCTTTACCCGTTTTCCAGGACTAAATGAACTTTTCCTACAAGACAGAATTTAGACTATACCCGAATATAAAAGGAATTGAGCTAGATAGGTCACAAGATGGAATCAATGTTGTTGACTTAATTCTCACAGTCACCCACTTTGCTGTCCTAATCTCCTCAGTTTTCTCACCTATAGTCTTAATTTAGTTCCTTGTTAAGATCTCTGTTCCACCCTTTTTTTTTTTAAACTTTGCACATCTCTAAACTTGAAGCTATGAATTTTATTGCTGGTTTTCTTTTTTTTTTTTTGTTTTTGCTTTTTGGAGGGCAGGTTGGGGTTAAGTAACTTGCCCAAGGTCACACGGCTAGTTTTTCGTGTTAAGTGTCTGAGGCCGGATTTGAACTCAGGTACTCCTGACTCCAGGGCCGGTGCTCCATTCACTGCGCCACCTAGCCGCCCCCATTGCTGGTTTTCTTACTGGATTTTGTTTTATTATTAATTATTTTCTTCCTATTTTGTACCTACCACTCTCTGTGGTATCTGGCTTGGCAGGCAAATGTGAGAGTTCGATCTTTACCTTTCTCTTTTTTTTTTAAATTTTTTTCTATTGACTTGTTTGTTTACTTTTAGTTTACAAGATTCAGTTCCAGAATCACTTGAGTTTCAGATTTTCTCCCCTTCCTACACCCCCTCCCCATGGTGGCACATAATCATGTATAGGATCTGCAAGCTCTTACACATTTCTGGTTGTATAGAAGCGTTGTAACCAATGGAGTGAACAGTGAGAAAAAAGAAATAAAGCCAAACATAGAAAAGAACAATAGCATGTATTGCTTCAGTCTCCATTTAAACTCTGGTCTTTCTAGATCTTTCTCTGAATGTAGATATCGCCTTCCATTCTTAGACTTGTAGAGTTGTCTTTTAACTGCATTGCTGAGAAGAGTTCAGTTTATCAAGGGTGGTCGTCACACATATGATGTATCAGTGATTGTGTACAAATTTTAATTGGTTCTGCTGTGACTGTTTTACCTTTCTCTTTTACATTTAAAGCCCTCTAGAGTTTCAAGACTCTAGGCAAGTATGTATACATTTTACCATTGTTAATTGCACTCCGTCCCAGGTTAAAGGCCATTTTTTTGCTTTAATTTGTTCCCAATCAAAAAATATTATGTATTTGTCTACAAAGAAAAAAAAAATCAGTCCAGGATATCAGGAAGGTTCATGGCATATAACTAAGTTAATTGAGTTCAGTAGGATAGATCTTGCCATTAAAAGACGGAAAATTCTGTTTCATGGAGAATTCAGACAGTGGAAATAAGTGTTTGTAGTCAAGTGGGGCAGATTTAAAGTCCTGGAAAAGTCTGAAGACTTTAGATAAGTGTAATCCTAATGGTCTGGAACTCCAAATTTCTGTTCATGTGGCCCCTTAAGGTCAGTCATCAGGCTACTTGGACTTCCACCTCATCTTTCTCTTAGTCTTCAATCTGGACATTTGCTTCTACACTGTAGTATAAACGTGAGTTAAAATATAGGTTAAAATAGGACCAGTAATTTCACAATATTATAGCCAACTAACCAGCCAAGTGAATTAGCATCACTTTTCCTTATGCTTTCAGTTACAATATTTTACAAAACAAAACTCAAGATACATGATCTGGTTTTGGGGGGGAGGGGCAAAGGGTCACTAAAACCATACTTTCTCTTGACATAAGATGTGCCTTGGAAATCCTGGAGCACCTGCGCACACAAAGTATGTGATATAACCATTTCTACAACTAAACAACGTCCCCACCTCCTCCCTTTGAAATCTGAGAAAAAAATGGCAAGCAGTGAATCTTACTAAATCTTCACGTCATCCTAAACCAGAGCCTTCCACACACACGTATAGTACCTATGCCCACCGTCTCCCACTTCTAAGAATATATTATTCCTGTGTTTTAAGTCAACCCATGATCCAGAGAAGAGGTCCAAATCACATCATCAGACATAACTTTTAACCAGTTCACTTCCTAAATCTACCTCAAACTCCTCATTTTCATTGGAAATAGTTCAGTGAGAACTTTCCCTCCAAGGTCCCAAGATTTCATACCTTTTAGGGATACTTTATAGGTTCCTTCTGGTAGTATACATAGTAGTATACTTGTAGGACACTAAAAGACTTGGAATCCACTTCCATTTCATTCTCCACCTCATTCTGAAGTGGTCCATTCGTTTAAGGTCCCCACCCCCCAAACAAAAATCCAACTTCCACTCTCCACCCCTTAATTGTATTCCTTGAATGTTAGATTAAAGTGTTGGTCTTTAGAAGACAGTGGGGAACCATTAAGAGTTCTTGAGCAATGAAGGGATATTCATACCTGTGTACAAAGATGGATTAGTGTAACGCCAATCAGCAGTAGATTTCTGAGAGAATGCTACTGTGAGGAGCTTTTAAGATTCGGATTACATAGTATTAGTGAACACTCTGTTTATTCCATTACAAATCTTCATTCAGTCCAATGTTCACAGTTTCA
>CM053594.1:256308352-256337133 GCA_028646575.1 Pseudocheirus occidentalis | reverse complement strand
AGGGGAGTGTCTCAGCCAATAGCATTCTTCCAAGTCACAGGGAAATTCACACCTTCTCACCAATGGACAGAGTTCTATACTTAACACTAGGTTACTAGGATCTACTTAACATCTGATCAAACAAATTAATTACCACTACAACTAGTCTCCCAGTGGTTTGGAGGATATATTATAGCAATAAGGTAATGTAATCTCTTATTTGAGATAAGAGATTGTTAGGCTATTGCTAGTCCAACAGGTAAGGAAGGTCCAAACAACAGATAGAGAGGTGGTGTTTTCCTTGAACATGCAAATCAAAGAGAAAAGGGAAGGGAAAAAAATGAAGTTATTGACCTGAATCACTGAGAATTACAGGGTTAGTAATAAGGAAAAGGAACACAACGAAGAAAGGATAACATTTAATTTTTAGAAAAGTTGAGTTTTAGGTGTTAGTGGGACGTGGCATTTGGAAATGAGTTTGAAACTTGGGAATGAGGTCAAGCCTAGAAATAAGATTTCAGTGAATGAGCTATCACCTAGACAGAGAAGTTATATGCCAGGGGCAGAGCCTTAGAGAGAGATCTTAGAAACCAAATTAACTGAATTTTATAACATTGAATATAATTGGAATAATTTGGTTTAATTATATATGGTATGTAACTACCATATATAATTTGATATAATTCTTTGCAATCTCATATATTTTATGCATTTAAAAATGTTCTGAGGGTCCAAATATTTCACCAGACTGCCATAGCAGATATACAAAGTTAAGAACCTCTGCTGGAATAACATGCTTTTCTCTCAGCCACCATATTAGTTCAAATCCTGATCCTCTCTTGTCTAGACTACTGTAATGGATTCCTAATTATTTTGCCTGACTCAAGTCTATTCCCCATTCCAATCCAGTCTCCACACAGCTTCCAAAATGATTTTTCAGTAGATCTGACCAGGCCAGTCCCCTACTCAATAAACTACAATATCCCAGTATTATCTCTAGAACATAAATTTGTTTTGCTTCTAAAGCCCTTCATAAAGTAGCCCCTAACCTATTTTTCCAAATTCATTATACATTAGACCCCTTTCTTCATGCTATAGTCCAATTGCAGTGATCAGTTTTCACCACACCACAGAAGCCAAGCCCCTACCCCCTGGGACCTCTGCCCAGAAGGCAGAACTAATAGCACTCAGCAGAGCCTTAGAGCTTGGTGAAAATAAAAGGATAAACATTTTTACTGATTCCAAATATGCTTTCCATGTTTTGCATGCTCATGGGGCAATATGGAGGGAAAGGGGATATCTAACAGCAAAAAATTCCCCTATCAAACATGCCCAGGAGATTTTACAACTTCTCCAGGCCATTAACAAACCAGATGAGGTGGCTGTTGTATTCTGTAAGGGCCATCAAAATGGGGAATCAGATCAGGCTGTGGGGAATAGCCGGGCAGACGCTGCAGCAAAGGAGGCAGCCCGCCAAGTAATTGTGATAGCTCCATTGCTCCCACAAATACCTGATTCCTATAAACCTTCCTACAGCCCTGAAGAACAAGCTCTTTAATGACAGGGGATATACTCTCTCCACCTCTGGGTGGTATCAGACACCCACAGGCCAGCTTTTCATCCCAGAGGGAGCCAGTGGAAGTTGCTGTCTGGTTTACGTCAGGCCACTCATCTGGGAAAGAATGCCCTTCAATCCTCAATAAAGCCTCTTTTCACAGGACACAAGCTGAGTGAGACTATCCGGCAAGTCTGCCGTGCCTGTCCTACTTGTGCCCAAGTAAATCCCGAAGGGGCAGCCAAGCCACCTCCTCTTTTAAAACCTATTCAGAGGAGGGGCACCCATCCAGGGGAAGGCTAGTAAACAGACTTCATCCATACGCCCCCGTGCATGGGGATTTAAATTGTTCCTAGTCTTTGTGGACACTTTTACAAATTGGATTGAAGCTTTCCCTTGTAGAGCAGAAAAAGCCCAAGAGGTAGCTAAGGACCTACTAAAGGAAATCATACCTCCATTCGGCCTTCCCAGCTCCCTGCAGAGTGACAACGGCCCTGCCTTTGTTTCCCAAATAACTCAAGGCTGTGGCTGTGGCAAAAGCACTTCAAATCACTTATCACCTTCACTCTGCCTGGCATCCACAATCCTCAGGGAAAGTGGAGAAGATGAACCATACCCTCAAGTGAGTCTTAACCAAATTGTGTGTAGACTCATAGCGATTGGGTGACCAGCCTCCCAATAGGCCTGCTCAGGGAAAACATTAAACTGAGCCCCTTTGAACTCCAGTACCGAAGGCCCCTCCTGACATCTGATATTCTAGTAGATCCACTCAGTGGGCCACCCAGCTAGGTTGTCAGAGTATGCAAACAAATGCCTCCCTCAACCTTCCAGTGACAAAGTAGACTGCCCTACCCCTGTACAACCTGGCCATTGGGTTTATTTAAAGTCTTGGAAAAAAGAGAAGAGAGAGCAGTTAGAAGCCACATGGAAGGGACCCTATCAGATTATACTTACTACTCCTACTGCAGTAAAACTCAAATACCTTCCTAGCTGGACCCACAACTCAAGGATTAAACCATTGTCACCTCTTGCTTCCTCTCCAGGGCCACCAGAGTACTCCTGTAACCCTATAGACGATCTTAAACTGCTATTCCGGAAGGCCTCTAACACCCGGGTGGATGGAAAGAGGTGAAATAATATTCGTTCTCTTCCTCTTAGGTCTTGGTCTTACTGTAGGGATCTTTCATTCCCTCCTGAGAAATTGCCTCCTTCCTCCTGCCTGGAACCATTTCCTTTGTCCTAACAATGTTACTTATAACTCTTCTTCTCCCTGATATACTGAGTGCTTTTAACTTTTGTAAGTGGGAAGGCAACTACTTAATCAAACTGGGAGACTCGGTGGGTAGAAGGTTGCTTATGTCACCCTTAACCACAGGGCAATCCTCACCTTTGTCCAAAGGCAATCTTCACAAAGGCCCCTTTCCCTAATGTGACCACCTCAAAAGTCTTTGCCACCCCTCCTGTGGTGGCTACTTCTACGTGGGCAAACTTATCCACCTCTACCCCGTGCGTTCCAGCAGGTAACTACTCTTATACCCAGGGATTTAGAGTCATGGCCACTATACAGGTAGAGACTCCTGTGAGGGAGGGATCGTGAGCATCTCTGCTGGCTTCCTCACCTGTACCATCTGTAGGACATTTACAGTCTAAGCTGCCCTAGAAACTTTACTTCTGCCAGCTGCACCTCCTGTGAAGAGGGAGCATTCCCTACATGTATCCATGACTTGTTTCCACCTGCCACTCTCCTTGTGAACCCTCCTTACCTGGCTTTCTCTCCTCAGTTAAACCACAATGATATTGCTCCCCCCTAGCTATAATACCCTTGTTGACCTTCTAAAGGTAACTTTTCTACCTGGAACATTGTCATGTAATCTAACTGACCCGTGGAGCTCCACGCTCAGAGCCTATTATGAACAGACCCAATCTGTGCTCCCCAATGATATTCTTTCCTTTGTGGGATGGGTGGACCAGAGGATGTGTATAATTGGGAAGAGGTAAAGCATAATACATTGTTGTAATTTCAGTCTGTAAAAATGTCACTTGTGTTTGGGTGCCTGTGTCTGTAACATCAGCCTGTGCAATTAAGTTGTAAAAGTCATACTTCCGGCCATAAAGCATTAATTCTGCTTCTCCCCTTCCCCCAGCCTAAAAGCATTTTCCCTGAAACCATTAACTCTGCCAGCTATAACTATCTTTGCTTGGTATAATAACAAGCCATAACTATGAATCCTTCAAAAGCATTCTATAAACAAATCCTTAGTTAGAGAAATGTATACCTCCTTTGTTCTAGTGTCCAGGGGCAAACTATGAATCTTTCAATGCACTATCAGTAAGGTAACTCCTCACAATTAGACACATACTGAATCCCCAATTAGCCCAGCCTCCTAACATCCATCTTGTCAAAAAGGACTTTGATGGCTAACAGACTGGGCACCTCTCAGTCAGAACTGACTGCTAGCTGACTCAGTGATGTTTCAAAGCAAAAACCACATCTCCTGATAGCCCCACCTTGGGCTTTTTCCCAGTGAATTATGGGCAATATGCCTGTGCAGTTGATATAAAAAGTGTATGTCCCTTTAAGCACTGACGCTCCTTAACTCCTCCCAAATCCCTCCTTTACATACCTAGTTAGCATAATGGCTATCAGATTTATGGTTTTATTACTATATAATCAGTATCCCCAATTCCTGCAGGTTCCAGGCTTTTTCTGACACCTCCCTGCCTGCTGAAATGCATAAACTTTTACAAACTTGCCAAGATAGCTTGGACCTGGTAATTCTTTCCAGACAAGAATCTTCTAGGGATTTATATGAGATCCCTTAGACACCCAGCTCTTCACAACCTCTTCACAGTCACATGCTATCATCTGTCTCATTTTAATGCCTTTTGCACTGGTATTCCCTTGGAAAACACTCTTCTCCAACATCCTCCCTTCATAGAACACATTTCAAATATTTTCTGCTTGAAACCTTTCTTGATCCTATCAACTACCATCTACCTATCTTGTATGTATTTTGCATATATTTGTCATTGTGTATAAATTTGTGTATACAGGTTGTGTTCCTTGATAGTGGTTGCATTATTTTGTATTTGTATCACCAGGGTCCAGCACATAGCAGGTCAATAAATGCTTACTGATTATAGGGATTCTGAAGATTAGAATTTTATGGAGAAATTTCAAACTTTGCAATTTCACATTTTTAATGTAAAATGTTCTGATTTTAAATATAAGCTAAGGTCAAATATTATTAGGTGTCAGGTTATGTTGTATTCGTTTGGACTAGGTAAAAAGATGAATAGCATTATTTAGTTTGAAGTCTAGATGGCCTCTCTTAAATATCCAGAGAAAAAGCTATTTTAAAATATCTCTAGCTTGCCCCTATTAATAAAGCCACCAGTCATTTATTCATCCCAGTATCATTTATTAGGAACCTACTAAGTGTCTTGTACTATTCCTTTTGACTCCGTATAAAAAGACACTCCCATCTCCCAAAGTCCTTATTCTTCAGAAAGTTATTCTGGGGGTTCTATTAATCAAAGTTGCACATTACTATTAGTCCACAAACCGTTTACCTAGCACTGGGTGGTCCTCCGGATAAAAGTGGTAGTACAACAAACTAAATCAGGATCCATCTCAAGTTCCCTGACATAGACTGTTCTTGGGTTCACTTGATAACTGTTCCAAAGCTTATCTTTTGGACCAGACCTGTGACTTAGTTACTGTTCCCGAGCTTCCAAAGAACTCCCATCTACCGTTGACCATCCATAGCTGCTCTGGGACCTGCGGTCTAAAGAGTTGTTGGGGGGACAACGAGAAGTTAAGTGACTTGTCCAGGGTCATACGGCCAGTAATGTGTCAGAGGCAAGCCCTGACCCCAGGCCAGCCACCCCTCATCGTTCCGGCCGCGCCGCCTGTTAGGTTGCAAAGGACATGAAACCTGCCCCGCCCCAACCAGAGTTCCGGGAAACTGCAGCGTGTGACTGGGGCGCCGCTCTACTCCGCCTGTTAGTGGAAGGTGTAGGCACCGTCTACATTATCTCGGCTGATCTCCGCTTGAAACCCGAGCTCTTCGAAGCCACCAAAAACAAGGGAAAGCTCCCTTCAATTCACCTCCTCCGCCCAGCCCCGGCTCGTCTGCGCGCCTGCGCGGCGGTATACGTTGCGGGGCAAGGCAATAGACTTGCCTAGCCAGCTCGCGCGCGTCCCCGTTGCCTGGATACGATGCGAAACAATCGTGACCCCACCCCGTGATCAGTGGCGGGGTTTGTAGGGTAATCTCGAGGATCCACCGTTGGTCCTCATTTCCAGTGGATCAGGAGGAGCCGGTAAGAGCTGCCCTAACATTCCCACTCCCCTTCAAGAAGCGGCCCAGGGCTTTCGGCTCCAGCCCCCCCCCCCTTGGCGGGTCCCCCGAAACTGCGCCCAGTCCTCGGGATAAGTCCGAGCGCTGCAGCCTGCCGGGTTAGGGAGCACCTCCCTGTGTCGGCCTTCCCGGAGCGCGGGGATTGGGGACGGTAATGCTGTTCGGTAGTTGTCAGTCGTGTCCACCCTTCCTGACCCCATTTGGGGTTTTCTTTGGAAAACATACTGGAGAGGTTTGCCATTTCCTTTTACGGATGAGAAAAACTGAGGCAAACAGAGTTAAGTGACTTGTCCAGAGCCACACAGCTAGTAAGTGTTTGAGGCCTGAAGCCGGATTTGAACTCAGGAAAATGAGTCTGCCTGACTCCAGGTCGGGCGTGGGGAGACTTAAAAAAAAAAAAGTACTAAGCGCTGTCTTCTCCCTCCTGAGTAGTTTAAAATCCTGCTTTTTGTGATCCCTTCCTTCTTTCCTCCCTACCACCCCTCTCCAAATGGCCAGGAGACATCTTTACTTTGCATCCCCCGTCCCCCAAGCCTCTTAACTATCTCGGTGGGACGTTTTTATTTTATTTTTCTTTTCAAGCTTGGGTTGCTAAACTCCCGAAGAATCATGCCTCTTCCAGACACTATGTTCTGCGCCCAGCAGATTCACATACCCCCAGAACTTCCAGATATCTTGAAACAGTTCACCAAAGCTGCTATCAGAACTCAGCCAACGGATGTATTACAGTGGTCTGCAGGGTAAGCCCGCCGCCTGGCTTGGGTTGGGTTTTGTTTGAAATCCTTAATATTTCAACCAAGGAGCTCTTCGGTCCTGTTAAGAAATGAGTACTGTGCTGCTGTAACGTCTCTTTAAAAACAAATATTTTAGTGAAAAAGTTTTCATATTCCCCCAAGGAATATGATTTTTCTTTGGCAAGGAACTGTTCACAGTTTTGAGGGACCAGAGATGTCTAGTACAATGTCTGTGATTGGTCCGAGCGAATTCCTGCTGAGAGAATCCTTCCTGATTGGCTGCTCCATTGTCGGTTTTATGTGTGATGGGATGTGATTGGAGAAGAGCTCAAAATGAGAAATGTTAAATTTTATTTTTCCATATTGATTAACACTAACTTCTATTAAAGCCAAATTTTAGTTTCGAGGTGAACTTGAAAAACTTCAAGCAATATTACTTTGTGTTCAGTACTAGACAGAAGCTTTTAACATCACGTTCTTCCATAAGAGCATCTTAGGTGACGGAGAATCAAAGCAATTGAAATTCCTCCTCATCTGCCAAGCTTGCCTAGCCTATCTAAAAGTCTTTGCCAAAAAAGCTAACTGCACTTTCACTTTCAGTTTGTTAAAATTATATAGTTTGGGCTTTTGTAGTTTTGTCCTCTTCCACTAAAAATTAATTTTTAATGAAAGATATGTAAAATTCCTATCAGTACTGGAAAAAGCAAACTGTGTGTGTTTGTGATGTGTGTAATGTGTGTGTGATGTAATATTATGTCACCTTGGAGTCTATTGTTTTAGGGAATGTCATTGTGAGGCATCCTTGGCTAAAGGACATATCTCACACTTAAAGCTTTGGTTTGGAAGTAATGAAAGATGGTTTTTAATTTCTTCACTGATAAATCATAGAGGATAATTTCTTAGGATAAAAATAAGTGTAAAACTGCTAGTATTGCAGATGTCATTGGTGACAGATTTCATAAGTTATGTTGCGTATAATCTGTGAAACAAGAAAACAAAAACATCATGGCACAAAAATAGACACACATCTTTAAATCATTTTTGTAAACAGAATTTTCAGGCTTTAATGTATTAAAAATAATTTTCACCCCAAATTCTTAATAAACTCTACTTATTTATCAATATTAATCTTTTTCATTCCTTCTGTTGCAGTTGGAAGACTTATGGTTGTGGCTCATCCCTGCCATTTCACTGAATAACCTTGGTTAAATCATTTTAGTCCTCTATAAAAATGCAAGTGTTTCAATTCCTCCTACCATTTCTCATAGTATGAGAATTCAATGATCACAAGAGCTATTAGGAGAAAAAGTAGAATTCTCTATGATCATGGGTCTGTTACCTGAATTCCACGAGGTTTTTTTGTCTGAGCTGTGTAGCAAGATAATGTTATTTCATACATGAGTACTTTTAAGTCTTTTTTCAAGATACTTGAGTCTAATGAGTAGAGTGCTGAAATGAATTAAGACTGAAAAAGTCAGCTATGTTTGCTGCCAGGTACAAAAGGGCAACAAAGAAGTCCTCTCCTGCCCTCCCCATACTTAGCAGTAGCCAGCGTTATGACCGCCTCTCCTTTAACTATTCATCCCCTTCCAAAGAGCCTGGCAACAAGTTTCCTAGTTTGTGTTCATTGAGTCCGTTGAGAAAAACGTCATACTTCTGAGTCCCTGTTTGTTTTAGAAAGGGAAAATGAAGGGGTTTGATGAGAAATGGTAGACACTTGTGATGATTAGGGAATGAGGAAAGGGCAGGTGGATTAAAATATCTTCCTCAGCACAGCAGAACCAGATGGTTAGCATCTGGCCTTATGAGTATCACTACTTCACTAATAGGACACCTCTCGATTTGGGGTTACTATAAAATGAAAATGATTAAAAAAAAGGTAAATCTTCCGTTAATATAGTAATATTCTTTTTTTAAAAAACAACTTCAAGAAAGGGGGGAAAGAGGAGAAATTCAACAAAACGAGAAATTCAGAACAACAGAACAACTACTTGTAAGGAGAATGGTAATTTGAAGATCTTCCCTGCCTCTTAATAAGCCTAAGGGAATTTGAAGGCCTTCCCTGATTTGAAGATCTTCCCTACCCCCTAAAAGGCTGAGTATAATCACATGGAATCTGTGGTGGGAGGAGCTTGCTGAAGGGTGGAGTAGAGCCCACAGGAAGCTGGGAGTCAGAGCAGTTAGAGATGGGGGGAGCAAAGGATGCACTCCCGGAGACAGCTAGGCTTGTGAGTGTCGGTTTGTAGGATGGTGTGGCTTCATGTTGTACTATGGTGTATTAACTTCTTTGCTACAATGATGGATTTGACTTTCTGCTGTTGGGATTTGGTTTTCTGGTATTTGAATAAATGTTTTGCTTCTGTCTTACATATGGAAAGTCTATTATATTTTATGATTGAAAATTATGCTGGCATATTTACAGCTGCTCTTGGTGCTGTGAATGTTGCATTGGCACCGCATTACTCAAGAGCCCAGACTAGTTAGACTTGATGCTTTAGATCCAGGCTTCCTAAACTTTTTTCATTCCTTCCCCTTTGGAGATATGTGGCATGAGGGCATGCAAAGTGAAAAGTGTTTATGATTTATGTTCAGAACCAAGACTGTAGTAAAATTGTGCCATGCTAAACGGCAGGCGCTTCCAGAAACACCTCAAATTTATTATGTGTTTGATTTTGAATTAATTTTTGGTCATTGCACATTCAGAAACCTTTTATTGTTGCCAAATTTTTTCTGACCCCTTATATGAGGTCCTGACCCACAGTTTAAGAAGAAGAATGTCAAAAAGATGGTCTGTGGTGCACAACACTTCTGAGTACAACCTGAAGGAGCTAAAAATGTAATTGGAAAATATTTAATGAAATAAATAAAAATGCAATGAAACATAGATACTATTACATTTTATAACTGTCAGTATGTGGTCTGTAGGGATCCTTATGTACCTGTTTCTGTTGTAGTTTAACACCACTGCTTTAGATTGATGCTAGAGCCTGGATGAAAAGTTTTAGTTACTTTTTTAGCTAATATTGCGTTCATTCATTTCTTACCTTTTTAGAATCACTCACAAAACTTTTAAGAACCTAATTTATTTGTATTATAAATATTGATCTAAGATCTTTCTTTTGCTGTTAGGTATTTTTCAGCTTTGTCAAGAGGGGATCCTCTTCCTGTGAAGGAGAGAGTTGAGCTGCCAGTGGCTACCCAAAAAACAGATACAGGATTGACAAGAGGACTCCTTAAAGTTTTACACAAGCAGGTACAAAAGAACCGCTTTTTAAAAATCTTTATAATGGTATAGCATCTTTGTATTGTTTTTTTGTTTTGTTTTTTGCTTTTTAGAGAAGGGACAGTAGGGCAGTTAGAGTAAAGTGACTTGCCCAGGGTCACATGGCTACTTTTATGTTAAGTGTCTGAGGTCAAATTTGAACTCAGGTCCTCCTGGCTCCAGGGTTGGTGCTCTATTCACTGTGCCACCTACCTAACCTTCCTCCCCCCCCCCCCCACGTACTGTAGTTCTAATACTATTTCTATGGTTTACTTTTCTAGTTCTTGATATCAAACCCACCTAAGTGTACTGTAAGTGGTTAATACCACCCAGAGACATTAATGAGTTCTGTTTTGACATCCAACAAATTATAAAAGTTTATTTGAAGAGGAAGCGCATGTAATTATGTATAATTATCTCCTGTGCTTCAAGCTCATATGATTCATAGTTAGGTTTCCGTAAGTAGGGTTACTCACTATCACCTAAATCTTATATTGTCATTAGTTCATGTATCCAATCTTCTTTTTAAAAAATTCATTGGTTTTTCTATGAATAAAGTTACAACTCATCTTCTAAATCATTTATTCCCATAAACTTTTGAACTATGTTTCCAATGTTGACTAAAAAATTGTAGCATATTTAAAAAGAAATCGTTCAGTACTTTAGTCTCTAAAGTTGAAATGTTCTGATCTTTATTGTTGTCAGAGGTGTTCTTGCAAAGCTCTTCCATTTAGTTTTTCTTCCAGGAAGGAAAAATAATGCCTCAGAAATGAGAGGAAGGTTGTATGTAACCCATGTGACACAGCACCTTGCCAAGGTCTCTGAGTTTTACACAGACTAAATTCAGTCTTTTGAGGATGGACCTCAAAAATCACACATCTCTTTTGTAAATTTTGTTTTTCTATCCATCTAATCAGGAAAAGTACCATACCATCTCCTTTAGGACCACTCCTTTGGGCTGCTTTGGCACGGTCCTCAATCTGTTTTTGAAGGTCCCTAGGAAATAGTTACTTCATAGGCATAAAGAATATCGACAGGGGTGGCTAGGTGGTGCAGTGAATAGAGCACCAAGACCTGAGTTCAAATCCAGCTTCAGACACTTAACACTTACTAGCCTTGTGACCTTGGGCAAGTCACTTAACCCCAATTGCCCTTCCTTCCCCCCTCCAAAAAAAAAAAAAAATCTGACAAACCATGTTTCTTTACCTGAAGTCTCCATTTCAATTTAGAAAGGATCCTTCTGTGGAACTCTTACCATGGAGTGAAACAAAGCTTCTGTAATTGTTATTAACTGGCCTTTGCATCTGAAACTTCAGGATATAGTCATCTTAATTCCTTTTCACATCTTTTGAAGTATTTTACTTTTGGGGAATACAGGTTTTCTAATAGAGGAATTGTGGGAATAAGATTTCTTTTTTTTAATATGAATTTTTATTTGTTTTCTTGTTTTTATCATTCATTTCCATGAGATTTTTGAGTTACAAATTTTCTCCCCATCTTTCCCCTACCCCCAACCCCATGGGAATAAGATTTCTTTGTGTGACTTTGGGGTCACTACTTCATTTCTCATGGCTTCCTTTTCCTCCCCATAATGAAGGTGGTTGAATTAAATCATCTTCAGTGTTCCTTCCAATTCTAAATCTCATCTTAAAGACATGTTATTATTATGAGTTTTTTCTCATGTTTTCACACATGAAGCAATTCAGTTTTCCTAGAGTGCTTGAAATTTAGAAGTCCAGCAATTACTGTTTTTTTAAACTGCTTTCTATCCTATTCTGTGATTTTCACTTTTCATTTGTGTTTCTTAAAGCTTTCTCATAAATACATTGTGGATTTAAGAGAACTTGAGGAAAAATGGAAAATTCTGTGCTTGCCGGTGGAAGCCCTCAGATTCATTCTCAAAATGGATCCTGTTGAAGACACAGTAGAATGGATGAAATTTTTCGCCCTTTGCTGTAGTACATTGGGTGGGGTAGGTATTCTACAGAAAGCATATTAATAACTTTGTATAAGACAGTTACAAGGGAGAGAAGAGAAGAAAATGAGCATTTTTATATGCCTCTTATGTGTCAGACACCAGACTAAATGCATTACAATTATTATTTTGTTTCTTCCTCACAAAATAACCCTCACAATGAGGAAACTGAAGAAAACAGCGACCTGTCCAGCACGCAGCCAGTAAGTGTCTGAGTCTGCGTTTGAATTCGGGTCTTCCTGACTGCAGGCTCAGCACTCTGATTCACTGGGCCACCTGACCTGACTGCCTCTAAACAACTCTAAAACATCAAAAACATGTCTAAAAATTAATTTATAACTTTGAATAAGCAAAACTGAAAAGCACTAGGACACTTTGGTAATTTTGTTCCTCACCTAGAATGATCAGTTTATAGTTTTATATCCACCATTCTAAAGCCCTGCTCTCACGTGCCTCATGGCAGCATGGCAGTGATCCGGCTTGGTCAATAGCTGTGCCAGGTCTTTCAGATGGGAGTCTAGTAGTGGGTATCTATCTTCAAGGACCAGCCTAGCTAAGTTTGGAGGACCTCGGTAACAGACTGGCCTCAGGGCAGTACATTCTGTGATTGTATCAACTCTTAGCTGTAATGGAGTTGTGATCTCCCTTGGGCCAGGGGGGTATCTATGAAATAAATCACCAGTTTTCAATATTGAAGTGTATGCACAGTCCTTTTAAATTCAGTGACGTTAGTTAAAGGGATTTTCTAAAAATCATGGTACTAATAAGTATAGTAAAAATGTCAGTAAGTTAAAAAGCACAACAAGCCTCTGTATGCCTGTTACTCAGAAAGATTTGATTCCCATTGCTATGTGTGCTACTAATGAAAGCCCTTGCTCATCATTTCATGTGTCACCTAATCTGTTTTTCATGCTTTCTTCATTTGTAAAGGAAGCATAAAATAATACTTTTATAGCTGAATCAAATAAACTACACTAAGTGATTTGAAAATGTTTTGCATTTACTGTGTAAAAATATCTGCCAATTGGTCAGTAAAGGTTCTTAAGCACTTATCATAGCTGAGCACTGGGGACACAAAAAGGAACAAAAGGCAGTCCCTGCCATCAAGCTGCTCACAATCTAATGGAGACAGAAAGGAAAAGCAAACAAACAAGCAACACGCAGGGTAAATAGAAAGTAAATGAGAGGGAAAGTGCTGGGATTGAGAGGCTGAGAAAAGTCTTCTTGTGCAAGATGGGATTTAACTGGCACTTGAGGGAAGCTGTGGAAGCCAGGAGGGAGAGTCTAGGAGGGAGAGAATTCTGGGCGTGGAGGCGCCGGGAGAAAGTGGCCAGAGCTGAGAGATGCATCTTGGTGCAGCAGCACAGGGAGAGGCCCATGTTGCTGAATCAGAGTATGTGGCAGGGAGTCAGACCTAAGAAGACTGGAGGGGAAAGGGGGTGAGTTACGAAAGGCTTTGAACACCAAACAGTATTTTGTATTTGATCCTGACGGTGATCAAATGAAGTTTATTGGAGGGTGGAGTGGCATAGTGAGACCTGCCCTTTAGGAAAATAATTTTGGTGACTGAATGGAAGATAGATTGGGGAAAGGCTGAAGGCAGGCCAACTCACCAGAAGGCCGTTGCAATAGTCCAGACATGAGACATGAGGGCCTGTACCAGCGTGGTATGTAATGAAGAGATGTTGCAGAGGTGGAAACTGATAGGCCTTGGCAACCGATTGGATATAGGAAGTAAAGGATAGCGAGGAATCCACAGTGTTGCAAAGTTGGATGGGAGGTGGGATGGAATAAGGTTTAGGGAAAAAGATAATGAATTCAGCGTTGGACATGCTGGACATCTGTCCAGTTTGAGATGTCTAAAAGGCAGCTGGAGACACAAGGCTTGAGGTCAGCAGAAGACTGAGGCAGGAAAGAGATATTTGAGAAATCATCAGCGTTGAGATAATTAAATCCTTGGGAACTGATGAAATCACTAAATGATAAAGTAATACAGCGAGAAAAGAAGAGGGCTCAGGTTAGAGAAGTGTGGAACGTCTTTGATGTCCCACATGACACAAAAAAGCATGGTAAGTCCTAGTTATAATTAGGCAACTTCTGTCTTTCTTGGATACCCACAAAAGAAGTTGTTGGGGAGGTGAGAGGGTAGCAGAAAGGAGGATTTAAAAGCCCTTTGCAAAGTGGAATTTTAAGTGGCAGAAGATGGAGGGAGATGTGTTTGAGATGATAGTGTGGTTAGTGAAGGATGATGCTGGATTAGGGTTAGTATTAAGAAGGGGTAATTTCTTCATGTATAGATGAGGCAGCTATGAAACTCCAAAAGGGAAACATGACTGATTAGTCAGGAGAAAAGCCCAAGGATGTGTACTGAAAAACATGTTTGACTTTGGCACAGCTACTTCTGGGTAGGGGTTTGTCCTGTAAACTTGGACATGGTGGTAGAACAAAATTCCCCAACTGTTGGCCCAAGAAGCTTCCGGTAACTGACACTGTAAATTCTTGGTATATCCTTGTTAAAAGTTCAGAGGATCAAAATATACCACTGAAGCATCTCACTAAATATTATATGGGAGGACATGGACAAAAAAGTGAATTCAGTTCTTAGAGGTAACCACCCACCCACCCACACCTACACCCACCCACCCACCCCACCCCCGCACAGAGTTTTGTTAATCTGTAACTTTTAATTATGACATTTTAATTTGTAATGATTAAAAAGCAAGAAACTTCATACTTTAAATGTGTATCTCCCTAGTTTTGAAAACCAAAAACTAAATTGAAAACAAAGTGCTTTGTGAATCTATTTTGGAAAATATTCACCCGCTTAAATGTTTTAACACTAGATGGCAACATTTTGTCATGGATAAAGCTACATACTCTTAATAAGTTGGTGGTTAATAATATACTTTTAATGCTTACCTGGCAAATGAGTTTATTGAGTTAAGAGAGAAGGAGAAGATATTCCCTCTTCTCAAATGTGTTCTCAAATCTAAGATTAGATTATGCTATTGAGGAGGTCTCTCACCAGATATCTTCAAGAAGGAGAAACCTTAAAGTCTTTGCAAACCTTTGTATAATATTAGAAACATTGTTATTTTAGTAACTTTTCATTATTATTTATTATTAATATTATTAAATAATTTATTATTATTATCATTTATTAGTAACAGTTATTTTAGTAACTTTTGAATAATCTTATATAGTTTTCCTTATTTGGGATATACATATTTTTTCCGTATCTCTTTCCCCAAATTATTGGTTTTCATTCTAATTAGATGAAATTCAGTAGGGCTAAATGCAAAGTTAAACATTCAGGTGCCCACAATCAATCACAAGAAAAGATGAGGGGAGTAGTAAGCTGCGTTAACAGCAGTTTGAAAAAGATCGGGGTGGGGGGGTGTCATTCTAATGGACCTCAAGCTAAGT
Organism: Pseudocheirus occidentalis; assembly: GCA_028646575.1. Lineage (NCBI taxonomy): Eukaryota > Metazoa > Chordata > Mammalia > Diprotodontia > Pseudocheiridae > Pseudocheirus > Pseudocheirus occidentalis. Next base: position 256,321,838 of record CM053594.1, on the reverse strand, counting down.
GAGAGCCAGAAAACTAGCATGTTCTTGGGCTACACTGAGAAATGAAGCCTCACATCCAGGAATTGTGGCAATATTCCTTCTGTACTCTGCTCTGGTTAGATCACATCTAGAGCATTGCATTGTGCTTTGGACACCATAGTTTAGGAAGCCAATGATAAAATGAGGACCATCCAAAGGATATCACCTAGAGTGGTACAAAGGCCGATTCTGGGCCTATAAAAGGATTAACAGTTGAAAGAACTGGGGAGGCAAAATAGCTGTTTCAAATACAAAAAAGTAGAATGGGCTGGGCTTCCCAAAACAGGGCATCACAGCACTTGTTTGGGGTTTGCTGTTGTAGGAATTTTGTTTCAATTTTGAGTTGGACTAGACAGCCACTGAAGTCCCTTCCAACTCTGAAATTCTCTAATTCTGTGATATGTTGCTAGAAAACAAATGATTTATTCAATTACAAATTTATATGGTTCCTACCCCACTGCCCACCAGTTGGGTATATACATATACCTTGGAGCCATATGAATTCAACTTGTTTGATGATAGGGCTTTAAACTCTGTTTATATTCATTGAATTCAGTCTCTACTTTGAACTAATAATAATACTAATTATGCCATCTCCTGGTGAGGACTTTTACCTATTTTTGTATACCCTGACCTAGGAATGAATTTTACATTTTTTTAAATGCAGTAAAACTTTCAGTATGTAAAAACTATTCTTGGCTTGTTGGCAGTACAAAAACAGACTGTGTCATGGATTGCACCCCTGGACTAGAGAACAATCCCATGTGACTATACAGTCTTAGACTTATCTGGTGGCTATAAACTTTATACTGCAAACTTTGACTGAATAACTGTTATATTCTTACTCATACTTGAGTGTGTAAAAATACTGATAGACGTTAACTACTACATAGATTATTATAAGAATAAATTCCCCTTGCCAATCCCCTGCCCCATGTTTCCTTTGAGGGTTTTCATAGAAAACAAGCAGAGCCAAGACAGGAGACTAACCATGGAGCATAATACCAATCCTCCATGTGGATTGGTTGTTGTCCTTCGTTCTCTAAGAAGACCAAAGTCACATCATTATGCTAGAGTCAAGTTACAGTGTGTCTGACTTTGGCTGACCAGACTAATACAAACTCGGAATGCTCTACCGCAGGTCTGGCACAAATAGTCCAGGTGAACATTTGGGGTACATTCTCAAAATTTGCCCATCTCTCATTTCTTTTGAGCTACTTCAATTCTACTTTGCTCATAGAGTACAGTACCTTTCTGATGTGGACATACTATGCCTGGGCAGTTCTGCGCCAGTGTCTCTTCTGTTACACAATCAATTCCAAAGTTTTTGAGAGAGACCTTGAGAGTGTCCTTGTATCACTTCTTCTGACCACCATATCAGTGTCTGCCCGGTGTTTAGTACTCCATAAAATAGTCTTTTTGGCAAGTAGACTTTTTTGCTTTCAAACAATGTGGCCATCCCATAGGAGTGGTGCTGTCTGCTATAGAGTTTGACTGCTTTGGGCACTGACTGTGCCAGTATATTGTTATGCAAGCCCACTCCCTCTTTTTTTTTTTTTTGCTATTTTTTGGATGGGGTTAAGTGACTTGCCCAAGGTCACACAGCTAGGTTTGTGTGTGTGTTAAGTGTCTGAGGCCGGATTTGAACTCAGGTCCTCCTGACTCCAGGGCCGGTGCTCTACTCACGGTGCCGCCCAGCTGCCCCCTAGCCCACTCCCTCTTAAGGGTGGAGCAGAAGGTACAACTAGAATCTGTTATTTCAAGTACTCATATTGGGGTATATGGCAGGAAAACAATCATTTCAAGGGATAGTATTTTTTCCTGAAAATGAAGTAAAGATAACAAGAAATAAAGTACCTTTTTTTTTAAGTGAAATGTTGTGGTCTTTTAAATTTTTTACATAGAATTCACAAGAAGTGAATTCATTTGCTCTTCAGCTGCAGTTTCAGACAGCATGCTAAATCGCTGCCCTTCTTCCCGCTCCTCTCCCCCAAATCTTGTGGGAGTCCCTCTAGTTACAGACAATACTGCTCTGTAAGAGTCTTATCTTTTAGGATAGTTCACCTTCTATTCATTTTAATAGACTTTAGTTCTCTCAAAGCCCTAGCAGTTAATTGAGGAAACCTCAGTGCTCAGATTTTTAGTTCCATGAATTCTTGGAGTGTAATACCATAGATACGTATCTTTTTATATCTGACATTACATCTTAAGGAAACGTAGCTGCTATGAAAGGGGGACACATTTTAATGCTGGATTTCTGTTCTGATTTTTCAGTGAGTTCATAATTATTCTACTGTATTCATTGTGTTACTTTGAAATGATGACCTGACGTGTTGGTACATTTACTGTTATCTGTGTGGCATAATGTAAAAGCTAAATTGTTAGGAGTCTTTGCTTTCCTTAGATTTCCTGGATTATAGCAAATTTGCTTCTTTGAATATCATTCAGTTTTTTCAGGCACTTGCAGATTGATATGTCACACCAGCAACTGACTTTGACTTCAGTATATGGTATTTTCAACCTTGTAGATTCTGTGTGGAAAATCATCATTATTAATAGCTTCTTAACTGAAATACCTCATTGTTGGCACAAGTTGTTGGAAGCTATTTGACATCTATGCTAAATCTATATCATGGGAGAGGATCCCTGAGTAAGGGGTAGAATAATCCTTAAGAGATACAATAGAAATTATCTGCCCCATTCCTTCCCCCTGTCTCTCCCATACCTATTCTCATCCAGGTCAGTTTTTTAAGGATCCTGCTGTATCCTGTGCCAACTGAATTCTTGGCCATAAACTGATTTTGAGATCAGAAATATTCTCTATAACCTAATATGGACACTCACTTGCCAAATCTTTTTGCTACACTAGATGGCAGTAGAATAGTCTCATGGAAAGCCAGGCCCACTTGTAAACCCTTCAGCGGCAGGAGATTCACAAATCCAAACTCCATCAAGTGGAATTGTTGGCCTTCCTTGTTAGTATCTATACTGGCTCTTTCTTTCCTGCCAACAGATGAAACCTTGAAAGAAACAATGAGCACTTTTAGATTCGACCTTCTGCTTTGACAGAGTTTTCCCCAGTGTATTTTATTTTCAAAGTTGAAGTGTTCTTTGGATCGTCAGCAACAAGAACAAGACTCCTCAGTTGATGATCACTCTTAGAAGCAGAATGATGTACTTCTCTATTTGCTCCGTCTTTCTTTCCCTTTTTGTACCTTTCCCTACCCCACTACCAACACGATAGAAAATCAAAGCAATGACAGTAAGTCACCACAGATGCCATTGCTAGTCTGATGACAAGGCTGTGTCCATTGTCCAAAGATCCAGTCAAAGGAAACTTTGAAGAGATTCGTTAGCAATCTGCTATGCGGTCTTGGCAAATCCCTTCAGACAACCTCTGCTAAGTTTATGGAGGGAGAATGTATTCAATGGAAAATAGAACCCATAGCGACAAAATCAACAGACCCTTGAAATAATTGAGGTAAACATATGTATTTGAATGCTGCATGTTCCTACCTATATTGTCAGCTCCTTGTGATCTAGGACAGTATGTTCTGTTCCATTCATTCTCAACAGAAAGAAGTCAGCCTGGTCCAGCAGATAAGCGTCTAAAAGTCAGCGAGCTGTGGGTCCAAATCTTGTCTCAGATAATTACTTTGTGTGTGACCCTTCATTTGGGACCTAACTCTCCTTATCTGTAAAATAGGGATAATAATAGCTTTGTCAGAAGGTTGTTGGAAAGATCAAACGAAATATGAATATACAAAGTCAGGAAAAATTGAGTTCAAATCTAGCCTCAGACATTTTCTTCCTGTGTGACTATGGGCAGGCAAGTCATTTAACTTTTGTCTGCCTCAGTTTCCTCATCTGTAAACTGGTGCTATTAGTAGCACTCACCTCCTATGATTATTGTGGGGATAAAATGAAAAACTCTTTGTAAAACCCTTTGCAAAACGTTAAAGCACTATAGCACTGCTAGTGGTGATAATGATGACGAGGGAGGCACTTTGCTGCAAACTCTCAAGTACTATATAAACATGGACTGGTACAACAATTACCCTTATTAAACTGGGAATGAAGATGTCAAAATGCACCATTACAAAATGTATAAATTCTTAGAACTGATTCAATATAAATTACATAAAGATTACAAAATGTTTAGGTTCTTCTCAGTGATAATACTTCAGGAAAATGGGCTTCCCTGTTAATTTTACAGTTTAATCTGGATTCTAAACTTTTATATCCAGACCTAATCTTTCTTCTAGAATCTCAAAACCAACCATTACCTGTTGGACATGTTTTACTGATTGTACTAGTTGTCAATCAATAAACATTGACTACTATTTGGCAAACACTGGGGTTACAAAAAAAGGCAAAAGACAGTCCCTGCCCTCAAGGAGCTTGCAGTCTAATGGGGGGAGATGATATGCAAACAAATATATACGAAGAAAACTACATGCAGGAAAAATAGGATATAATACACAGAGGAAAAGTACTGGAATTAAAAGGGTTTGGGGAAGGCTTCCTGTAGAAAGTAGGACTTTAGTTGGAACCTCCAGGAGACCAGGGTCACTGGATGAAAGAATATGTTAAGGAATAAGGTGTAAGAAAACCAGAAAGGTAGGACAGGAGTAGGTTACGAAGGCAAAACAGCATTTTGTATTTGCTCTTGAAGACAACAGGGAGACGCTGAAGTTTGAGGGGTTGGAGTGTGTGTGTGTGTGTGTGTGTGTGTGTGTGTGTGTGTGTGTGACATAAAAGGATCTTCACTTTAGCAGCACCCAGTGGGGGATGGATCCAAGTGGAGAAAGACCTGAGTCAGGCAGACCCACTAGCAAACTATTGCAATAATCCAGGCATGAGGTGATGAAGATCTGAGCCAGAAAGATTGACAGAAGGGGTGTATATGAGAAATGTTGGAAAGGTGAAATTGGCAGGCCTTGGCAATGGCTTGGATATTGGGAGTGGGAGGGTTTAAGAGGTATTAAGGAAATCCTAGGTTGCAAGCCTGAAGGAATGGGAGGATGGCATTGCCCTTTATAGTAACCGGGGAGGTAGTAGGAGAGGGAGGGTTTAGAAGGGAAAGATAAGCTCCATTTTAGACATGTTGCATTTAAGTACATCTACTTGGAGAGTCTAAAAAGCAGCTGGAGCGGTGAGATTGAAGGTCAGCAGGGAACTTGGAGTAGGAAAGATAGATTTGAGAATTATCAGCATAGAGATGCTAATTAAATCCATGGGAGCTGATGGGATCATCCAGTGAAATAGTATAGAGGGAGAAGAGAACAGGGCAGGACAAAACCCTGTGGGACATCTCCAGTTGGAGGGTGTGATGTGGAGGAGGATCCGGCAAAGGAGACCAGAGAAGGAATAAATAGATAGGAGGCAGAAACAGAAACACTCTCTAAAGAGAAGAGAGTGATCGGCAGTGTCAGAGGCTACAGGGAGGTCAAGGAGAATTGAGGATTGAGAAAAGGCCATTGGATTTGGTAACCAAGAGACCATTAGTAACTTTGGAGAGAGCTGTTTTTAGTGGATAAGGTCAGAGTGTTGAGGTCAAGAGTGAGAGGAGGCACTTTGTTCAGTCTTTTGGAGTTTAGTTACAAAGGGCAGAAGAGATTATAGAATGGTGGGAGTGGGAGGGATCAAGAGAGGGTGTTGTTTTTGTGTTGTTTTTTTTTCTTTTTGGAGTTGGGGAAGCAGGGCAGTTGGGATTAAGTGACTTGCCCAAGGTCACAGGGCTAGTAAGTGTTAAGTGTCTGAAGCCAAATTTGAACTCAGGTCCTCCTGACACCAGGGCCAGTGCTCTCTATTCACTGTGCCTCCCAGCTGCCCCTACATTAAGATTAAGATTTTTAAAAGTTCAAAGACTAGTTGAGGATAATATTGCTTTGTCTCATCAGCTATACAAGGCAAAAAAGAGGAGGATCTCCATCCAAACATCTCTCAATAACTTCATAAAAAAAGTTGTACAGCCAACCACCAGTGATAAAGGTCAGGTGCTGTAGATAGCGAAAGGGCGACACACTGCACACTTTACTGTAGAGTTACTGTGCATATTTTATCATTAAGTTTACCTTTCATTTCGTAATTTAATTTTTGATAACAGTACTTAATATATCTGCATTTAAGTACATTTTATGACTTAACTATTTTGTGTATGTCTTTGTGTTATGTAGGCTAAATACCCAGCAGGTGGGTAGGGGCAAATTAGCCTTACATACAAACTGCTTTACATCGAGGTCTGTAGAACAGACCCCGTCAGTAAAGCAAGAACTGTATATATTTGTAAAGTGCCTGGCACACTGCCTGGCCTGCATTCATAGAGTGACTCTTATTGTTTTTGTTGTCATTATTATCTAAAGGAATTATCTAAAGGAATAGAAATAACTGATTTTTCATTTAACAGAGTGGGTCAGGGAAGACTTTTTGGAAAAAGGATTTGAAGCTAGTTTTTGAAAAGATTTGATAGAATTGCAACAGACAAAGGGAGGGTGGGTATTTAAGGCATAGTGAGGAGCATGATAAATAGCAGAGGTGGAAAAACAGAAAATTTAAGAAGCTGCTTTAACCTTTTAGGTGTCCTGGAAGGCCTGACAAAAACTCCATTGTATTTTTTTTTAATTTTTAAAATGTGTTTATTTTTAGTTTTCAACATTCATTTCCACAAGATTTTGAGTTACAAATTTTCTCCCCGTCTTTCCCCTACCCCCCCATCCTGAAATAGCAAGCCTACTGAATACCCCTTCCCCAAATCTGCTCTCTCTTATATCTTCCCCCATCCCCTCTGTAACTTTCTAGTAGGACAAGATGGATTTCTATTTCCCTGTGCCTATATAACTTATTTCCCACTTGCATGTAAAAAACCTTTTTTTTTTTTTAACATTTGTTTTTCAAACTTTGATTTCCAGATTCTTTCCCTTATTCCGTCCTCATCCACCCCCACTGGGAAGATAACTCAATATGGGTTGTACAGGTGTAACTATGCAAAACGTTTCCATAGTAGATATATTGTGAAAGACTAACTATATTTCCCTTCATCCTATCCCACCCCCCCACTTACTCTATTTTTTACTTTGACCCTGTCCTTTTTCAAAAGTGTGTGCTTCTAACTACCCTCTCCCTCAATCTGCCCTCCCTTCTATCATCCCCCTTCTTATCCTCTTCCCCCCTACTTCCCTATAGGGTAAGATACCCAATTGAGTGTGTATGTTATTCCCTCCTTAGGCCAAATTCAATAAGAGTATGGTTGACCCATTCCCTTTCACCTTCCTGCTCTTCCCCTCCATTGTAACAGCTCTCTTGTGACTCTTTTACATGTAATAATTTACCCTATTCTATCTCTCCCTATCTCCTTATCTCATTATATTCCTCTCTCACCTCTTAATTTTATTTTAGATATCATCTCTTCATATTCAACTGATCCTGTGCCCTCTATGAATACATGTACGCAGATATACACATACTCACATATGTATTTATACACACATACACCCTCCTATATAAATATATACGTATGTATACATATATATGCATATATATTCTCTTCAACTATCCTTATACTGAGAAAAGTCTCATGAGTTACAATGATCATTTTTCCATGTAGGAATGTAAATAGTTCAACTTTATTAAGTTCCTTATGATTTCTTTTTCCTGTTTAACTTCTCATGCTTCTCTTGCTACTTGTATTTGAAAGTCACATTTTCTGTTCAGCTCTGATTTTTTCATCAAGAATGCTTGGAAGTCCTCTATTTCATTGAATGAACATATTTTCCCCTGAGTCCATTGTATTTTCAAGGTCAGTTTTGCTATTAATATCAACTTTATTCATTTATTTTCTTAATTTAATTTTAAATTTTTTATAGTTTATTTGTAAAAAAAAAAAGCATTCCATCCCTTGTTTTGCATTCATAACAATCATGCTTAGGTTGGAATTGAGAAATATTCTTCCATCAGAAGTTTCATTTGATCTACTGGAAGTGCTTTTGGAAAATCTCGTTTTTGTGGGGGATGGGGACTAGAGAGTGGGGCATCTTTCCAGTTACAACTTTGAATTTATGTAAAGGATTTGTGTAATTTGTATATACACTTTCACTACATTAGTCCAACATCTCTATGAAAAAACACACAAAAGCCAGTGTCACTTTTTTTCTGTATGGGAAATTAAAGTGTAATTAATTATTGGCCAGTGCTTACTTTTATGTTACCTTTTGTTGTATTGTGTTAGGATTTTTGCACTGTTTGTCACAGTATCAATTACAACACTCATGAGGACGGTAGAAAGTAGGAAAGTACTGCACAAATGAAAAAAAAATACAAGATTATATGACTATGAGTTATATATGCAAAATCGACTTCTATCTTTTAGTGAATGTTACAGAATTAAAACTTTGGGGGCAAAGGGAGCTTCAAAAAGTGTTAAACTCTCTAAAACTTGAATCTGTGATACGTTTAAATAAACACTTATATTGGGGTAGTAAAGTCACAAAAGAGCAGAAAAATAAAAATAAATTATAAGCAGAGCTAATGCTTTAATTCAACTCTCCCAAAGACCCGAAGTTTATTTAGGACACACGCAAGCAATCTCAAAGTTTGTCGTCTATGTGTTTACAGAGGTAGGACGGCCCTTTTAAATCATACTGACTGGAGTCTGTAGTTTCAGTGTGAGTTGGCCTTAGAAGGGTGGTGTTGTTTACAGGTGGTATCCCATTAAGTTTTCTCTTCGTCTTCCTGATCTTTTTTCATTCCTCACAATGTCCACCAAAAGATACTTTTAGATCAATTACATCCTATTTTGCCATTTCTTTTCCCTTTTTTTCTAGTTACAGAGAACTTCAATAAAATGCCCCTTTGTTGTAGTTATTGATCATCATATGAATCTAAATAGATTATAGGAAGCTAAAACATTTACCTTTTCTTTCTCTCTGTCGATGTCATTTCCAGACATTACAAAGTGCAATGAAGCATGCTTGTGAAATCCTGACAGAGGACCCTGAAGGGGGAGCTGCGCGTATCCCTTTTGAGACTTTCTCTTACATCTTCAGTTACCTCTCAAGCTTAGATCCGGATAGAACTGAGAATGCTACTAACCTTTTTCTCAGTAATCTTGAAGAAACAGTGTAAGTATAAACTGAATCTGATATTCTTTTTATGTTAATGAATGTGGGAATCTGCTATGGAAAATACACATTTCCATTCAATTTCAGCTAAGTAATCTTATAACTTACTTTATTACACACTAATAATGAGACTGATAAAAGTTAAAGGAACAATTTTGTGATTGGTCTATGTGCTCAGAACAGGGGTGGGGAGCCTGTGGCCTCAAGGCCACATGTGGCTAGCCCACTAGTTCCTCAAGTGTGGTCCTTTGACCAAATCCAAACTTCACAGAATGAAAGTTTGGATTCGGTCAAAGGGACCGCACTTGAGGATCTAGAGGGCCACATGTGACCTTGAGACCGCAGGTTCCCCACCCCTGACTGAGGGCGTGAAACAAAATATTTTTGAAGATATCATCTCCTTGTTCTCTACCATAGTTGCCAATATTCTATTCAATTCATTTTAGTCATTGAAAGAATAATTTTATCTCCCCATTAAATAAAATTTTTAATAAATTTACATTGGTTCTTATATCCAATCCTTCAAATAATTTTAACTATGATATGACAGAAAAATACATTTTGAAGATAACTAGAATGTTTTGATAATAAAACAGAAAACTGTACACCTCAAAGAGATTTAGATTTCTGGGATGATGAATGTGGCTACTATAGAGAGCCAGAAAAGTACAATATTATTCCACATCCTAAATGTCTGGGGGGAAATGCTAGATAAATATCAAGTCATTAGTATGACAATTCCAATTCTTGCTTCAATAAATTGATTGTGCTTCATTTATGTGGTGTTATTATATGCTTTTTGAGTGTGAGGGGCTTTGACTCTCATGTTTCTCAAAAATGAACCCTTTAAGATGTAATTCAATAGGCAGAAAGAGTGAGGGAAGCTATGGTAGGCAGAGAACACAGTGTAAAAAATGAAGAAAAAAAGTGCAATGTAAAAGCAAAAGTAAAGTAGTTCAGCTAAATGTAGGAAAACCATAGACATTAAATTATTTCTCCAAATTAAATAGTTTCACAAAGCAGATTCCATGATATCAGGTTGGGGTTTTGTTGTTGTTGTTGCCTGGTTAGCTACACAAATAAATTCTCAGTCTCAAAGAGGTATATGTTGCCTATTACAATAGCCTACATTTAACACAAAGACTAGGCACATCAAGTAGTGCAAGCATTTTATTACAATTTCACTCTGAAATAATTTTCATCTTACATTATCATTGCATTGTGGCTGAAAAAATGCACTATCAATTGACATAGTTTGGTCCTTTGAGTTATTCTTCAGTCCTTCTTTAACTTAACTGCCTAAGGCATGTGGACAGGCACAATTTTCAGTTGCCAAAGGTAAATTGGAAGTGATTGGTATCATTTATGTTTAGACATAAATTATATTCCTGGTGTAATTTCTTCTTCTTCTTCTTCTTCTTCTCCTTCTTCTCCTTCTTTTTCTTCTTCTCCTTCTCCTTCTCCTTCTTCTCCTTCTCCTTCTCCTTCTCTTCTTCTCATTGTTATTATTATTATTATTATTAACAACATTCTTTTCTTTTTAAATTAAGTTCCCAGTTCTCTCCCTCTCTCCCACCCTTCTCCCACCTACAGAGAAGGTAACCAAAATGATATTATACATGGGAAATCATACAAAATGTATTTTCATATTAGCTGTATCACAAGAAAATTATGTCTCCGTTTGCACTCAAGAGTTCATCAATTCTCTCTCTGGAGGTGGATAGCATTTTTTCATCATAAGTCATTTGGAAATGTCTTGGATTATTGTATCAAAAAGAGTATTTAAGTCTTTCACAGTTGATCATTACAATATTGCTGTTACTATGCACAATGATCTTCCTAGTTCTCAGTTAATTTTGCATCAGTTCACAGAATTCTTGTCATGTTTTTCTGAAACTGCCCTCTCATTATTTCTCATAGCACAATAATATTCCATCATAATCATATGCCACAGCTTGTTCAGCCATTCCCCAAGTGATGAATATCCCCTTAATTTCCAATTCCTTGCCACCACAAAAAGAACTGCTATAAATATTTTTCTACATATAGATCTTTTTCCTTTTTCTGAGATCTTTTTGAGATACAGACCTAAGTAATGGTATTGCTGAATCAAAGGGTATGCACAGTTTTATAGCCCCTTGGGCATGGTTCCAAATTATTCCCCAGAATGGTTGGTTGGTATAATTTTTATATACAGTTTATTCTTGATTTTCCATGCCAATGGAATAAACACCATAGATAATTTCAAATGATGATTTAAAATGTTTATTTTTAGCTTTGGAGGAGTATATTTAATTGCTTTCATCCAAATAATAGGTTTGTCTGGTGTTTTATAAATCAATAATATTCCAAAGAAATAAGGGTGGCAGTGGAAACAGAAAACCAGGGGGTGGAGGCAAAGAGATGATGAACTGTAGGATCAACAGAAGCAGATACACAACAACAGAACTGACTGAATATGTAAGATGAATGAAAGGTTAACAATCAAAGAGTAATGCAACTTCTGTCTAGCTCTGAAATCTTGAAGGGTTGCTTGGAACAAACTGGGGTGACACAGCCATGTATCAGAGATAGAAACTGAGCTTGGACCTTCCTCACTCCCAAGGACAGCCTAGCCACTCTACTACATAGATCTTGGATGACTAAGTGCTGCCATTCACTTAAAAAAATAGACTCATTGTATATGTATGCTGTCCTACTCATATCATTTAATGGATTATTTTGTTCAGTTCTGGGCAGTTTTAGGAAGGACATTGATAGGCTATTGAAAGTCACAAAGAAGGCCATCAGGGGGTGGAAATTCTCCAGTTCTCACCACGTGTAGATTGGTTGAAAGAACTGTGGTTGTCTAACCTGGAGAAGATTTCTTTGGAGGGTGTAGGGAGGTGTGATAGCAGTCTTCAGGTATCTGAAAGTACAGGGATTAAACTTGGTCTCGACCTCAGATGGCAGAACTAGGAGCAATAAATCAGTAAGCATTTATTAAACACCTAATATATACCAGGCACCAATGAGGATATAAAGACAAAAATAAATCAGTTTTTCTTTTCAAGAAATTTACATGTTTCAGATGAGACAACATGGACATTTTATATATATATATACAGATATATATATATGTATATGTATATGCATATATGTAAGTATATACAAAATAAAGTAGTTTGGGTGGAGGAAAGTGCTTAGGAGCTAGACATTGGGGAAGGCCTCACATAGGCATGTGACTGAGTTTTGAAGGAAACAGGATTCTAAGGAGAAAAAGGTGAGAGAGAAAGCATTCCATGTGTGAGGTGAGAGTTAGCCTGAACAAAGACACAGAGATGGGAGAAAGAATAGATCATCTGGAGGGTGGAGCCAAGATGGTGGCATAGAAGCAGCAAGGTTTCACAGCTCCCACATAGCCACCTCAAATACCTATAAAATATGACTCTAAACAAATTTTAGGGCTCCAAAACTCACAAAAATACAGAAAACACATCTCGCGCTGAAGGCAGCTCAGCAGGTGGGGCTCGTCGAAGCAGGCTGGGAGCCAGAAACCAACCCAGCCTGAAACCAAGGCCTGGCCCCAGGGCAGTCAGGAGGAGCTGCATCTGGAGTCTTCAGGAGAGTGGATTGGCGGCAGCTGTGGCAGTTTCCAGATTTATCAAGCCAGAAGAAGTAAGGACTAAGTGAAAGGTCAGTGGAATTCAGCTAAATTTGGGAGAGAAAAACTGTCCAGCTGAAATGCACCGAGGGCAAGGAAGCAACGGAAGTGGCAGAAGCAGCAACTGCCTCCATCTGGTTGCTTCAGAGCTCCCAACCTGCATACTGCAGGGGAGCCAAGCGATTGTTCAGAGGCCAAGTGCTCTTGCATTGAGCGGCCTAGATCAAGATAATGGTCTTGGGTGGTGGTCTTGGGGTGTGTTTTCAGCAAGCCAAAACTGGTGGGGGCTGCAGCACCCCCCCTAATAACTCCGGCAGCTGTGAAACTCCCAGTGATTTGGGACAGAGCTTTCCCCTCTGGAAGCAGAGTTCCACAAACCTAAAAACACAAAAATTTACTAGCAAAATGAGTAGGAAAAGGAAGCAAAGTAAGAACAGTAACCAAACTCTAGAATCCTTTTTTGGGGACAAAAAGGATCAAAGCATGGAATGTGAAGAAGACAACACAGAACTCCCATACCAAATGTTTCCAAGAAATATGACAATTGTCTACAAGCAATAGATCAGCTTAAAAAGGATTTTGAAAACCAAATAAGAGAAGTGGAGGAAAAATTGGGAAGAGAAATGAGAATGATGCAAGAAAATCATGAAAAGAGAGTCAACAACCTGACTGAAGAAAATAACACCTTAAAAAAATAGATTAACTC
>CM053594.1:256264992-256307852 GCA_028646575.1 Pseudocheirus occidentalis | reverse complement strand
GCCTCCCGCTGCCTCCTTGCCCTGGGAGCAGTTTGGCCGGACCCGCTCTTCTCCTCCCCAGTTAGCAAAATCCACTGACCTTTCTCTTAGCCTTTTTTTCTTCTGGCCTGATAGATGTGGTAACTGTCACACATGTATAAGATTAGGGAGGTATAGATCTGTAGCAGTTCATGTGAAAAAGATGTGGATTTTTGAACTGACAGAAAATTTAATATGATTTGACATAATGCCCTGGAGTAGCCCAGAAAAGCTAATGTCATCTTAAACTGAATTAAGATTGGGAAAGTATCAAGAAAGAGGGAAATTGACCATCCTACTCAATACCAACCCTCCAGCTTTTCAGCCCTCTTTTCTGTGTAAACTCTTTTAGGTCAGGGACTATCTTTCTTTTTCAATTGTATTTGTAACCCAGAGCTCATTGGCACAATTCCTGGCATCGAGTAAACATTTAACAAATGCTTGTTGCATTGCCAAGATGAACATATCTCAAGGATGTTGCAGAAGGAATTCTTTTAACTAGGTCTTAGATATCCCTTAAATGTAAAATTCTTTGATAAATTTGGAAAGAAAAAAAATAGAACCATATTCATAAAATAAGACAGAAAGTTTTTAATGATTCATCATAATAATAAAAAAACTCCACAAGTAGGTACATTTATATGCCTTAAGTTATTCTGATTTGTGAGTTGGGTAAGCCTAGAAACTAGACTCCAATGTGAGTGTTTCCCAGTCACTTGAGATTCATTTAAATTTAGGATCATTGATTAGGTCAGAGGCAAAGAATATAAAATTATTTATTTAGGTCAACAATCCCAAGGGAATAATCTGCTTTTGAGCTTCAAACATCTCTAAAAAACAAAGGATCTATGATGCTCATGAAAGGGATACCAGACCACTCTTTTGGAACTAGAACCACAGTGAGGTAATTTGTTTGTTCATTTCTAAGCGGCATTTAATTATACTAGAAGGCTGAAAGAGCACTCTTAGATTGTTATAAGGTCTGATTTCTTCAAGGTCAAGTCTAAAAGGCAACAACATTCTACAAAGAGTAAACAGCAATTTCTAATACATCTGATAGTCTAAGCACATAAGCACATGCCTGTGAATGGAATTTTACTTTTTATTTAATTGCTCATACAAAAAGTTATGAAGTCATCCTCTGGTCATCTCAATTTATTTTTTAAAAAAATTTATTTTTCTCCAATATATCAGACAAGGGGAAGAAAAGCCTTCATTGCAAAGCAAGGCTATATAAAGTCAGTTCTTTAGTTAGAGTGGCTAGAGAAAAAGGTAAATAATGATTTATCTTCATTTCACACTCTCCTCTCCACGAATTAATGTTACAATTATGTGATCAAATATGCAATAATGCATACGATGCTGAATAGAAACATAATCTCTGAGAGACTAAGCACATAGATCAAAAGATATAAATGGCTTTGAATTGTTTTTTTATTAAATTAACAAACTAGGAAATAAGAAAACAAACCAAAAAAATTTTCTCTATGGAACAACCCAAAGCTTAGAGTTTTATGAGGGAATCTCTCTACCAAATAAAATATAAATACAGTCTAAGTCTGGATTCAAGGGAACAAATATCACATTACATCTATGAATACTTCCTTTAGGAAATGTGGATTTCTATTAAAACATCTATGCTTTATGACACATTTTGATTATTGCTATTGATGATTTGCCAGAAAGTGATTTACTTTTAAATATGCAACTTCAAAATTTTTTCTGCATTTCAAATGGAATAACATAATATTTATTACTTTAAGCCAAATTACCTTCTTCTGTCTTTTCATAATGAAAAGCAACAGGCAAGATTTGGAGCAATTAGGATCATAAAGACATGGATAGTATCGAAGAGCTGAAAGGGATCCTGGTGATTGTTAGTCCAAGCCTGTTATCTTTTTATTTTGTCTTCATTTCAAAGTTTATCATGTTTTGTTTTACAAACATTACCAAATTACTATGTGTTTTCTTGTAACAAAATAAAATAATTAAGCAAAACAAAGACAGTGGCCTATTCTGAAAGTGCATACATCTGTCACACTCCCCAGCCTCTCTATTTTAAAAAACAATTTCTTTGTAATTAACAAAAAATATTTTCCTTCCCTCCATTCCCCAACCCACTGAAAAAGGGGAGGGAAGGGAACGACCCAAAATTCCTTTAAACAAACAAGCATAGTCAAGCAAAACAATTCCTTCATTGGCTGCATACAAAAACATATGTACCCATTCTGTACCCAGAATCCATCACCTCTCTGTCAGGACATGGATAGCATGTTTCGTCACTTTGGTCATTGTATCGATAATAATTTTCACAGAGTTCTAAGCTGTTTGTCTTTACAATGTTGCTTGTTACTGTATAAATTGTTTGCTTGCTTCTGCTCATTCCAATTCATCAAAATTATCAATTTTTATACTGATGTTACAGTATAAATTGTTTTGATTCTGGTCCTTTCTCACTCTGCATAAGTTCATGTAAATCTTTCCATGTCTCTCTGAAATCTATTTCCTCATGTTTGTTTGTTTTTTGGGAGGGGGGGGTTGGAGGTGGAAGGGGGCCTTTTTGTACAGGGGAAGGCAGGGCAATTGGGGTTAAATGACTTTCCCAAGGTCACGAGGCTAGTAAGTGTGTCAAGCGTCTGAGGCCTATTTTGAACTCAGGTCCTCCTGACTCCAGGACTGGTTTCTTTCCTATTTTCTATTTCCTCATTTCTTACAGCACCACATATATACCACAATTAAGCCATTCTTCAACTGATGAGTATTCCTTGTTTTTCTAGGGTTTTTTTTTTTTTGCCAGCACCAAAAAAGCTACCACGAATGTTTTTCCTTTCTCTATTGCTCTGCTCTCTTTTGGGTATATATCTAGCAATGGTATAACCGGATCAAAGGGCATGATTTGGCAACGTTCTGTGTATAATTTCAAACTTCCAAAATGATTGTATTCATTCACTGCTCCACCAACAGTGTTATCCATGTGCCTTTTCCCCACAGCCCTCTCTAACACTTATTTTCCTTTGTAGTTATATTTGCCACTGAGGGAGGGAGAACCTCACAATTGCTTAATTTGTATTTCTCTAACTAATAGTAACTTGAAGCATTTTTTTTCATATAGCTAGAGGCAGATTTAAAAAGTACCTGTTCATATCTTATGACCAATTGGGGAGTAGGGTACTTATTCTTGTAAATTTGAATAATTTCCTTACTTATCTTGAAAATGACTGCTTTATCAGAGAAAGTTGCTGCACAGATTATTTTTCCAGTTAATTGTTTCCCTTTTAATCTTGTCATTTTTCAGAGAAGAAACCTGAGGCCTAGAAAAATTAAGAGACTTGACTATATTTAAACATACAGCAGCAGAGATAGGGCTGGAAATAAACTCATTACCCTTTCCAAAATTCATTCTACAGGCAGTTCTAAGGTCAATTTTTCAAAATTACTGTAACATAATGCCAAAGTGCCCTACTAGCCCAATAATTAGAGTGCTTTGACTTTTTCCCTGCTTCCCTAGAAAGGTTGCAAAATTTTGCCAAGGTATACTTTGGGAGGGAACATAATTCTGAGAGAAAAACACTGGATTTGGAATCCCAACTCTACCACGATTCGGGCAACTGCTTACCCTCTTTGGACTTCAATGTCTTTATCTATAAAATAAGGTCAAAGTTTCTTTCCAGCTCTCTCTTATGACTCAAGAGATCTTTCCTCTGTTCTCTCAGAATCTTGAATTTCACCAATACTACTTCCTAAAAAGAGGTCTTTCCTGACCCTCTTCAGCTTCCCTTTCCCACCTCCTTGAAACCACTGCTGAAGGACAGACAAATCCTAAAGAAAATGGAGAACAGAGTTTTAAGGACAGATGATCTCGAGCTGCCCATGACTGTCAGTTTCTGTAAATCCCATTAGGACAGGTGAGCTGGGGGGAAAAAATGATCTCTACCAGCTTCCCCTTCCTCATCCAATGTTCTTTTATTTATAGTGTGTAGTCTCAAAGGAGGGTATAAACATCTCCTTCCCTTATTATTTTCCTTGAGGCTGTGGGGTCAGCAATCCCACTAAGGATCATACAGATGGCTAGAGGTAACTCTTATTTCCCCTCACTTTAACACAATATGGCAATACCAAATCCATGAAAGTCAGGAGGGGCGGAAGGGAGGGTGAGAAGAGGAATGAACTGAAACAGCAGAGCCCAGGAGGAACACGGACTCGTGAGCTACAGGCCACAGATTTTATGTTTTAATATTCTGAGTAGTAGTTCATTTCATCCTTAGTTTCTTCATCTGTAGAATGGGGATAATAACCTATGCTGCAGGATTGTTGAGAGTGGCAAATGAGGTATTTGCAAAATGCTTAGTATAGTACCTGGCACACAGTAAGCACTACAGAAATGTTAGCTATTGTTATCATCCTCCAGACTAGATTAAGCCCAGACCCAGTAACAAAGTTTAAACCAAATCACTTAGCACAGCTGCAATTCTAAATTTATGGAGAAAGGGGGGGGACAACAAGGTTAAGTATCCTCTGGTTTCCAAAAGGGATAATGCATGTATCATAAAAAGCTATCTCATGAATGTGCCAAAAACAAACAAAAGAACACCACCAACTTATGAAGCCATGAAGTTGATCATTCAAACAGATTACTTACTTCTGAGCCACTCAGATTATTACATTCCCTTACTGTATAAATTCAGTGACAATAGCACATTCCCATGAACTTAAGGATGGCAGAACTCAAGTTACACAAAGACATCTGGACACTGCTTGAACTTATACACATACAAAGACTAAGCCTAGAGTTCACAGGCTGGCTTGGCCTCCAAAACTGCTTTGATTTTTGTACTTATCAGTATTACATTTTCCAGAGACTGTTATTCCTAACATTTAGGTTTTCTTGACTTTGGTAGGGACCACCCTGACATGCAGCACTTTAGAGGGTTATCAATCTATCATCAGTCCCCAAATTATAGGATGGTGCGTCATCTATGTCTACATGTAGTTGTGAATGTGAGAATAAGTAGCCATAAATAAACCAAGCATTTGAAAGTTAAAATATTTTTCCATCGCTTTCTATTCAACAAAAAAGGACCAGTCTTGGTGAGTCATTAATATAATTTTGCTTTTAGTGAAATTGGTCCTAAATGCCCTCACAGAATCCCAGAGTCAGAAGGGAACTGAGAAGTCATCTAGTCTAAGCTAGGGATGCACAGAAATTTTCTCTACAACATCCACGAGAAGTAGTTATCTAAGCCTTTTCTCCCACTAGAGATAAAGTTCACTACCTTTTAAAACAACCTATTCCACTTTTAAACAACTATCGCTACTCTGTTTTTTCCCTATAGTAAGCTGAAATATACCATTTTCCCTAACTCTTACCCTCTGAGGATAAAAAGGAAATTTTAATTCTTTTTCAATAGCAATTCTTCAAATAAATGAAAAAATAAGATTTCTTCCCTAAATTCCAACCCTAAAGATGAAAATGCAGAGATTAAAATTCACATCTTCCTTCTTTTCCCTCTCACTATTCTTAACTGGTTGACTTCGATCAAAATCCAGAATGCCCCAACATGCAAATGATCTACCCTTGCATCTGGGACAAGATGAAACCTGGAACTCTAAGACAATCTGCAGTAAAAGTTATAAAGGTTTTGCAAAAACAAAACCAGTGAAGGGAGACTAATGATCGTTCCCTGCAAGGTCTTGTCCTGTTCTAAGTCATTCACAACTACTGCCTAAGGGCTGCCTCAGGATCTCCTTGGAAACTTCCATAAGACTACTATTTTCTAAATCTAAAGTCATCCATACTGAATTGGAACCCATATTAAAACCCCCTATCTACTGGGTTACCCTTCATTCCTTTCATGAACAATTGGTGAGGAAAAAAGACACTTTTCATTCAATTATATGAGTGACTGGGTGCTCAAAGACTAAGGCTTCTTCAGGAAAACAAAACTTAGCTTTTTTTTTCTTCAAGTACTTTCAGACTCCATGCCTGTCACCAAAACTATTTTTAAATACTATTACTCTATTTTCAACATTGTGTTCTTGATTTGATTTAAATAAAATTTCTTCTTAAATTTTCTTCTAAGGATGGCTTTCTGGGAAAGTAGAAGGAAGAAGGGGGAAGGAAGAAAGATACAGGGAAAAGTTAAGTGATGTCAAAACCAAAGATACCAAAACAAATCTATTTTTAAATATACTTTCTGAATGGAGTCTATAAAGAATGACTGCCTTCCTTCCTACCCTCATTTCTAGAGAGAGAATAATATTACAAGTGGTTAAGAAAAACCTCATAAAAAAATAAAACTCAATCTGCCCCTTTTGCTAATAAAACATATTCCCTCTGGTATATTCAAGGGCTTTTATGTATTCAGATTTTTCAATCACTCAATGATTATATTTTCAGTTCATTCCCCAGGAAAATAATTCATGGATGGAAGAACATTTCAAGTTTAAACATGTTCAACCTTTCCTTCATTTAATTTTATCCCATTACCCATAGTCATCAACTTGAGATGGAATAAAATGAAAAATAATTAATAGCATTTCCCAGAGCCATAGCAAAATTTCGACAGTCAGGCAGCTGGTGTGGGGGAGTTAGGAAAGATAAGCAAAAGTAAATGGCTTAGGGGACAGAGGATTTAAGATGTCAGTACCAAAAAAATGGAAACTAGAACCTCACTGTCAATATCATCTGTAAATATTCTACAGAACAGTTTAAAGCATTTGGGAGACTTACAACATTATCAGTGCTAATAATGGAATAAGAAGAAAGGTCTTTATTTGTTTCTCTAGTCTAGTCAAGTAAGTGTGAATTCTCAGAGCCAAAACTAAAACTGCACAGGGCAAAGCACAGAAAGTACCTGATGTGATAATTGACTACCTGAAACTGGAAAGTTTCTACATAGACAGATAGTAATGCATCTAGGATAAGAAAGGAAGTATAGTCAAATGGAGGGGAGAGGGAAACTCTGGCTCAGATTTCTCTGATAAGGGTATGGTATCCAAGATATGTAGACAATGGAGATATGTAATACCAAAAGCCATTTCCCAACTGAGAAATGGTCAAAAGAAGTGAACAAACAGCTGATATGCAATCTATTAACAACTCTATGACCTATTAGTTAATTCACAACAACAAAAAAGACCTTACCCGTTCTCCAGATTGTTTGTTTATTTCAAAGGACTAGACAATGTAAAAGATTTTTCATAATAAATTAGTGTATTTTCTTCATCCTTTATGATCACTGTTAACACTCGACTAACTAAAGGGAGTAGGAAATGGCTCATTTTTGCTGCATTAAATTAGAATGAGGAACTGCATATTTTTTGGAAAATCTAAGCACTAAAAAAAGTGTTCGGTTATATAACAAACTGAGAACTTCTTTCATTTCTAAGTTTGTTCTGGTGGTAAACAAGAGAGATTAATATACCCATGAGATAAGGCAGAATTAAGACAATGCACATGTACAATTTCCTTCAGGATTTTAAAATCCAAACCTAGTATTAAAGAAAAAATGATATTCCATTAGAAAATAAACTGAATGTGCAATGCATGTCAATATGTATCTTATCTTTTTATTAGATTCAGTCAAGAAAAAAATATATTTGAACAAAACATGGAACTAGCAGCTGGGTAAACAAACAGAAAGAAGTAGGCACAACATTACTTATTTGTCTGTTTCTTATAACTAAGAATTCTCCCCTTAAAAATTATATAGGCTGTGTAAACATGAAACATTCTTTCAACTATGATGAATGAATTGCCCAGTCAATTCAACCAAATAAAGACTACTGGGAAATTTTTAAACCAGTTTATTCTGTGGAATAGAGTGATTATAAAAATATGATCATTATTTTAAAAAGCCAAAACACTGCTATAATCTCTTTTGTATCAATTTTTTAAAAATCAAGTGTGATCTGTACCACTATACTACATAGAACCAATTAGAGTAAAACTATTTAAAATATGTTATTATTTTTTCCCATTTATATATGAACAAATTCCATGAATAAACTTAAAAGTTGTTCCTCCAACTTTTTGGTCTCAACACCCTTTTCCCCTCCTAAAAATTAAGAACCTTAAAAGAACTTTAGTTTATATACCTATGAATATTTACAATATTAGAAATCAAACTGATAAACTTTAAAACATCCATTCACTCAAAATAACAGTCCCATTACATGTTAACATAAATTAAAAATAACTATTCTCCAACTTTTGTGTATTATTTTTCCATTGTTAGACTGAAAGTTCCTTGAGGGCAGGAACTGTCTTTCTTTTCAGTATGAGCTTAACTTTAAAAGGCCATGGTCTCCCACTGCCATCCAGAGCCATCCCCAGTCACCCTGATCTATAGTTTATCATTGGACCTAGATGGCTCCAGGAGAAAGTGAGGCTGGTGACTTTGTACAGCTATCCCTCACTTGAATCCAATTCACTTGCAAGTTGTGGGATGACCTTCCTGATGTCCTGGTCCTCTTCTAGAATGGTTGAAGAGACAAACAACAATCCCCCAAGCTTTAGCATAGTCCCAGACAAATAGTAAGTGCTTGACAATGTTTGCTGATATTGACTCACTGGTTGAAGCAATGAAGAAAATCCAGATCCACACAGATATGTAGTAGAAAAAGGAAGAATTCTTTTAATAAGCAAATAAAGTCTTAGTATTATCATGAAAGTAGTTTTTCCTCACTGACCCCCTGAAATAGTGGTTCTCAACCTTCCTAATTCCTCGACCCTTTAATACTCATATGTTGGCGAATCTGCATGTGGGCAGACCGGCCTGGAGACAGATAGAGGAGCGGTGTCTCGGTTCCTAAAACCATCGGAAATACGTGTTTTCCAATGGTCTTAGGAGACCCCTGTGAAAGGGTTGTCTGACCCCCCGCCCCCCAAAAGGGTCACAACCCACAGGTCGAGGGCCGCTGCCCTGAAAGATCTAGAACAAAACAGAAAATCTTTGCATGTATTTAAAGTTAATTCATGATGACGCTTCTTAGGAAAAAAAATTTCAGTTTAGATGATGAATTATATAACAAAATTAGAAATACTGCCTGATCATTTTTCTGTACACATGTGCTTTCTTGAAACTTCACATTTCCTATTGTTAAGCAAAGATGCCATTTTTACATGCTTAACTTTTTTTTTATCAATTTCACATGAGGTCACTGCCGTCTGTCCTGACCAAATCTATGGCTACTTGCTAAATTTGAAAAAAAAAAAAAAAAATCTTTCATACTGCTCTAAAATATTGAAACTATCTAATAATTTGCTATGCCTGTTCCCCCTAGACCTTCTGACTTCAGTTTAGTAAAAGGGAAATTATGGGAAACAGGAAAATAACAATAAATGCTTTGGAAATAAAATCACATTAAATAAGTGCACTTTTGGACTTAAGTCCAAATGACTAAAGGCAAACACAATGCTAAAGAAATAGTCTGGCTGATAAAATTCTTTAGCAGCAAAGAATAGTCCAAAGAATTAAGAATTAATAGCCCAAAGAATAAGTCTCTACAAACTGATTTAGATTTTGTCTGGGCAAAGTCTCTTGATTTCCAAACCAATCATTCCCAATGTTTGACTCATTAGTAAAATTAAATCAAGTTTTACATGAACAATAACCATAAGGTTCACAAGACAGTCAGCACCAGGAGCTGCTAGACAAACTTAAATCTGTGAGATCATGTTCTACTATCAAGCAGTGCAGTAGAATAAATAGGATGCTGAATCTGGAAGTTCAGAAGACTTTCCGATGCTTGAATCCTGCCTCAAATACTGGAATAAAGTCCTTAATCTTTCTGAGACTCAGTTACCTCAGATGTAAAATGAGATTAATAAGAATCCCAATTTCACAGGGTTTGTTTTGAGGGAAAGTGAGATTATGTATATAAAACACTTTGCAAACTTTAAAAAACTATAAATGTAAGTTGTTACTGTTCCAGCAGATAACTATGTAAAATATATTTGAAACTCAGCTGTGTTACTCAAACAAGTACAAAAGACTTGCCCAACTATAGGCCAATAAAACTGACACTCTAAATGAAATGGATGAGTATTTGCAAAAACATAAATTGCCCAGATTAACAGAATATGAAATAGAACACTCAAATAATTCTATCTTAGAAAAAGAAATTGAATAAACCATAAATGAGCTCCCTAAGAAAAAATCCTCAGAAATAGCTGGATTTAAAAGCAAATTCTAGCAAACATTTAAAGAATAATTCTAATACTAAAATAAACTGAAAAAAAAATAAGCCAAGGAATCCTATCAAATTCCTTCTATGACAAATACGATCCTGATGCCTAAAACAGGGAAAACCAAGGCAAAGAAAGAAAAGTCTGGAATAGATTCCCTACTGAAGATGGACTCAAAAATTTTAAATAAAATATTAAGGAGATTACAACAATATATCACAAATATCATATACTATGACTAAGATGAATTTATAACAGGAATGTAGGGCTGGTTCAATATTAGGAAAATATAACCAACAAAATCAGTAACAAAAAAAGAAATACATAATTGTTTCAATAGATGCTTTTGACAAAGCTCAACAAAATACAACTCATTCCTGTTTAATACACACACACACACACAAATAAATGGTGCATTCTTTAAAATGATAAATAGTCTCTATCTAAAACCAAGAGCAAGTATAATCTGTTATTAGGATAAACTAGAAGCTTTTCCAAGAAGATAAAGGGTGAAGCAAGGATGTCCATTATCACCATCATTATTCAATACTGTACTAGAAATGCCAACTATAGCAATGAGAGAAGAAAAAGAAATTGAAGGGATAAGTATAGGCAATAAGGAAACAAAACTGCCATTCTTTTACAAATGATATGATTGTTTAGAGAACCCTAGAAAGTCAACTAAGAAAAAATTGCTAGTTGAAACAATTAATGATTTCAGCAAAGCTCCACACAAATCAGCAACACACACACACACACACACACACACACATACACACACGCTGAAACAAAAAATACTGGAGAGTCTACCTGCCAAATCACAACACAGGAATTATATGAACACAATTACAAAACACTTCACACAAAGACTGCTCTAAATAACTGGAGAGATATTAGTTTCTCATGAGTAAGAAGAGCTAATATAATAAAAATGACAATACTACTTAGGTTAATTTATTCAGTACCAAACCAAACAAACTTCCAAAGAATTATTTTATAGAGCTAGAAAAAAAAATAACAAGATTTATTGGAGGAACAAAAAGTCAAGAAAGCAAAGGGCATCAATGTTTTTAAATGAGAAGGAAAGGGGCCTATCAATCAGTACTAGAGCTGTAATTAACAAAACAATTTGGTATTGGATAAGAAATAGAGTGGTTGATCAGTGGAACAGATTAGATACACAATATACTGAAGCAAATGAACACAGTAACCTAGCATGTTTGATTAATCCAGAGATCCCAACTACTGGGGCAAGAATTGATTATCCGACAAAAACTGATGGGAAAACGAGAAAGTAGTCTGGTGAAAACTAGCCCTCGAACCAACCACATACCAAGATGAGTTCAAAATGGATACATGCTTCAGACATAAAGGGTGAAATTAGTGGAAGAAATTACTTTTCAGATCTATGGATGGGGAAAGAGTTCATGAACAAACAAGATATAGAGAGATTCACAGAACATAAAATGGATAATTTTGACTACATAACATTAAAACCTTTTTTGCACAAACCACCAAAATGAACTTGATCATATATGCATCAAAAATGCCTGCCTAAGAAATATTCTTTTCATACATGTGTATGCCTATCTGGAAAAAAAAAATCTTTCAAGTATGAAACACCCTAAACGTATTGACAAAAACCAGAAAATATACAGTATAAACTCCATGAGAGGCAGGTACAGAGGAATTTTACAAGCAGCTATAGTAATAACTCATTTTTTAAAGTGCTTCCCTCACACCTTGGTAAATTAGGTGGTACAAGTACTATTACCTACAACCGAGGCACAGAAAAATCAAGCAATTTGCCTATGGTCACAGAGTTTACAAGTTAAGTATCAGCGTCAGGATATAAATACACATGTTGTTTCCAACTCAACTAAACTATATAGCCTCTCTCATCATGAAAACACTAACATTTAGGTAGCCATATATGAGTTGGTCACTGGGCCTACCTCATATCTACCTGCCCACATCCAGAAGAGTAATCAGGAAATAATCTGAGCACACTATATGTGGCTTTAAGAGTTGGGTTTGGGGCGGCTGGGTGGCGCACCAGCCCCTGGAGTCAGGAGCACCTGAGTTCAGACACTTGACACACTTACTAGCCTTGTGACTTTGGGCAAGTCACTTAACTACAATAGCCCTCCAAAAATAGGAAAAAAAAAAAGAGTTGGGTTCATCCTAATCTCTATTTGTCTTTGGCTCAATTTACAACAGCAAATTCTCTTATTCCATCTCTTTCCTCCTACCTTTGGCCCAGCAATGATTTCTTTCACTTCTAGAGCTCCCTTATGTACCCTCACCCACCTCAAGAGTGCTAATAAACAACAGGAACTTCAGGGCTGTTGTGAGGTATCAACATAATTTAAAAGTCACTGGGAGATAAGTGTACTTTGTTGGCAATGCCTTTTTCTCCCTACTTTTTTGTACTAACATAAAATATGAGAAATGGAGGAAAAGACTACGAGAAATAGTCTGAATCATGAGAAAACAGTGAGGACCCTACACAGAATACTATTGTTTCTATTAAAAAAAAAAAAAGATAAGAAAAAATAGGGCAGCTAGGTGTTGCAGTGAATAGAGCACCAGCCCTGGAGTCAGGAGGGCCTGGCCTGAGTTTGGATCACGCCTCAGACACTTAACACTTACTAGTTATGTGACCTTGGGCAAGTCCCTTAAACCCAATTTCCCAGCCTTCCCCCTTCTAAAAAAAAAAAAAAAAGAGAATTTAAAGAAGAATTTTTTTTAAGGCAATGAAGTCACCACATCTATTACTCAAAACCGAAATGTAAAAATAAAGGGGTATAACAGAGAGTTGAGGTTGATCAAAAAACTGCCCTACAAACAAATTTCAAGGTTAGCTCAGAAAGTGGGGACACGTAGGATACCGAAAACTTTTCATTTGTCATTTGATCTAAATTAATTTGGACTAGTCAGTACTATTTCCTCCCATTATTCCAAGGAACCAAATGTGTTCTTCTATTCCCTGTCCTGGAATAATATCAATGAACAGAATGTGGGTGACCTGGCACTAATGAATCACAACAGGTATCCTAAGATTACTCATTTTCACATACCTCTCCTTAAGTGAAAGAATCTGTGATAATATGAAAAATAATCAAAAGAAAATGAAGACAGAGGGAGTAAATAAAAATTAATGTCAAATAACTAAAATGCTATTGAAATATTTCCATTATTTCATTAAGTTCAATGTCAAGTTTACATTACTAAAATAACATGCATAAATTGACAAAACCTGGTCCTACTTCAATTAATTTTCTTTTGATTTTAAAAATTACCTTTGACTGGGATTAATCCATTAGCTATTTAACATTAAGTTGAAAATATTTTCAGATTAGTAAAAACAATGACACATTATTAGTTCAAACAATCTTTACTAGAAGACCAAATCACAGGTAATGAAATAAAGCAATAATTTTTCAGCATCATTTCTGCTTAGCAATGTCAGGGTATTTACTAAAGGTATACATAACTGTTTCACTTTAACTTGAATAGAAAGTTTTTTTATATGGAAAACTGGTACACAATAAAAGATCTCCCATCCGAATTAAATTTCAGCAGATACTAAAATGAATAGTTTATGTTCACTCAGGTTCTACACTATATCCTAAATGTAAGGCTTCTTTTTACAAGTTCTAGAGAGAAAATGGCTACAAGGTAGGTCCTAGATAATTAATAGGCCATACTCATACCAGATCTTAAACTGTATTATAAAGCAGCAATCATCAAAACTACTTGGTATTGGCTAAGAAATAGAAGGTTAGATCAAAGGAATAGGTTAGGTATACAAGACACAGTAGTCAATGACTATAGTAGCCCAACGACCCCGGATTTTGGAATAACAAGTCATTATTTGACAAAAACTGCTAGGAAAAATGGAAAATAGCATGGCAGAAACTGGGCACAGGTCAACATTTGACACCATATACCAAAAATAAGGCCCAAATGGGTACACAATTTAGATGCAAAAGCTGATACTTTTGATCAGATCTATGGACAATGGAGGAATTTATGACCAAACAAGAGACAGAGAATGTTATAAAATGCAAAATGGATAATTTTGTTTATATTAAATTGAAAAGTTATTGCACAAACAAATCCAATGCAACCAGGATTAGGAGGGAAGAAGAAAATTAGGAAAGAATTTTTACAACTAGTGCCTCTGTTCTAAAATACATAGAGAACTCAATCAAGTTTATAAGAATACAAGTCATTTCCCAATTGATAAATGGTCAAAGCATATGAACAAGTAGTTTTCAGAGGAAGAAATTAAAGCTATCTATAGACATAAACTCTAAAACTGCCTGACAGGAGAAGAGGCTGGAAAGGGGACGAGAAGGGAAGGATGGAGGGGGAGGGCAGGTTGGGGGGAAGGGTTGTTAGAAGCACACACTTCTGTAAAGGGACAGGGACAAAGTAGAGAAGAGAACAAGTGGGGGACAGGATAGGAAGGAGGGAAATATAGTCAGTCTTTCACAATATGTCCATCATGGAGATGTTACTACACATGTATGGCCTATATTTACTTGTTCGTCTCTCCAGTGGGGGTGGGAGGAGGGTGACAAGGGAGGAAGGAAAAGAATCTAGAATTTAAACTTCTAAAGTAAAATGTTAAAAAAATTATAATACATATGTGCATATATGTGTATATATTATCATTATTATCATTTACATGCAACAAGGAGATAAGATATACAGACACTGGGGTAGGAAGATCCATCTTGCCCTACCGGAAAGTCAGAGGAGTGATGGGGAAGACACACGAGAGAGCAGATTGGAAGAGGGGGTATACAGTGGGATCACTGTTTTGGGGTGGTGGGTAGTTAGGGGAAAGACTGGGAAAAAATTTCTAACTCAAAATCTCATGGAAATGAATGATGTAAACTAAAAATAAACAAAAGTTTAAAAAATAATAAGAATGGAAAAGTAAGAGATGTAAGGGAAGGGTGAGTTATGAAGCTTTATGTGCTAAGTTATAGCTAAGCACTGAAGATAGTGAGGCAAAAGACAGTACTTACCCTGAAGGAGCTCACAATCTAATTGAGGAAATAAATGTAAACAAATGTATTCAAAGTAAGTTATAAACAGGCTTAATAGGAAATAATAGAGAGGAGGCACTAGAATTAAGAAGGGTTCGGAAAGCTTCCTGAAAAAGATGGAATTTTCATTGACTTAAAGGAAGACCAGGAAGTCAGTAGAGTTGAGGAGGAGGAGCATTCCCCCCAAAAAGTTACACTGCTGTGTTTCAACATTACAAACATTTATAGTCTTTCATTATTAATGTCTTTTTATTCTTTTAGATTTTTAAGTAGCGTGAGTGAAAGCTTTTTTCCTGCATCTGATCATCTTCTGCATAAACTGACCATTAAAGCCTCCAATGCTGAGAAAGAAGATTCTGGATATCAACCAACCATGAGCCAATGCAACAGGAGCCTGAAACAAACCAGTTACTGTTTGGTACCACTGTTTGGTGGTAGTAGTAGTGGTAGTGGTGGTAGTAGTACTAGTAGTAAAAGAGTAGTAATAATAATAATAATATAACATGAAATAGGTTCTAACCTTTTTTTCTTCATATACATTTTATACAACTACCACTTGTTCATTATTATCAGGTCTTTTTATTTTTTCATTCTTAAGGAATTTATAACTTAATGGTGAAAAAGCAAGTACATAGATGAGAATGTGCAGAATACAGCAAGAATAAATACAAATTTAAAACAAGGTACTTAAATGTAAGACAGTTTGATAGTGTGGGGACATTCCTTTCTTCCTTGTTTGTCCTTAGCTCTGGAAGAGGACCATAACATCAAGAAAATGACACCATGACTTGCAGGTGAATTGGATTTATGTGAGGGAGGGCTGTGCATAGTCACCAGCCTCACTCCCTCCTCCAGAGCCACCTAGGCCCCGTGGCCAAATATAGATTAGGATGCTGATCTTTTTTTAAAACTTAAAACTTTTAAATGTGTACTTTTTTTTTAAGTCTTCTGTAATAGATCTCATATTTGTTTTTCCCCTTTTTAAAAAATATCATTTTACTTCTGCAAAGAGGGAAAAAAAACAGTTCCAAGAAAAGATTAAAAAGGTCAATCTCAGCTAAAATGTCAGCTTAAGTCTACCTCAAAAATCACTCTATCATTTTGTTTCAAATGTTTAATTTGTTAGAAGCAAAGTAAAAAAGATTAGCTTGAAAATATCTAACATGAAACATTAGCCCTTTATTCTTGGTATTAATAACTCCATCTAGATACAATTTTGCAGTTTACAAAGAACTTTACAATAACCCTAGGAGGCAATCAGTCACACACATAATACTTAATATCCACATTTTAGAATTCAGAAAATACATGTGACTTGTCCAAGATCATACAGCTAAGAGCTGGGAGGGGAACTCAGTTCTTGTGACTCTACTTCTAGGAGCTGTTCTATTACATTGCTCCTTAACAATAATAATTTCCTGCCTACCTAACACTAAATGGTTCTAGACATAGACATGAGTAGCCTAAGCAGTCCACCTACAAACGTAAACTGCAACCACTCTACCCTTTAGGAGATGGTTTCTTAACTTGCCATGAGCCAAACAGTCATCACCTAGGGTCAAAGGTAACTAAGTTGGTTAACCCAATAACCTAACTGAAACCCTTTGCTGCTTGGTAGTGCCTACTCCCCTGGCAGTCTTTGAGAATCCAGGTTCATTTCCCACCAGGAAAAGACATTAGTGCAGGATTTAAATAGAAAACACTTTGGTGAGACGACAGATAACATCTTGTGTCTACAGACACATATATACATTTTATACACATAAACACACACAGAGTAAGGGAAAAAATATAGTTCATTAGCTTTCTTTTACTGAACTACACAATTAAAAAGGGGGAGATGACTTAACTAACAGTATGAATCAGAGTTTCTAGAACCAGATGGAAGAAAAATTCTGAGAAAAAACAAGAAAATTGAAACTAGGGTCAAGAGGCCGATGAATGGAAGCAAGTGTCACAAAGAACAAAGAGAAGAGAAAGGAAATGGGGAGAGGGGAAGGGAATAAGCATATAAAAATATACATACATATGTGTTATATCTGTATATGTACAGGTATAGGTACAGTACCTAGTATGTGCCAAGCTCCGTGCTAAGCACTTATAATATCTCATGTGTCTCTCACAACAACCCTGCAGAATAGGTGCTGTTATTATCCCCATGTTACAGTTGAAACAGATTAAGTAACTTGCCCAGGGTCACATGGCTGCTAAGTTTCTGAGGCCAAATTTGAACCGGGGTCTTCCTGATTGCAGGCCTAGCACACTGTGCCACTTAGCACGTATTTGGTTGCTCAAAACTTGCTCTAGATCCAAGAGGCCATATTAAAAGACCCTGCTCTAAGTCTTTAGTCCAGATTAGGATAAGAAAGGAGATTCACAGCAGATCATTTGCTAAACAATCAAGTCTGGTTTTGATAAACTGCAAGTATTCGTTCCCTCTTCAAATAATAACAATAACCATAATGCCTACCGCACCTGGTTGTTAGGAGACTCAAATATGATAATACATACAAAGCTGCGATGTAAATGTTGGTTACTATCAAGTAAGACAATTTGATACAGTAGGGTGGGGAAATTAAGAACATGAAAAATTTTACAATAGCCTACGTAGAATGCTCAATGCTGAGGTGGCTAGGTAGTGCAGTGAACAGAGCACTAGCCCTAGAGGCAGCAGGACCTGAGTTCAAATTTGGCCTCAGACACTTAACACTTACTAGCTATGTTGTAACCCTGGGCAAGTCACTTAACCCCAACTGCCCTGCATTCCCCCTCCAAAAAGCTTAAAAAAAGAATGCTCAATGTTATCTGTTACCCTTGGCCATGACAACCCAATTCTCCAAGTTATTAGGAAAGGAAGCATCTTTTTAAATAATTGAAAATATTAAAAAATTAAGCATGCAGGAAAAATCCAAACATATATATATATATACACACACACACACACACATACATATATATAATATTTCACAATAAGGAAAAAGAATTCTCAGAAACTACTCAGATTATAAGCTAACAAAAACTTTTTTAAAAATCATGCAGAGTATCAAGAAGAAATAAATAAGCTATTTAATCCAATATCTGAAAAAAGAAACTGAACAAGCCATAAATGAACTGCTAAAAGGGGGGGGAGGGGGAGACGGGTGGTTCCTAGAACAGAATGGATTTATATTTCTATCCAAACAAAAAAAAATCCCAGTATTATACAAATTACTTGCAATCAGAAAAGGTGGTCTTCCAATCTCTTTTAATGATTATGGTTTTGATACCTAAACCAGGAACAGACAAAGTATAGAAAGAAAACTACAGACCAATAGGCTTAATGAACATTGAAAAAAACGTAGCAAACTAGAGCAGTGGTTCTCAACCTTCGTAATGCCACAACCCTTATACAGTTCCTCATGTTGTGGTGACCCCCAACCATAAAATTATTTTTGTTGCTACTTCATGACTGTAATTTTGCTACTGTTATGCATCGTAATGTAAATATCTGATATGCAGGATGTATTTTCATTGTTACAAATTGAACATAACCCACAGATTGAGAACTGCTGAGCTAGACTAACATATTAGGAAGATTATACACTAAAACAAAGTTAAGATTTATATTATACATGAAATTGGTTAAACATGAGGAACACTACAAATATAATTGTCTTCAAAATATAAATAAAAACACATGATTACATCAATAGATGCTGAAAAGGCTTTTGATAAAATCAAACACCCATTTTTATTACAAATTGTAGAAAGCATAGGAATAAGCAAACTTTTCTTTAATGTAACAAGTTGTATTTACCTAAATTCAAAACAAACATTATATATATGCAGAATAAGCTAAAGACCTTTCCAATAAGATCAGGGGTAAAAACCAAGTATGCCCATTGTTGCCACTTCTATTTAATATAGTGCAATGTATCAGTAGGACAAAAAAAAGAAATCAAAGGAATAAATTTTAAAAAGAAACAAAATTACAGCTTTTTAAATATTTTGTAAATATATGTAAATTTCTTAGAAAACCCTAAAGAGTACCAAAAAAACTGAAACAAATTAATAAATTCAGCAAAGCTGTTAAGACATAAAATTCAGAAAAATCAAAATTCCCATTTATTATTAACAAAACTGAATAATTTAAAAAAAGAAATTCCATTCAAAATAACTACAGAAGCTATGAAATATTTGGCAATGTATTTACTAAAATATTTCAAAGAAGAACATAAAACTTTGTAAAATAAAGAAACGTTAATTGCTCATGAAGTCAATATAATAAAAATGACAATATTACCTAAATTAATTTACTTATTTAGTGCTGTACCAATCAAACTATTAAATAAATATTTTATTGAGCTAGAAAAAATGATGAAATTCCTATAGAGAAAAGTGTCAAGAATCTTAGGGAAATTAATGGAGAAGTGGAGGGGAGGGAAGGAGGAATGGGAATGTATCAGTATCAGATCTCAAACTGTACTACAAAGCAATTATCATTAAAGCAATTTGGCACTGGTTAAAAATTGTTGTTTATTCTATTGATAAACCTCAAAAGCAAACAAAGCGTAAGATAGTGTCTGAAAAATTCAAAAATCCCAGTAACTGGGGCAAAGACTTACCGTCTGACAAAAAGTACTGAGAAAACTAGTAATACCTCATACCCCATACAGAGAAAATCTCCAAAAGGATACATGAGCCACATCATAAATAAGAAGCAATGGGGAGGCTAGGTGGCGCAGTGAATAGAGCACCGGCCCTGGAGTCAGGAGGACCTGAGTTCAAAACCAGCCTCAGGCGCCTGACACAATTGTTAGCTGTGTGACTTTGGGCAACTCACTTAACCCCAATTGCCTTCCATAAAAGCAAAAAAAAAAAAAAAGCAAGGAAGAAATTGCTTTTCAGATTCATGGCTAGGGGAAGAGTTTATGACCAAATAAAGATCTGATCATAAAGTTTTGAAATTTAAAAGATTTTGCACAAATCCAATGCAACTAAGGGGACAGCTAGGTGGCACAATGGATAGTGTTGGACCTGACATCAGGAAGACTCATCTTCCTGAGTTCAAATCTGGACTCACACACTTACTATGTGACCCTAGGCAAGTCACTTAAGCTTACTTGCCTCAGTTTCCTGATACAATTGAAAAACAACAAAACAACTATACCCAGGAAAAATAGGAAAAAAATCTTCCCAGCCAGTCTCTCAGATAATGGTCTCAATTACAGGATATAATCAGGAATAGAATCAATTTTTTAAGACTAAATAACACCCATTCCCCGATAGATAAAAAAACAATGGACATGAACAGGCAGTTTTCAAATAAAGAAAATCAAGCTATTAACCATATAAAATGCTCCAAATTGCTAAAAATGAGAGAAATGCAAGTTAAAGCACCCATCAAATTGGCCAAGATGATGAAAGATCAAAGTGACAAATGCTGGAGAAGCTTTACAAAATAGATTAATTGCTCCACCACTGATAAAGTTATTAACTGGCCCTGCCATTTTGGAAAGCAAGGTAGAACTATACCCAAAAAGTCACTCAATTGTATATACCCTTTGACCCAGTTACAACATTACTGGCTATACTCCTAAAAGATAAAAGCAAAAGCAAAGTGTACAAAAATGTAAATTCACAGCAACTATTTTAGTAGCATCCAAATAAACTAGACACTAAGGAGGTAATACTTCTGCTGGGGAATGGCTAAACAAATGACCATATACAACAAAATGTATAGTTTCAGAAAAAATGGGAAGGTTTCCATAAACTGCTGCAGAGCAAAGTTAACAGAACAACTTACATAATTATTAAAAAAAAAAAAGATTTTGTGAAAGACTTTTGAACTCTGATGAATGCAGTGAAAACAAAACACTAATTACCAGACA
This sequence comes from Pseudocheirus occidentalis, assembly GCA_028646575.1. Classification (NCBI taxonomy): domain Eukaryota; kingdom Metazoa; phylum Chordata; class Mammalia; order Diprotodontia; family Pseudocheiridae; genus Pseudocheirus; species Pseudocheirus occidentalis. Next base: position 256,286,712 of record CM053594.1, on the reverse strand, counting down.
AGAAGTGATAAATTTCAAATGGAGAGACATACATTTTCAGATATGGCCAATTTTGCTAGACTATACATATTTATAATAAAGGTTTTCTTTCTTTAAAAAAAATGTGTGAGAAGACGAAGCACTTGAAAAGAGAGCTTATAAATTTTAAAAATCTTTTGATAAGAAAAACCTCAGTAGGAAGGCATGTAAGAAGCTGGAAGGGGTGACTAAGGATAGCTAGTTATTTCTGTAACTGGCTGTAAGCTTAGGATAAACCTGAAGTGTGTAGTGAAGGGGAGGTCCTGGTACTGAGGCAGAAGAATAAGTAAAATGTCTCTAGTCCCTTGCAGTCTCAGAGTCCCTCTCCATGGTGCTAACTTAAGTATTCATTAGTTCAGGGCTTAGCCTACTTTTCAACTTCATTAAAATATTCTCCTTGACTCATAGCTAGAATGTCTTCTGAGACTGAGACTAGATGCTTAGTTTTAGTCCCCCTTTAAGGAACAGCATTGTTCCCAAAGGACAAAAGCTACAAAGGATGTAGGGAACATCAAGGCAAAGTCCAAAAGATTCTGTTTTGTTAAACTGGGATAGTGTCAATTACATAGCAGGGCTGGGAGGACATTTCAGAAAGATAGGGAGGGGACTGGGAGGCATATAGAAGGGGGCAGGACTGAGAGGACTCTGGACAGAGAAGGACATAGACTGGAGGGGCCCTGGGGAGACACAAGGCAAGGAAGCTATCAGGATAGGCGTAGTGGCTACAGGGACATTTGGGAGGCAGAGAAATAGACTGTAGGAACACTGAGAGGGAGGAACAGGGCTGGAAGAGACACTAAAGGAAAGAGAGGGCAGGGAACTTGTGGAAGGATTTAGGAGACTACTGAGGTGAAGAAATCAAAAGTTAGAGGGAATTCTAGACAAAAATATGTGATCTTTCTTCTACTCAATAACATTAAAGAGCTCCATACTGCCCACAAGATTCCTGCAAGAGACTTGGTTTCTGGGGCGGCTAGGTGGTGCAGTGAATAAAGCACCGGCCCTGGAGTCAGGAGGACCTGAGTTCAAATCCAGCCTCAGACACCTGACACACAAACTAGCCATGTGACCTTGCCAAGTCACTTAACCCCAACCGCCCTGCAAAAAAAAAAAAAAAGAAACTTGGTTTCTATTCTCATTAATTTTTTTTAATTGCAACGTTGATCTCCTGTTTCAACAGACCTAACCACCTCACTGTTCCCCCACCACATTGTCACTCAAAATGTTCAAAACCATCTCCATGATTTCTCATATTCCTTTCTTGCTCCTCTTCACCAATCCATGGACCTCTTCTCCTTCCAGGGAGATGTCAGGGATATGAAGAGGATCTTCAAAAGAGTCTAACATAAGTGAGTTTGTAACAGCTAAGCAAACCTTCCTACCCTTGAACATTCTGCATTACATCCTCCCCCCTCTTTTATTTAACTTTCTATGCCCATTGTGGTACCTTGTCTCTTGTAGATGCCAAGTAACAGTTTGGTGATGAAGTGAATACTAGCCCTAAGAGGAGAGCAATTATCACTATTACATGAAGGAGATTCAGATCTAGAGAGAGAAGGAAAACCCAAGTCACAGAGTAAAAAGCCATTCAGAGACTTGAATCTTAGCTGGATCATTACATCAAGGGCATAATTGTCAATTTAAAAAAATTATGAACTTAATCAAATCCCACAAACATTTGAATAAACAGGAATAAAAAAGAGGATTCCACTTGAAATTATGAACTTCTGTCATGTAGTTTGTTTTTGTTTCTATTAAATTGAACAATATGGTAATAAAAATCATCTTGGATGTGGAATTCTTCTGGAAAACAAAACACTGCTAAAGGTTAAACCTTGGGCAAGAAAACGAAGCCATAAAGGGATACATGTAATGTTTTGTCTCATTTTTAAAATCACTTTGCCAAAGCAAGGACTTCAGAAGAGAAAAAAAAGATTTGGGACATAGCTAACAAGTTATAAAAACGATATCTAAAAACAGTATTTGTAGATCACAGTTTATAAGACAAGAATGTCAACAAGAGCTAGTAAGAATATATTTGCCTAGTACATTACAAATCTAATAAAAGTAGCCTAAAACAAAAAATGAAGGGGACAGGGAAAGCTGCCTATGTATATTTAGGCATATGTATATAGTATGTACATAACGTGTGTATGTATGTGCACACGCACGTGCACACACACACACACACCCCATATGGTGTCTCTGAGGTCAGTTTCAAGTGCAAGATTTTTGTGATTCTGTCTGTCTTCCAGATTCCTCATCTGTAAAATGGGCCTACCAACATTACTGCATGGGACTGTTGTGATAAAAGCACTCTGAAAATGATGAAACATTATATAAATTCCAGTTACTATCAATTACAATTAACCTAGACTTTAGGAAAGCAGACTTCAAAAAAATCATAGGTACAGGGGCGGCTAGGTGGTGCAGTGAATAGAGCGCTGGCCCTGGAGTCAGGAGTACCAGAGTTCAAATCCGGCCTCAGACACTTAACACAAAAAACTAGCTGTGTGACCTTGGGCAAGTCACTTAACCCCAACTGCCCTCCAAAAAAAAAAATCATAGGTATGATCTTATGGTCTAAGACTCCAAAAGAGAAGACAGAGTCAAGAAATTCTCCAAACAAAATTCTTGCAACAGCAATCTTCTGAGAACACAAAATTCTTTTACTTTTAATGATATTTTTTCCTGAATTACATGTAAAAACAATTAACATTCATATTTTAAAATAATGAGCTCTGAACTCTCTCCCTCCTTCCCTTCCCTCACTTCTCCCTGAGATGGCAAGCAATTTGATATAGTTTATACATGTGCAATCATGCAAAACATATTTCCATATTAGTCATGTTGTAAGAACACAAAATTCTCACAACACAAATGTCTTTCTCATTAATCCCAATGAGAAACACATGATGTGATTATAAAAGACGTCAAATAAAAGATAGAACACAGGGCACAGAGCCAAGGAAGAACAAAAACAAATATAACTCTCCTGGTGTCAGGAAGTTTAAAGCTCAGAATGAGCTGAGGCTTGCAAAAATTACTAAGTAAAAGGGAAATGGCTTTTAAGGCTACGTTGGCTGAAAGTGAACAAAGATAGCACAGTCTGGCTACTGAGGCACATGTTAACAGAAAAAAAAATACTCTAGGCCCATTTTGCTCCATACTCTATTGGGGTGAATGTTCTTCAAACTGGAAAGGGTTAAACAAATTTGAATCGATGAAGTTTTGAGTCTTCTTAAAGACCCACAAGTTTTGCAAGACGTTCCTGCCTTTTCTATAATCTTCCAAATTCCATTCTTACTTTCCCCATTTGAGCCATTAATCAACTCCAAGCACAACTAGGAAAAGAGACAGATTTTGGCAAATTCTAATTGTACTAAATCTGAGTGACCTCACCTAAGGATTATAGCTAATCCCTATCCCTCTTCCTGCCATAGTACAAAGTCCCTGGCATGTAAGATTTTCATGATAAATTCCTCATCATAGCCTGCCCTAAGATGACCCATCACCATCCCCAAAGTACCTGAATTTAGGTCTTGAATCTTCTCTTGTGTAAATTAAAACACATAATAAAAGGCCTGTTGCTTTCCATCACTTGTCTATTTCACTCTTTTGTGAAAACATCCTCTAAGCTGCCAAATTTGCTGTATTTAACTGGGACAAAATTCTAGAACAGATTCTTGAAGGTAATAAATAATGATGATAGCTAACATTTATGTAGCACTTACTATGGACCAGGCTATGGATTGTGCTAGGCGCTTTACAAATACTGCCTCCTTTGATCTTCATGACAACCCTGAGAGTGCCATTATAATCCCTCCCCTTTTAAGAATAGGAATATTGAGGCAAACAGAGGTTAAGTAACTTGCCCAGGGTCACACAGCTATTAAGTATGTGAGGCGAGATTTGGACTTGGCCCTTCCTGACTCCACGCCTGGCACTCCATCCATCGCACAGCACAGCTACTTCAAGAAGAGTGAATGCTTACAAGCTTAGTAAGCTTGAACCAGTACTCTTACGAGAAGTCTTTCCAAATAAATCTTATTTCTTTTTCAGAAAGGATTACTGGAATGAAGATCAAGAAAATGTTACACAGTGTGTATGTGTTTCAGCAAGGTATTTAACCAAGTCTCATTCTTTGGGGACAAAGGAAAAGAAATGTGTTCTCAAAGCAAGTTCAGTGAGGTAGCTGCGTGAGTGACTTCGTAAGACCATACTCAATATTGATTTTTGTCAACCCAGAATGAGTTGCCTCATGGCTCTGTCCTTGGCCCAATCTTATTCATTCACAAATTGAATGGGATGCAAAAAGATACGGAAAGGATGGACCAATAGACTGAATCTAAAATATGACATTTCAAAGAGTCTTATGTCTTAAGCTCGCAGTATCTTATTTTATCTTTAGTATCTGTCCAAACACTCATCATGGTGTTTTGTATGTAGCAGTTGCTTATTTTATTTAAACAAAAGTGAATTAAACTGAATTGCATAGGTACAGGATAAAGGAAACAAAGCTTAACTTAAATTTACACACAAAAAAAGGGAATTTAGTTGACCCTAGCTATAGAAGTCAATAGTTTGAAACTGCTGCCCCCCCCTCAAAAAAAATTATTGCAACTTGGTAGAATTAACTGAAATTCCAACTACTACTTTCATCTCCATTCCACATTACTCCCCCTAATGCTTAAGTTCTAGCCAAACTGCTCTTCTCCAAACTGGACATTCAATCTCCTACCCACATGCTTTCATACCAGCCAGTTGCTATTCCTGGAATGTAATCTTTCCTTATCTCACCCTCTCAGTATCTTTCTTTTCCTTAAGGCTTAGCTCAGGTGCCACCTCCTACTTCCTTCCTGATCCTCTACACTTAGCAGAGAAGGCTCATCTCCTCTCAAATAATCACTTAGCTATTTCTCTATAAAAATACTGAATTTCCTTATTAGAACATAATCTCCTTCAGGGCAGGGACCCCTCATTTTGTTTTACCTCTCCAGTACCCAGTGTCTTACACTGTGCCTTCCACTGTCTGGTACATAATTAGTATTTAATAAATGTTTGCTTACTGCTACAACAGTAACAGGCAGCAGTAGGAAGAATGTAAGAGTCAGGAAGTTGTTGTTCAGCTGTTTCTGGTGTATCTGACTCTGTGACCCCATCTGGGTTTTTTCCTTAACAAAGCTACTGGAGTGGTTTGCCCTGTTCTTCTCCACCTCATTTCATAGATGAGGGAACAGGGAAACATGATTAACTGACTCGTCCAGGGTCATAAGGCTATTAAGTGTCTGAGGCCAGATTTGAACTCAGAAGATGCATCTTCTTGACTCCAGACCCGGCTTTCTATTCACTGAGCCATTTAGGTGCCCTAAGTTCAAATATGGTCTCAGCCTCACGCACTTACAAATTGTGTGACCCTGGGCAAATCACTTAACTTCTGCCTGACTTGGTTCTCTCATCTGTAAAATGGGTATAAAGAACAGCACTACCTCCCAGTGTTATTGTGACTATCAAGTAAGATTTTATACATAGTGCTCTGCAAATTAAAGTACTATGTAAATGCTAACTGCCAGTATTATTGGGGCAGCTAGGTGGCACAGCAGATAGAATGCCAGGCCTGGAGTCAGGAAGATTCATCTTCTTAAGTTTAAATTCAACCTCAGACATTGAATAGCTCTGTGACCCTGGGCAAGTCACTTAGCCCTGTTTGCTTCAGGTTCTTCATCTGTAAAATGAATTGGAAAAGGAAATGTCAAACCACTCCAGTACATCTGCCAAGAAAACCCCAGGCAGATCATGAAGAGTTGGACATGACTAAGAAAGGGCTAGAACAACATTATTATTACTATTCTTCTGCATGACTCAGCACTAGCAAAAGCATACCTTTGGTACAGTATTCAAATTGGGGACCACTCTATTAAAGAGAGTGATAAACTAGGGCACATAAAAAATTGTCCACTAGAGCTCTGTAAGTCTGAAAACTATGGAAAATTCAATTCCAAAATCCCTTATCAAATTTCTCTGTAGCAGAATAATGTTCTAGGTAATAAGACAGACATAAGACTTAGCTAATACAATGTGACTGACTTCATGAAATTTAAACTGTATTAAGAGAATAAGACAGATAACTGTAATACACAATATTACCTGATGAGTGCATTAATAAAGTGTAGGAAACTATATTACCTTTGGACCAGTGACACCAATACCAGGAACATACTCTAAAGAGAAATCAAACCCAGGCAAAGGATTTATGGGTGCACTCTTATAGCAACCTATTTTGTTACAGTAAAGAATTAGAGAGTGGATACCCAACAAATGGGGAATGTCTGATCAAATCATGGTACACCATTATAACAGAATACTACTGTACCATAAGAAATATTTAAAAACTGATTCAGAGAAACATGGGAAGACATATTTATGATATAAAACAGGAGAATAATTTATATGTTGACTACCATCATATAAAGGAAAACAATTGTGAAAGATTTAAGATCTATGACTTATGAATGCAATGACCACTCATGACTGAAGAAGACTGACAATGTAACATTGCTTCCCATCTCTTAGCAGAAAGGTAATGGGCCAGAGGTGTAAAATGAGAAATATATTTTAAATGTGGCCAATACATGAGTCTGTGTGACAAGAAATTTGTTTAGTAGGGTTTCTATGTTGAGTGGTAGAAGATGGAAGAATGGAGGCAGAAGAAACAGTGATCAAAAAGTGAATCAAAAAAAATTTTTTAAATACACACAAAAGAGCTAAAAAAAAATTTTCAGAAGGAGACAGACAAGGCAGGCCACTTCTGTTACCACAGTGTTGTATTTAATTTCATAATAATTTAGCTCCACAGACAATTCTCTTTTTCTGTTCATTGCATAATAAAATGCTCTTTAAATTCAAAATAAACTGTGAAAGAAAATATCCAAAAAAAAAAAAAAAGTGAAACCTCGTATTATGTGACATCTGAAAGGGAAAGTCATCAATGAACAGGAAGGCTCATTTGAGTTTAACTTTAAAGACTGTTGGGGAAGACAAAAATGGGGAATAGACCATAATCTGGAAACAGTATGAAATTAAAGCACAGACACTGGAAGCAAAGATTATCTTCAAGGGACAGAAGAGTAGATGTTTTTATTTTAAACACAGAAAAGATGTTAGAGTAATATGAGAAGGCTGTAAAATTAGGGTGTAGATTGTGAAGGGTCTAAATGCCAGTGATGGGAGTTCAAACATTACTCCTCAGGTAACAGGAATCTAATTTTGAGCAGGGGAATGAAATAACCAGATCTGAGCATAAAGAGTCTGTTGTGGCAGTATTCAATTTAATTTAACAAGCATTTATTAGGCAACGTTATTTTCGTGACACAGTGCTAGATGCAAAGACAAAACTAAAATAGTCCCCACCCTCAAAAAACTTACATTCTGCTGAAGAAAACACAAATAAATCAATTCAAAATGTAAACAAATTTCAGGGGAAAGGGAACACTGATAAAAGGGAGGAGAGGGAAGTCAGGAAATAAAATATGTAGGAAGTAAGTATTTGTCCTATACATCCTGGGCTAAAGACTTTTAAGAGGAGGCAAGGAAAATGTTTAAGGTATTAAGGACATTACACAAAGACTTGAAGGCAGGAGATGGAATTTCATGTATGGCAAGCCAGCTTGGCTTCAAAGCAGAGTACATGAAGGCAAAAAATATTTAATAAGGCCAAAACCAAGAGGCTGCTAACCTGGAGTCTATGGATTTATTTAATACTTTAATAACTATTTCAACATGGTTGGTTTCCTTTATAATACTATTTTATGTTTATAAAAGCCCTATTTTTAAAAAGAGATCTACAGGTTTCACCAGACTGCCAAAGGGGTCCATGACACATTCATGACTGCAGAAGACTGATAATTTAACATAATTAGTTATGGTTAAGTACCCAGCTCTAGAAATATTAAGTTGGAGCTGCATTTAAAGGATTTTAAATACCAACAGAAGAATTATTGTCTTATTTTAGAGGTAAGGGAGCCAACAAAGATTCTAGAAAAGTAGAATGACATAGTAAGACTTTATTTTTAAAGATGAGAGTTACTGTGGAAGCAGAAATGAACAAAACTTAGTAACTGATTGTATAAGAAAAGTTAAAAAAAAAAAAAGGACCCCTTAGAGATCACTTCAAGCTTTCAAACAATGGAAAACTGTCATTAACAGAAATAATCAAGACACAAAGGGAAGCAGGTCTAGCTGAGGAAAGAATAAGTTTGGGTTCTGGTTATATTTGAAATGCTGATGGAAATGTCAGGTGAAGATTACTTGTAGGTAGTATGAGATATAGATCTAGACAAAAAAGAATATCTGGACATATGGATTTGGACCAAAGGCACCATCTTCATCGAGGAGGTAAAGAATGAATGAGATTGCAAAGGGGCAAAGTGGAGAGAAAACGGAGGGAGCATTCGAGTCAGGAAAAGGACAATAAACCAGCGTAGGAGACAAAAATAGCAGTTATTAACCCCAAATAAAAGATTAGAACCATGTTCTGCTCCTTTGAAGAAATCAGGGTTGATAGACATGGAGGTTTTCTTCCTTTTTACAGAAAAAAAGTCTTTACCATGAAGGATGAGGGGGACATCTAGACTTTGCAAAAATAAAATTGTAACTAAAAATATTTTGTTTGCTAAAGAAAAGCAAAAGAGAAGTGAAAGGAGAAACAGGTGCATGCAATTACGCTGAAGTCAAAGGACTGAATATACATACACATACATATGTATGTATACACACACATATATACACATATACACATATACACATATGCTATACACATATATTATAAATACATACACATACATGCACAGAAATATCACAAGAGGGAGTGGTAAAAATAGTCAAAAAATTACAAAGCATTTAAGAGTATTTATGTTTGAAAGGGCAGTTTCAGCAGAATGATGGAAAGATGAAAAGAAAACTTTTATTTGAGTTAATAGTGAAGTAGAGATATTAAGAGTAAACCAGTGTTTTGAGAATTTTAGAATTTTAGTTATGAAGAGAACAAGATAAAAGGGAAAGAAGCCAGAGGTAAAGGATGAAGGGAGGAGGCATAGCCAAAATGTCAGAATATTAGGAAGCAGCACAGTGAGCTCCTTCCACTCCCAAAAACTCCTCTAAAAAGACCCAGAAAAATCCCCAGACCAAATCCTAAGGGGGAAATCCAAGAAAAAGTCAATAATGAGTCATTTTTCCAGCCCAGGATGACACAGGGACACCAACAATGAGGTCTGGGACCAAGAGTGTACACGAGTGGTGTATTCCATTCAGTGCTCAGAGAGGCAGAACACCAGGGCAAGTGTAGGTCTCAGACCCATAGGGCACCAGGATGGGATAAGAAGAATAAACTAGCAATCTTTTTTTTTTTTTTTGGTGAGTCAATCTCAATAAAGTTTACTTCAAAGGTGAGTTTCAAAAATACACATGTAGCAGATTTTCCACTAGTTAGTATTAAACTTAGAATACAAGGGAAACTGTTATACCTTGTTTGTAAACTAGCAATCTTTGTAGCCCACTACCAAGTTCCAGGTCACAGATCCAGGGCAGATGAGAAGACCTGCATTTATCCTTCCCCACTTCCTAGGAGAAACAGGTTCAGAAATAAGCAGACATTGCAAACCAAAGGGGAGTCAGGAGTTCTGTCATTCAGAATCAGCAGTACTTGCCAGATGGCTGATAGTAGCTGAGTCCAGCAGCATTCTATTGTTACTCAGATTTAAACTCAGGTCAGGAACTTGCAGAGTTCAGATCAGAGGAACAGCAATCAGACTTTGCCCTGGGTCAGACCACTTTGGAAGAACTTAAAGCTTGCAGGTCCCCAGCCTGAACTATCCCTGGGATCCTGAAACAGTACAATAAGCAACAGGACCAGCCCAGATCTGAAGTCAGGAAATAAAAATCGAGATGAAAGAATGACCAAACGAAAAAAAAGGAATGCACTTAAAAAAAAAAAAAACTATTAGGACCACAGAGATGGTCAAGACAAAAACCCAAAATAGCTACAAGCCAAGCCTCCAAGAAAAACGTAGCTTATGCATAAATTCAACTAGAACTCTTGAAAGAGATGAGTTTAAAATGTTTTCTCAGCGGAATGAGAGAGCTAGAGGGAAAAGGCAGAAAAGAAATGAGAGACATAGAAGGAAGAATTTAAAATGGAATTAACAGCTTGTCATAAGAGGTACAAAACCTTGCCCAAGCAACAAACTCCCTAAAATTAGAATGGAACAAATAGAAACCAATGACTCCATGAAACAAGAAATATTAAAAACAGTGTCAAAAGAAGAAAATGTGAAGGAGAGGGAGGAGAGGAAGAGTGTGAGAAAGCAAAAGAGAGAGGCTGAGGAAGGGAGAGGGAGGGAAAAGAAAAAGAGAGAGCACTGAAAAGCAAACTAAGGAGAAAAAAATTAGGAATCGCTGAACTATCTGAATTTCATAACCAAAAACAGGGCCTAGATATCCTATTTCAAGAAATCTTAGAAGAAAACTACCCAGGTCTCTTAGAACCAGAAAACAAAGTAGAAACAAAAAGAATTCACCAGACACTCCTCAAAGAACCCCTAAATGAAAATTCCCAGGAACATCACTGCCAAAATCTAGAGCTTCTAGTTTCAAGAAAATACTGCAAGCAGCCAGAAACAGTTCAATGCCAAGGAGCCAAAAATCAAATCACACATGATTACAGAGGAGCAGAAATCATACAATATCATAGTTCAGAAGGCAAAAGATATAAATTTACAGTCAAGGATAACCCAGCAAAACTGAAGATAATTCTAGAGGACAGAAAAAGAACTTTCAATGAAAAAGAGGATTTCAGCTTGTCCTGATGATAATGTGCTGAAAATCTCGAGTTTTTTTTTTTAAAAAGAAATATGAATAATGAAAGAGGACTAAACAAAAGATAAACTGCTTATGTGTCCTCTCTGAACCTTATCATCATAAGTCAAAGAAGTCTAATTAGAGAAGGCCTGGGAGTAATTCCGTTATGTCTTGATGATGGAAAGAGAGGGGAAGAGGAATATACTGGGGATAGGAAAGTTAGGAAAAATTACCTCAAATAATCAGGGTAGACGTCTATACAAACAAGGAGGAAGGAACCAAGCAATTATTAAGCACCTACTATGTCACGTATGATGCTAAGCATTCTACAAATATTCTATCATTTGATCCTACAACAATCCTGGGGCACAGGTGCTATTATTATCACAATTTTACAGCTGAGGAAACTGAGGCAACAGAGGTGTGGTGACTTGCTCAGGATCACAAGTTCAGTCCATGCCAAAGGTTGGATTTGAATTTTGATCTTCCTGACTCTGGGCATTGGCAGGAAATAGAGGAGCAGCTAATACTTGAAGCTTAACAGCTCAAAGGAGGAATAACACACACACACACACACACACACACACACACAGAATTGGATACAATTATATATTATGTTCAATAAGGAAATAGTAGGGAGAAAGTAAAATTAGAGGGAGGCTACATTAAGGGAGGAATCTGTCCTAAGAAAAACCAAGTACATATATGAGTATACGTAAATATTTATAGGTCTTTTTGTGTTGTTGGGTTTTTTTTGTTGTTGTTTTTTGTTTTTGCTTTTTGGAGGGGGAAAGGTAGGGCAATTGGAGTTAAGTGACTTAACTTGCCAAGGTCACACGACTAGTTTTTTGTCTTAAGTGTGTGAGGCCAAATTTGAACTCAGGTCCTCCTGACTCCAGGGCCCACCGGTGCTCTATTCACTACACCACCTAGCCGCTCCTCTATAGGTCTTTTTGAAGTAGCAGTAAGGAGGTGAGCAGAAACTGGGGGATGGCTGAACAAGTATGGAAATGTGAAAAAATACCATTGAATTGTGCTGTAAGAAATGATGAAGGGGATGATTTCAGAGACACCTGGGGAGATTTACACGACCTGATAAAGGGTAAAGTAAATAAAACCAGAACAATCTACACAAAGATAAAAATAAGATAAAAGCAAACAATTCTGAAAAAAGTAAGAAAGCTGATGAGCATCACAACGATTGGAGACAACTAATGATAAAATACGCTATTCTTCTCCTGATAGAGAAGTGGAGGACTCAGAGTGAAGGCTGAGACAGTTTTGGGGGAACATACATGGCTAATGTAGAAATCTGTTTTCCTTTACTATACCTGTTTATAACAGGTTTTGGTTCTATGTGGTCCTCAACTAGGCAGGGATGGCGGTAGGAGAGAGGCGAAGTGGAAGGCAGAAATGATGGACTTTTGCCAATATCAAGGGATACCGAAATATCAATGGAAGGCTGTTTTTTCTGATTGTAGGAAGAGACAAATCAATGCCAAGGAAGACTAAAGATGCAGGAGCCAAGTCCTGGAGGAGGCAGAAGGGAACAGGCTCAAGGACACACATTAAGGGGCTAGTATCTCTCAGTATGGATATCTCTGTAATGATGAAGAACTGAGGGAATTCATCTGAGATGGTCTCAACCTTCTTAACCAAAGAGGAGGTTTTAACCGTGGGTGTGGAGTTGGTAACAGAGTTGGGAAATGAAGGAAAGGGGGCAAAGTTTAGAACGGCCTCTGTGGAGTACAAAAAATATCAGGAAATGAACAAGGGTATTTCATGAGGAACAGCTGCATAGCTTGGGATGTTTATTCTGGAAAAGAGAACTCTCAAGGGGCAAGGAAACCTCATCTGGATTCGATTTATTCTATGTATCAGCAGCGCACAGAATTAGGACCCCTAAGTCTGAGTTCAAAGTATAAAGTACCAAGAGGCAGAACATTCTAACACGTCAAAACGATCCAAAATTAGATTGGGCCTCCTTGTGAGATAGTGAAGCCCACTATGAAAAGTGGTACTAAGGGAGCATACCTGCCTGAAACAGAAGGCTGGCTTAGACTAGATGATTTCTAAGGCCCTTTCCCACCTTAATAAAAACAATCACTAATACATACAGTAAAATGCTTTAATACATCATCTCATCTGATAAGGACAAGGTAGAGCAGTGGATAGAATGCTGGGCCTGGATTCATAAAGACCCACGTTCAAATCAGAAACTTACCAGCTGTCTGACCTTGGGCAAGTCACTTAACATCTGCCTCAGTTTCCTCAACTATAAAAATGAAAGTAACATCTACCTCACACAATCGTTTTGAGGATCAAAATAAGATATTTGTGAAGCACTTAGCATGCTACCTAGCACATCATAGATGCTATATAAATAAATGCTTATTTGCTTCCATTCCCCCTTTCCAATATGAGTAAAATGTTTTTACAATAACCCTGTGAGGCCGGTGCTATCAGGAGTCCTACTTCACAGATATAGAAATGGAAGTTTGGCCCCTGGCTAAATGGCTACTAAGTATCTAGTGAAACATTTGAAAATAAGGTTTAATGATTTCAAAACCAATACTTTTACCTGCTTTATATATGAGCTGCTATATACTATCCTATGAACAGAAATTTAATCCTTGGGTTTTGGCCTCTCCAAAGCTTCTGAGCTCAGGGGACCCAAAGGGTTGAACCTAAAACAGTCATTTTTTGCTTCCACCTTAAGGGGCTACTGGAAAAGTTCCTAAAATACTCAAGGTATAACTCATGTGTAGAGTTCCACAAATGCAGCCTTAGAAAGCATGGCATTAGCGGCTCGAAATGGGAAGAAGGGGACACTGCTGGAAGAGATGGAATTTGATTTAAAGGAAGCTAAAGATTCTAAGAGCTGGAAATGGGATGAAAAGTATCCCAGGAATGGTAAACAGACAGTGCAAAGGCCTGGAGCCCAGAGGTGGAATGTAGTGAACAAGAAACTGTACGTAGATGCGTGTGGGTGGATCATAGAATTTGTTGAGTACTAGACTGGAAAAGCAGGAATGGGTCCAGTTACAAAGAATTTTAAAACAAAGAATCACCTAAAAAAGAATTTCATTTTTCAGATAAGGAAACTATAATCCACTGAGGTTGACTCACCCAAGATCTCAATAGTTAAACAGTCATAGAGCTAAATTTCTCATCTGCAATAAGAAATAATCTACGTTGTGAATTCATATCTGTAACATTTCTTACTCTAATAGCAAGCAATGTTTTTAAAGAATTTCAATAAATATATTAACAAAAATTTATCCACTCCTTTGACCAAGAATTTATTTTATTCTTTGTTAAATGTTCTTACTTTATTAGAGAATTCAATTTTCAAGCATGCTGTAAGACTTGTTCACATACAGAAACTAGCCCACATGAAAACTGACTAGCCAAACCAGGTCAAATGCAGCAAAAGCTTGATTTGAGGCTTTAAAATTGCGGAGGTATTTTTACTTTAAAATGAGGGAGTTTAAGACAAGTTAAACAAATAATATAATCAGTTTAATTCTAAGTCCTTTAAATGTATAATTTCAGAAATCCTAACTCTTCTGTTTATACTAGTTCATTTAATTCAATACAATTGTGCCTTGATTTAAGCAAACCCTATATATTAAAACGTAGATTTACAAAAAGATCAATGAAAGAAATTTTTGTTTTACAAAAGGATCTATAAAAGTAGTTCTTTATTTTTATTTTTTTTTGCTTTTTGGAGGGCAGTTGGGATTAAGTGACTTGCCCAAGGCTAGTTTTTGTGTTAAGTGTCTGAGGCCAGATTTGAACTCAGGTCCTCCTGACTCCAGGGCCGGTGCTCTATTCTCTGCACCACCTAGCCACCCCAAAAGTAGTTCTTTAAATAGCAACTTCTCCAAGAATGTTTAAAATTAAGTTCTGGGTTAAGTTTTGATTTATACAATTTTTAAATGATACATTCATTTGCATAATCTATTTATAAATCTATGAAAATAACATCTGTAAAAATGAAGTTTTTTTAGAATTAAGTCTAACTTAATAACCTTTGGTTCTGTTGTACTTTTAATGTGTAATTTTACATAACTATTTCCACAATGTTACAGGGTTTTCCAAAGTCTTTTAAGTTCCAATAACTTAAAACTGCACTAAGACTTTGGGGACATAGTACCTAAATCCCAGTATTACACAGGATTAGGTTCTTGTCTAAAGCTGCTAAAAGTTGAATAGTCATCACTTTTGTGTGGTTATGTGTTGTGTGGATTGTCCTTCATTCTTGAGGAGGACCATGACATCAGGGAGATAATGACATGACTTGTAATTGACTTTGATTCTAGTGAGGGAGGGCTGTGCAAAGTCACCAGCCTCACTTTCTCCTCCAGAGTCATCTGGGTCCAGTGGCCAAATATCAATCAAGATAACTGAAAATGGCCAAAGATACATCAGGAGACCTTGACCCTTTTAAGCTAAGGTCTTTTCAAGTTCTCACTTTGAGTGGCACAACGCCCCTTCAGTGAGTAGGCCTCCTTAAGAAGTGAGTCAAGGGATACTCCTTGGGAGGGGAAGATCCTCAAGGTTGCTCGCCAAGAGAGAAATAGTTACTATTCACATTCACTCTAAGCCAGAAGGTCTCATGAATTAACCTTTAAGTGGTGCTTGGGCAAGGACTACTGTCCAATTAATGAGATCCAGAGTAAATTAGGTTTAAGGCTTGGTCTTTTGAGAAAGAAATCTAGCCAGTAAACTCCCTAGTTAACTAAGTAGGTCTTGGTCATCAAAATTTACCTTCCTTTGGGGATAGGACAGGAAGGGAGGGGAGTAAACTGGGTTAAGACCAATTGTCACAAAGTGCACAAAAAAATCTCATTGGAGGATTTTTGTCTGATGACTTCTATAAAATAATTTTTAGCTTTACAAAGACAGACCAAGATAAACAGGTGGTACCCAACGTCCTTAACTTCAGCTCTGCGTGCAAAAAGAATTGCCCAGTAGTTATTATACCACTGTCTGTTCAGAGCAGGTCTAGACTTTTTTGCATATTTTCCTATGTCCATTTGAAAAATAAACTAAAAATTCAATCAAATTCATTTCTGACATGTCACTAGAGAGAACCAGGCAAATACCTTTAACCAAATCTCTGTATAGACTGACTATTCAGGCATGAACCTGGACCACTTCCTGACAGCAAATACTATTTTGCAGTTATTAGTCCTAGTGCATTCCAGGTGAAAAAAAGTTCAAAGCCTGACAGTTTAGAGTTCCACTGCATAGTTGCTGAAGTGGCCCACTAATGCTTCTACTTTACTGCAGGGAAGCATGGTAAACTTACTGTTGTTCTTTGTGGCCCAAATAGACTCTTCTTCCCAGATGAATCTCTAACTTCCAAACTGACACAGTACTAAGTTGTTATTTTTCTAGTTCTTTGTTGTTAAGATCCTTGAGAGGTTGGCATGATTTCCCATTCAAAACCAAAAATGAATGAAAAAGCATTTCCTAACACTGTGTGTCAAGCATTGTGCTAATTGCTGGGGATACAAATACAAAAGGAAAGATCTTATGTTCTATCTAACTCATATTGGGAAAGAAAGCACAAGGAACTGGCATTTTGTTTTGTGAAGTAACAGGGACAGGACAGTGAGGGGAGCTGCAGGGAAGTACACTGACACACCCTTTCTAGAAGCAATGGCAGATCTGAGTTTGATTATGGTATTTTAAAAAAGGGGGTAGGGAGTAAGGGGACTCACTGACCCTCAGAAAACTAAACTAAAGTCTGTTTCAGCATCTACCGCCTCACTTCCAAATCCCACATCTTCCCTGGTGCACTGGACTTTCCCTCAATGGCAATCTATGATCCAAAGCCTACAATTCTGTCCCATTTCTTGCCTTCCCTTTTCTAGACTCTGCCATGAGATGCCAGGACTTGCTCAAATTAACAAATCAGAACCAAGATAAGCACTCATGTCTTCTGTTTCAAAGAGCTGGATACTCATTAATGATTAGAAATTAACCAGAAGAATGTTTCCCCAGGGCAACTAAACAAGACACAAAGTTCCAGTGTTTAAGGGCCTTCACTCTTAAGATTTATCTAGTTACATGATTAATGTTGTCAATTCAGTTCTGGGAATGTCCTAAGTTTCTAATGTTAAAAAAAAAGTCACAGGACCAGTGCCAATGAAAACCACAGGTTCCCAACACTAGCAGTCACAAGGTCTCAGGTGTTTTGTTGAGACAGACAGACAGACAGGCTGAGACAGAGACTGAGATTCCCATACTAAAGAAATCACAGGTCCATTCAATGAGACAAACGAGTGAGGAAATGGTTGAACAGAGATGTATAAATGTAATGGAATAATATTGTGCAATAAATGATTGTGAGGAATTTAAAGAAACATGGGAAGATCTGTATGACCTGATGCAAAATGAAATTAAAACCAAAAGAACAATACACAGGATGACTGCAATGAAAGCAATGAAAGGACTATTATGATGAGCAGGTGAACTTCAGAAAAATCTGTAAAGACTTATATGAACTGATGCTAAGTTAAGTAAGCAAAACCAGGAGAACACTATATATAGTAACAGCCACATTGTGTGATGACTGACTTTGAAAGACTTAACTCTTTGCAGCAATGCAAAGACCTAAAACAACTCCAAAAGACTCATGATGGAAAACATCCAGAGAAAGAAATATGGACTCTGAATGCAGATCAAAGCATACTATTTGCTCTTTTTTTGGTTGTTTTTTCTTTCTCATGCTTCCCCTCCCATTCATTTGAATTCTTCTATGCAACACAACTAACGTGAAAAAATGTTTATTTTAATAAGAATGTATATGTAGAGTCTATATTGAATTACATGCCATCTTGGGGAGAGAAGAGGGGAGAAAGGTGGAGAAAATTTAAAACTTATGGAATGAATGTTGAAAACTAAAAATAAATTTATTTAAAAAAAGAAAAAATAAAGAGACTATTAAAAATTCTGAAACTCAACTCTAAATAACTGAGAACTCAATAATGTCCCAAGGAACACACATAATGAACCACAGCTCCTTTCTATAAATATATGAGAACAGAATATCAGAGACATTGAGATGGTCACTCCATCTGTTATTTTCTATTAACAATTTTGGAGGAGTTACACATGTAAAAACAAATAGCACACAGATCTTGACTGTATAACAGAAATTAAGAAATAACATTATGACAGTCTCTTGATATAGAATCACCAATCTAACTTGAATCAAAGACCTAATGAGTCTTCATTTTGTGAAAGACACTTTGATGGAATCTCTGAAATAGGATTATTAGAATTTACCATGTTCAAGGTGACCAACTAAGAAAGGAAATGACTTAATTTTTGTTCACCTTTGACCAGACTGGTTTCTATAAGATTTTTTTCCAAGAGTAGCCCTGCCTGTATTCTTAATTGTTCTGTTTAAGAAAATCAAATACCTAAAATTTAAACCACGTACTTTGAAATTTTACTTTGATTTGGAATTTTGTCTTTTGTTATTATGAAATAACAGGAAATTGCCTGAATGAAAACATTCTGATTAGGATAGGGAATTCTCTCTTTTCAAATCTTTTTTCATGGAGAAATGCTTCCATATTAATAAATGTCTCTAACAGACTGGATAAACAAGTTATATTTTTTCTTCCACACAAAAGAGGCTTCAACCTGGAGAAGAGGGCAGTATATCAAGAAATAACACTGTTTTAAATATAAAAGGAAACTTTTAACCTTTTTTTAAAAAACTGTAAGACCTTAAAAGGGAACTACTTATTAAATGTTTCAAATGACTAGAAATAGTATAGAAAATAAACTCATCTCAATGTCCCTTTCTAACAGAGGAGTGAATAGTTACCAGGTTTTATACCAGTACTTATTTGAGCCCAAGTAGAACAATTAACTCAGAGTAAATTCAGATAATCAGTCTTTAATGCTGTCAATTCCTAAAACATCTCTGAGCAGCATGTGATTTCTCCTGGTAAATATAAAACATAAAAGTTAAGGATTTTATTGGGTAACATTCCAATCCCTACCTAAAATTTAGACAGTGAAAGCTTGTACTGGAAAACCCTATTCTGACTTTAATTTACCACAGATGAAATGAGATTATTTGTTTCCCTTCCCCCGCCTCATTCACAGCAAGGCAAATGCTAAGTTTTGCCTTTCTGAATTTTTTTACCAGCTTTCTTTTCCTTTGCGTATGTGTAAAAAAAAAAAAAATCAAATAGAAATGTGGACCACAAATTCATACATAAGGATGCCTGTGGACAGCATACTGACTTAGTTTAAAAAAAAAAAACAACTTTTTATTCTATTTTTAAATGTATTTTATTAAATACTTCCCAATTACATTTTAACCTGGTTAAGGTGGTATCAGGAGTGCTGCCCATAAGTGCGTCTGACACCTATCATAGACAACTATGATATCCTTAATATAACAAGTTTTTATCTTCCCTTTATCATAATTCAGAGGGGAAAAAATACCAAATTTGGAATCAGAAACAAGTTCCAAGCTCTGATACCACCTATGTGATGTTAGCAAGTCACTTTTCTCTGGGCCTCAGTTTTTCAATTTATAAAATGAGAGTTGTATAAAATCATCTCTTACTGTAGCTCTTGATTCCAAGCAGACAGTCCTTTTGTGATCCTGTTCCCTTACAACGTCTACTCACCCGATCCTCCACCACCACCCCCAACCCAGATATCTAACTCCATAAACCTGCTCTTACTCTCCAAAGCAAAGGTCTAAGAATTAAGTGCCAGAGAAAAGTACAAGAATGCTGGATCACAGAGCTAGATTTCACAAAAGCACCTTTATTTTTTAATTTCCTCTTCTTAAGGATTGAAATAAAATATGACTTGTATAAAGCTACATTTCTCTTCCATGTTTCTCTGTCACTCTGAAATTGCTAATAATTCTCTACATTTCTTTTTTCCCCGGACTTCTGATTTCATTGGGCACCTGGGTGGTACAATGGATAAGAGTTCCTGGCCTGAGGTCAACATGACTCATCTTTCCAAGTTCAAATCTGGCCCCGGACACTTAGTAGTTATGTGATCCTGGGAAAAATCATTTACCCTTGTTTGCCTCAGGGTCCTCAACTATAAAATGAACTGGAGAAAGAAATGGCAAAGCACCAGTATTTTGCTACTAAAATCCTAAATGGGTCACAAAAAGTCAGACAAGACTGAAATTACTGAACAACAAATGATTTCATTGATGCAGAAAATTCCTGTTGAGTAATTTCCTTATTACAATCACTTTTCTGCAACTTTTAGTCACAGCACTATTTGGAGCACTGCTCGGTTAAGCGCTCTGCCCACACGCACACAGCCGCTATAGGTTAGAAGCCAGATTTAGACCTAGATCTTCCAGCCCTTTACCCACTATACACAACCTAAATATGTAGACCAGGAGGCCACAACTAGAAAACTGCAAACTGCAGGTGAATGTTTTAAGTCCTTCCTCATCTAGGCCAGCCTAAGACCTCAGCAAACTCTCCAGTCTGCCAAACAAGAAGCAACAGGCTGAAACAAGGCCTGCTGGGACTTTTGACAGAGACAGGTGTCTCAACCCCCATCCCATTCTAGCATGAATCAGTGCCAGTCTTCAAATCTTCATCTATACAATGGGTCTGATCCCCTGCACACCCCAAAGCCTAGTGGGCCGTTCCCCAGAAAAAAAAAAACACTCTATAAAAGCTGACCCAATTTTACTGATTCTGGTGGTACCTTCCACCAAGTCCTCAGTTCACCAGTGTTCAGCCCCTGTGACTGCCCTTCCCCACAATAAGGCTGGCTTGCTTCATTTCTCTGCTACCCTGTGTTCATTCTTCTGGGGCTCTGTGATTCCTTTGGAAGCGGAAACCTGCATTCAGCCAGTTACTGCCTTCATGACTCCCTTCACTTTTGTTTTGCTGAATTCCCAAAGCCTGGACAACCCATGAGGAGCACATCTAGTACCTCCCATCTCCCATACTTAAGGGATTTCACAGCTAGCTTCCCCCCCCACCCCCAACCAAGATCCAAACCACAAACACACAAAAACCCTCAAAGTATTTAGGGAAAATGAAAACGATCCTCTTTATATCAGTTAAGTTGGTTTTCAGTACACAACTCCTTAGCATAACTATGAAGTTACCCATTCATGAGGTTATATCAAAATATCAACAGAAAAATATGATCCCTGGTTCAAAATGAGGAAGTTTTTTTTTTTTAACATACTCAAAAATAGGTTAATGCACATAAAAAGAAAACATATTAAAGTACTGTACTTAGAAAAAGAAATCTTAGGCCAGGGGTACTAGTATTACTGTACTAGTATTATTCATGTAATTCATGAAATTAAAAACATGAAAATAAAATAAAAATCATCAGAGGACCTGGAGACTATATTATAAAATTACCTATTTATTTTGTAGATACATATATGTGTATCTCATGTCATGTCTTGGTATTAATTTAGTGCATAGTGCAAAGTATAAAATGCTATACAGCGGAAGCTAGGTGGTGCAGTGAATAGAGCACAGGCCCTGGAGTCAGGAGGACCCCAATTCACATCCAGCCTCAGACACCTAACACACAAAAAATTAGTCATGTGACCCTGGGCAAGTAAGTCACTTAACCCCAACTGCCCCACCTTCCCCCTTCCAAAAAGAAAAAAAATAAGCAAAAAAAAATTACATCCACCTGATGAAGTGTGAAAGCAGATCAAAGCACACTTAATTTTTCACTTTTTTTCGGGTTTTTTTTTGGGGGGGTAGGGGTATATGTGATTTCTTTTACAACAAGCCTAAACAGAAATGTGTTTTGCATGATTGCACAAGTATAATTTAAATCAAATTACTTACA
>CM053594.1:256242904-256264492 GCA_028646575.1 Pseudocheirus occidentalis | reverse complement strand
AGTTTCAAAGTTTCAGCTTTCACTAACCGTCTCTGACCAAAGCTCCCCTCAGGCCGGTTGCTTTAGATTTTCTTTGAAGGAGACTCACGCTGTGGCTTGGGAGGCTCCTTGGGAGGCTCCGCTGCTCCTCGTGGCTGCCCTGGGGCCTTGCCTGGCCCCACGGTTTTGGGCTGGCCGTTCTCTGCTCCTCTGCAGTGCGAGCTGCCAGCTGCGCCTCTCCTTCCTGCTCCTCATGCCTTGGCAGATTTGGGGGTGCTGGAGGCTGTAGAACCTCTGCAGGCTGGCTGCGGGGCTCAGCTCAGCCCGGCTCCTTCCCACCGTCCCAGGCCTGGCCGTGGTCTCAGCTTCCAGCTGTTCCAGCCTCCGCTCTGGGGCCGCGCTGAGCCCCTGCTGCCGAGCTGCCTTCAGTGAGAGCTGTGTTCTGTATATTTTTGTGAGTCTGAGAGTCCTAGACTTTCCTAGACTTTGTCTGGGCTTGTATTTTATGGGTGTTTAGGGTGGCGGTGTGGGAGCTGCGGGACCTTGCTGCTTCTATGCCGCCATCTTGGCTTTGCCCCTGTTTAATCTGTTATTCATTTCTTATATCATGATAGTATTCCATTACATCCATATAACTTGTTCAGTTATTTGAAATAATGGATTCTTCCTTTGTGCTCAATTCTTTACCATTATAAAAAGTGCTATTACAAATGTTTTTTTACATATACCATATTTTCTTCTTTCTTTGATAGTTTTTCAATTTTTAATTTATTTTTGCCTTTTGGAAGGCAACTGGAGTTAAGTGACTTATATGGCACATGCGCACGTGTGTGTGTGTATGGGCATGCGCGTGCATGCACGTGTGTGTTAAGTGTCTGAGGCTGGATTTGAACTCAGGTCCTCCTGACTCCAGGGCCGGTGCTCTATTCACTGCGCCACCTAGCCGCCCTCTTTAATCTTTTTAGAGGTAAAGGTGTAGTAGTGTTATCATTGAGTCAAAGGACATGTATTAACTTGTGGAAGAAAAAATTACCTCCATTTATTACCTACTGCAAGTAGGTTTTCTAAAAAAAAGTCCAAATGTATCGCCAAGAACTTACAAACGTATAGTTTTGAGACCATTGACAATTTCTTTACAGTTTTCTGCCTAGCACTAATCAAAAAAGTTTTTTGTCATTTAAAAAAAGATTTCTGTGAAGCTCCTTTAACTTCATTCAAACAGTTTTCAAAAAGTATGATTTTATCATTCCCCTTATTTGAAGACCCACAAATAGCTAGTCTTTGATTTCAGCTTCACTGACTACAGAAAACTTATTTTTTCAAATAAAGAAAAAATACCATTACTTTAACACATTTTTTCATTAAACACAGTTTAATATGCAACAGTGCTAAGTCTTTCATATTTAACAAACATTGGAATTTCTTGAACTACTTCTTTTCTTTGAGACCAGTGCTGTTTACAGTTATGGATTAAAAAAAACCTTCTATGTAGCCTTTGACATGCCTCATTCATAAATGTAACAAGAGTATTTGCTATATCCAAGTTACAATCCTAGCATTACAATGACCAATTACTTTTGGATCCCTATGGATATACATATCATGCTTGATACATCTCAAGAGCATTTCATATTTTGAACATGTTTTGGTATCTTCATATAAGAGATTCCACACTTCTGGTAGATAAACTTAATTTGATTTTTAGATGAAAAAAACAAGGCCATTTACTTCCATTTGAATTTGTATATGAAGATCTAGGGACAATAAGGTTACTTTTCTGAGTTCTTTCCTTATCAGGCTGAGTCTCACTTTGGTGCTATGTATTATCTTTCAGGTTCAGCTTTTTTATCTAAATTCCACGTGTCTGGTTGTATGGGACAGGTAGTTCTTCACTGGGTGAAGCAGGTTTTATAGCTGATGGTAGATCTGGATATAAAGAAGCTATCCCAATTCATTAAGCAAAAACAGCAACCTATTCAAAGATATTCTTGTTTTCTCCCTATCAGAGGAATAATAAATGGGTTTGTAATGAGATCCATGCATCCAGCCAGATACAGTCCTAGTACAAACAATTTAGTACATGTGAGGGGTCAAGCTCTGTCCTGACCATGAATTATTCAGGCAAGATGGTTTATATGCTTTCTTATCTCTTTTAGAGTCAAGGTGATATGTGAAATTTACAAGTGAGCTCAACACATACATAGCAAAAGTTTTAGATGACTGACATGCCTGTGAGGCATATTTGAAATTTAAGCAAAGCATACCAACAAAGTAAAAAGCACTTGAGAAAACAGAATTAGAAACCTTAGGATTCCCAAAGTTTGCCAGACTCCCGGTACAAAACTGATAGAGCATATTGAGTTTCACTGCATGACTGAGCACATGTGAATATGTCCCAGCCTGTCCTGCCACACCACGCATAAAACTTGGGCTTTGTATAGAATGGGGAAAAAAAGCTGACTGGTGAGTCTTCCCTATTCTTCCAATCCTTCCTACCTCCCCAAACCATATGGTACTGCCTCAAAGTGCATAATTTCTATAAAAAATTTGTCATTCAATAAACAGATGAAGGGTTCTCTTTTATTTTTTTTTCATCAATTCACCATCAAAAATACATATAAAACACCAAAACATTTTCACATGACAAAAGTATGTTGAACACTATCCTGTCTTGGTGACTATACAACAGCAGCATACCAGGACAGAACAGTCATTTCCAGTGCCCACAGCTCAGTTTATAGGATAGTCCCTGCTAGCTCTAAGTCAAACCACCTCATTTCAAAGGAAGAAAGAAAAGTCTAGGAGAAATTAAGGTCAAGAAGGGAATGAGGTGATTCGAACCCAGTGTTTTGACTCACTATTCAATTCTTTTTCTAAGTCTCTGCTGACAAGACAGTTTCAATTTTAACTGAGAACAATATCAAAATAAGAGAAGTCAATACAAGCATTTTAAATATTATTTCTGAGCTCACCTTGATTAAACACAAACAATCAGAAAATGGATGGATGGCCCCAAATCCTTCAGGAACAAAATCTGACAAAAAGAAATGCACTTCGTGACCTCCCAGAGATCTTTAATTTTCTTAAAAAAAAAAAAAAAAAATAGTGTTCACATAAATATAAAGGCATCTCTAAGGAAGATGGAACTTCCATCTTAACTGGAAATAGTTACCTACTAACAAAATGGTAAGCACGGCAGAATTCCTTTCCAGTGAAACATCAAGCAAAACCTATGAAGCAGTTATTAATGACAAAATGGCAAATATAGCTAATAAGTGTGTACATGTATGTGCATATGTATGTCTCTCACAAATACACAGTGGTTTAAGGTGAAAAAAGTATTATAAATAAAAATATCACATGAATCATTTAATTTACTAGCCTTATAAATCATTAAAATGGCTCATTTATTTTCTTGAAGTATTCCTAGCGGAGAAAACAATGCCTTTAAAAATAGCTCACCCTTTTAAAAGAAAACTTGTTACAATTGATCATTAAGTATAGATCCTCTTAGCTAACAAGTAGATACTAAAGGTAGTGTCTACTTGCTAATGAGAAAACCCTATAGTTACCTACACTGTAATGAAATTATAATTAAATACTCCTATTTGCATAACAAGTTGCTAGCAGTTGTAGAAACCTACAAAAGCAGGAAATGGTCTTTATTTTTTATTATTTTATAACAAAGAATGGTGATTTTAAAAAATAAGAAACAGAAACTTAGCTGAAAATTGAGCATTTCAGTCTTTTCTGATTACTAAAGTAAGCATACTGTAAACAGGCAGCAGAAGGTGCTTGGAATCTTAGCATTCATTTACAAAAATAACAGACTGATCACCTTATTTATTACATATACTATTACCAGTAATAAAATCATAAAAGGCAGTATGGGGTAATGGAAATAGCATTTGTTTTGAGTTGTAAGGAAGGAAATAAGCATTTTTAATTAATTAATAAATAGAGGTTTCCTCTGCCACTGACTACCATGTGAACTGGGGTAAGCTAATTGACCTCTCTGAGTCTCATTCTCATTTTAGACAAGCTATCTCCTAAATTTTCTGTTGTGATTAAATAAGATCTCAGTGAATCAGTCAAAAAGCATTTATTAAGCGACAATATGTTCTAGGTACTACACTAAGCACTAGGAATACAACATCTGCTCTCAAGCTCACAGTCTAACAGTAAAGACAACATGCAAACTACATAGAAACAAGCTACAGAAAGAATAAATTGGGAGATAATCAACAGAGGGAAGGTGCTTTTGTTAAGGGGGACCAATAAAGCCTTCTTAAAGAGAGTGGGAATTTAGCTGAGGCTTAAAGAAAGCAAAGAAAGCCAGAGAAGTTGAGAGGCTGAATGGAGGAAGGAAAATGCTCCAGATGTAGGAAGACAGCCAATGAAAATGCCTGAAACTTGGAGATGCAAGGACCTCTTCAAGAAATAGCAAAGTGGCAAGTGTCACTGGATCACACAGTGAGGGTCAGGACTGGGAGAGGGGTTGAGAAATCGTGTGCAAGAAAACTAGAAAAGTAGGAAGGGCCAGGATTGTGAAGGACTTTGGATACCCAACAACACACTGTAAATTGTACAGCCCTCTATAAATGTAAGCTATTATATCCTGGCAGGACAACAACAAGGATGTCGACAAGCATTCAGGAAGACTCTGGGCACAATCAAAGAACCTGCTGGAACAAAGAAAAGCTAGGAGATACAGTCCCTGCCACGGGGGAAATAAAAACAAACATGTATGAAACAATGTGTGAAGTTATAAAAAAAGCATGTCAACAACAAGATCAAGCGAGGTCAGACAAGTAAAACGCTTTGCAATTTTATACTGGATGACTGATGATGATGAGACAACAAGCACGAACACACCTAGTACTCCAGGGTCCGGACCACATTCATTTAAAAAAACAAACCCCCAAACCACAAACAAACGTGGCCCAAAAGGTCAAAACCTCTATTGTTTTCTCTATCATCTCCACTTTTCCCTTAGATAAAGGCACAATTCCCTGAGTGATACTACAATTAAAATGCAGAAATCTCAGCAGGTTTATAAACCTCTTCTTCCATTCTATTGTATAAGGCTATGGGTAGGTTTTTTAGTATTAAAGTTCAGAATTTTTAAGATGTATGTTAAAAATAAATTACAAGAGAGGCCATAAAAGGACAGCGTTGGAACATTTATCTCCAAGGTTCTTGCTGTATCTAAATTCTGTGAATCCATGAAGACAAGGAGCTAGAGGAGAGGTAGAGTGGAAAGAGCTGTGGAACTGCAATCAGAGCACAGGGGTTCAGATCCTATCTCTGACAGCCGTGGACCTTGGCCAAGTCAATTCACCACTCTGGGACTCAGTTTCTCCACCTGAGGATGTTAACATGAAGTGGCCTCTAAGGTCCCTTCTAAGCTCTAAGTCTATGGTCCTGAGAAAGTATTATATGAACTATTTTTCGATTAATTCTCTGCAGAAGTCTTACTTATAGGCTTCATCATGGCACAGACATGATCCGACATTCAGGAAGACTATGTCAGCAAAAAGCAAGTTCTGGAGGGTCCTACCAAGGGTTTTAATTCAACCTGGAGAGGAGACATTGTTTCATTCTCTGCATTTGTATCCCCAAATCCACGGAAATAGCAAGTCAGTATTTTATAAATGCAGTTTCCAATGTTAATGAAATCAAAGGTATGCTCCAGAAATTAGAAAAGACACAAAATCAAAATATCCCTGACCTTGAGAAATTTGCATTACTGGGGTGGGGAGAAGGGATACAAAATATCCAAGGAAATCTGAGGACAGACTGAGCAAGAACAGTAAATAAAAAAAAAAAAAGCATGAAAATATAACACAGGATCTCCCCCATGTTGAGTGGTCTAGGAAAGAGATTGCTCTTCCTACCCCTACCCAAGCATGCACTTCCAAATAATTTTTCATTTACATTAACACAATGTTTAGGCCACCTCCTGACTATCTGTATTAATTTATCATAAACTATTCAAATTTGATCCTTGTTTTCCCAGCACCTAACTTATTGTCTCACATAGAAAAGAAATTAAGAAATGTCTGTTATATTTAACTGAATTGGCTGTATACTTAAAAAAAACATAGGAGCCTAGAGATGGAAATAATTTGCTTATGTGTATAAGCAAAAGAAAAGTATATGTCAAAGTCATGGAGTAAGTTATTTAACTTCTCTGAGTTAACTGAGTGTCAGTTTTCTCACACATCAAATAAGGGAGATACATGGTTTTGAAGTTTCCTTTTAATTGTGACATTATTCCATAAATCCCTCATACCAAGCAAACAAAATTTAAAACTAAACATTTAAATAAAGTTAATTAATCTGAGTTTCTTTCTTTCTTTCTTTTTTGCTGGGGGGAAGCTAGAGCAATTGGGGTTAAGTGACTTGCCCAAGGTCACAGGCCTAGTTTTTGTGTTAAGTGTCTGAGGCTGGATTTGAACTCAGGTACTCCTGACACCTGGGCCAGTGCTCTATTCACAGTGCCACATAACCACCCCTTAATCTGAGTTTCATGAGATTTCTAAGATTAGAAATTCCTTACGTGCTGCTGTAGCTTACAGTGGAAAGAAACTGGTCAGCAGCATCTTTTATATCAACAAATAACTAATGAGGACTCACTACATAGAAATATTTGCATCCCCAGGATCAAGCCATGCATATACTAAAACACAGAATTTAAATGCTTGCTTTTAATTAAATGATGTGTTATATCTTTGGGAGACCCTTTGTACTATCTATATCTAGGCCAACGGTTCTCAACCTGTGGGTTATGTTCAGTTTGTAACAATGAAAATACATCCTGCATATCAGATATTTACATTACAATTCATAACAGTAGCAAAATTACAGTTATGAAGTAGCAACGAAAATAATTTTATGGTTGGGGGTCACCATAACATGAAGAACTGTATAAAAGGGTCGTGGCATTAGGAAGGTTGAGAACCGCTGCTCTAGGCTAAAGACCAAATCCTGGACATCACCCACAGCAATGACTTTGATGTTCAGTAGGGCCTTAATAAAAAATTACCTAGACTTCACAAATAACCTTATACTTCACATCAGATATATTCAGGCTTAGTAAACATTTTTTTGTGCCCATAGCTCAAATTAAGGCAAAAGTCTAAAAGAAACAGCCTTCAATGAAGTGTGAATACAAGCAGTTTGTGTGGACTCGGAAAAATATGGAAAAGATTTGGACTTTTTGGAGAAACAGAGGACAAATATGTGTACTACAGTCTTACACAGATGCATATGAATGTACAGGTCTATATATGAATAGGATAATAGATACCTGAATTACAAGTATGTGTATATAAGTGAACGTACCTTTGTGTGTATGTTTATATAGGTGTGTGTGTATGTACGTATATAAACATATCTGTACTTAATTGTATCCTTGTGGGAGGGGGGAAGGGAGGGGAGAAAAAGAGCAAATAAAAAGGGCTCGGCAGAGAACAAAAGAAAACTTGAAAGGAAGCAAAGATTAGTATTTATTATATAGGCTTTCCTGAAATGGAAATTTATTGCTGCATAGTTTGAATCCTCTCGTGTTCTGCTGTGCATATATCAATGCTTTTTTTTCTTTTCCTATTAAATTCAGATTTTCCTGACTCTGGGCAAAGCACTCTATCCACTGAGCCCCCTTAGCGCTGTTTACATAATATTAACATTAGTAGTAATCAAAGTAGTATAGACGTCAACACCTAGTTATTCAGGGACCCTTCTTTGCCTCTTTTCTTCCTGCTGCTACACATCTTTTGGCCATTTCAGCACCTACATGTAATGAAAGGAGGCCAAGGAAACAGAAAACAGAAAAAGACCCATCCATTTTCATAATTTAATGTCTTTTGTAAAAGCTTAGTCAAAGGGAAGTGAAGGGAAATATGGGAAAGGAGATTGCAACTGACTCAATCTGGTCAGTTGCCCAATTACCTTAGGGTTCTTTACACAAGCTTTCCATTCTACTCTGATTAGCTGAGAACTGGGTGAAACAGTATTTAATATTTACGGAACACCTTTCTCCTTCCTCTCTCCCAAAATGATCTAGAGATTCAGAAAGATAAAAAAACAGCTCAATGAACTTACTTCCTAATGCAGTTATAAGATGTCAACAAATTCTTGATCTCCTATTTCTACAGGCACCTCAATGCAACTACAGCAGCAAAAAGCACAAAGGTATGGAAGTTCTCCGCATTCAACCAGTTACTACAGGAATTTTTTTACTTTTTATTCATTCAACACATTTTTATTGACCTCCCACTAATCACAAGTTACCGTGGGGACACAACAACAATTAAATATTCATGACTTCGAATTATTTAGCTCACAGAATTATTTAGTTATTACCAAGTTAAAAAAAAAAAAAAGGCAAGGTGGACTTGGCTTTGTCCTTTGGGGACGTTTGTTCCAATTACAAAACCAATACACAGCTCCACTGAAGAGTTCAGAACAATGTTCCTGGAAAAGTAGAGGGTATTATGCGTCTAACAAAATCCACTGGCAGCTCCCCTGCAGAGAGCTTGTGCAGATTTTGTCCATGGGCTACCCGATTCCACCGTTTTTGTAGGTCTCTAACTCCCAGAAGCATTAAACATTTACTAGGCTAAATAATGTATAGAACACATGCAAGACTATTTAGATAAAACATCTAGAAAAGGAAGCAGTGATTACAAAGAACCAGCATGGTTTCATCAAAAACAAGTCATGACAGACTAAACTCATTTTCTTTTTTTGACAGGATTACTAAACCAGGAAATAAGGAGCATGCTGAGAAAACAGCTTACCTAGATTTTGGCAGTGCTTTTGATAAAGCATTATCACACTTGTGGAGAAGATGGAGAGATTTTAATTCAACTATATGGATTCAGAACCAGTCAGAGGGCCAGACCAGCAGAATAGTGGTGAACAATGCATATCAATGTGGCTGGCAGAAAGCCTCTACCAGAACACCCCAAGGATCTGTATTTGGCTCTGGGCAGTATAGCATTCTTATCGATGACTTAAGGCATGGTGACTTGATACATACTGATGCTTTCAACTACACTAATTTCCTCTATGTCCTCAAGTGAGGCCCTTTGGTTTGGCTTCAAAGGGCTGCAATGGAGGACCTAGAGGGCCACATGTGACCCGGAGGCCACAGGCTCCCCACCCCTGTCCTAGTTCCTCAATCACCAGGACCTATTCCCTCCACATCAACCCCACACAGATGGTCATACCCTCCTGGACCTTCTCTGAAGTCACAAATGCTCCACTTGTAAGTTAACAAACTCTAAAATGTTTATATCTGATCAAAATATTTCATTGTTCCATCTTCCTCTTGTGCCTTGGACCCCTGATCCTACTCTTGATTTTGATGGAGAGCTTCTTCCCTGGGTCATCACCCTAGCACTAACATACTTTCTGCATTTCAATATCTTAATGTCTTGGTTCATCAGTTTAACTCTTCCCCATCTTCTATACTCAAATCCCTTTATACACATGCCAGATGGATAATAACACCTTGCCAAACCCCAACAGCAGATTATTTCTACCATATGCTTTCTTTATTTGTATTAATTCGCTGCTGAATTGAGTCAGAAAAAAAAACCAAAACAAAAAGCAACCATAATGATTGAATCTGCTACAAATCTATGTTCTATAATTTCAACCGCACCCTTGCTGCAGCAAGGCAAATTTTTAAACACATCCCTAACTAATTCACTATACCACTCACCACAGCTGCTATCACAATTCTTTTTATGCCTTTCTCAAGCCTCCCAATAGTAACACCTCCTCTCAGGCTTCTCCCCCAACAAATAAAAGTAAGCCCCCATTCTTCCTTCTGCCAAATATCACAGAACCCCTATCTCTTCCTTCCCCCCTTATCACTCTGATCCCATCCTGTCTCCAACAGATTGTCTCTAGTATCATCCTCACTCTCATAATCTTTAATCTCTCCCTTTCTAATGGTTCCTTCTCTGTTGCTAAAAAAAAAAAAAAATTATCTCTAATCCTTTAAAAAAAAAAAAATCCTGCAGCAGAAATCCTTGCTTCATTCTACCTTCCCCACTATTGTCCTGTATCTCTCCCAACCTTTGCAGCTAACCCTGAGAAAGCTATCTTCACTCAGCTGCTCACTCACTCTGTCTCTCTCTTTCTCCCTCCTCCACTCTCCAATCCTCTGCAATGTAGCTTCTGACCTCATCATTTATCTCATCTAGTCTCTCCAAAGTGATCAGTGGTTTCTTCATTTTCTTGTTTTTATCCTCTTCGTTCTTGAGCCCTTTGGAGCATCTGATGCTGTCAATCACTTTCCCCTCCTAGATACTCTCATCTCGTTCTCCCTTTACAAGTCCCTCATCCAGGCCATGCCAACTTACCGTAGGTCTTTTCTCTAACCTGGGCCCTCTTCTCTGTTCTCTCTATACAACCTCATTTGATTTTCTCCCGACCTCCGTGGGTTCAATTATGTCAATGCAGACGATTCCCTGATCTATAGATCTATACATCCAGTCTCAGTCTCTCCTGAACTCCAGTCTAATATCAATCACTTCCTTTTGGACATGTCAACTGGATCCTCGGTAGTTATCCCAAACTCAACATGTTCAAAACACAATTCATTGTTTCCCCACTAAAATCTTCCCTTCTCACCTTTCCAGTTTCTACTGAAGGCACCCTGCTTCTGGTCAGTCAGGTTTGAAAGTTCATGTCATTCTTACCACCTGACTCGCATATACACCCCATGTCCCACCTCTTCCCCCACCCTACTACACCCTCATGACCTCTTGCCTAGATTATTTTAACAGCCTTTTAACTCATTCCCCTTCCTTAAGTCTCTTCCCCCTTTGATCCATCAATTTACTCAGCTGTCAAAGTGATTTTTTTTTTTAAAGGATATCTGAACATTTCACCTCTCCTCCCCAATCACTCAGCTGAAGCGACTCTCTATTGTCTCCAAGACCAAATGTAAAATGTTCTGTTTGGCATTTAAAGCCCTTAGCAACCTGGTCCCTTCCCAGATTTCCAGTCTTCCATTTTACTCCCCCAAATTATATAAAAATTACAGTAGGGCCACAAATCTTCTGGGTCTATTCCTGAAGTTTCACTAACACAGCCAGCAGTATTCTAGAAAAAGGCTCTAAGTGATATTTGATATATAGCCCAGTTAACCTGATAGCTAATGAGCAGGATCAGTAAGGTTAAATATTAAAACAAACAAACGAATAAATAAATCAGGGCAAATATCACTTGTTCACACTGAGGAGTGTCCACTGTTGCATTATTTAAGAGTTAAATGAAAAACAATCTGCCTCCAGTGAAAATAAGGGCAAAAATGAGCTACATTATAACTTTCCTCAAACCATTTAACCAGCAGCAACTAAAATAGTTGAAATGCAGGGCAGTCACAGCTTACCCTGCACTGAGGATAGGGTATAATCACAATGAACCTGAGAGCCAGAGAACAAACCTTGGGGTACACATCAACCTCCAGAGAGCCATCCTTCCTCTTACAGTTTAAATGAGAAACAGAAGCAGGGGCTGCAAGTGATTTGGAAACTATTCCATCACTGGTTCTATAGTGGTAGTATGTGACTCAGTGCTGAATATAAGAGACAGACAGAGAGAAGACCAGTCTGTAACAGAACTATATGGCCGTGACGCTGTGAAGTTCTACACGTCCAGCTTCCTTCCAGGAAGCTGGGCTGTCTGTGCAGGTTGTCTTGTCTTAACCAAATACCCAAAGGTCAGCTCCCATGCTTTCCTTAGGAACCATGGCATCTAGAGGTGCCATAGAACTGCTAAGATGTAGCATAGGGCAGCTGGACACTACAGGGAATAGAGTGCCAGGTCTGGAGTCAGGAAGAGCAGAGTTCAAATTCAGCTTCAAACACTTACTAGCTGTGTGACCCTGGGCAAGTCACTTAACCTGGTTTGTATCACTTTCCTCAGCTGTAAAATAAGCTGGAGAAAGAAAATAGTAAACCATTCCAGTATCTTTGTTAAAACTCCAAAAAGAGGTCATGGAGTCAGGTACGACTGAAACAACTAAACAACGACAAAAGATATAGCATCATCCACCACATGGACCAGATTGTTTAGATTAAGGGCTAAGTCTTCCCAGGCAGGCAGGCAGGCAGTCAACTAGCATTTATTGAGCATTTGCTCAATGTGCCAGGTACTATTCTAAGAGCAGGAAATACAAAGAAAGAGAAATATCAGCCCCTCACAGTTCAATGGGGGAGACTACATGCAAATAACATCTACAAACAAGTTATATTCAGGATAAATTGGGAGTAGTCTCAGAGGGAAGACACCAAGATTGAGAAAGACTTCTTACAGAAAACAAGACTTTAGCTGAGACTTGAAAAAAGCCAGAGAAATCAGGAGATGAGAAGGGAGAATGTTCAAGCATAGGAGACATCCTGTGAAAATACTTAGGACTGAGAGCTGTCATTCGATATTCAAGAAACAGCAAGAAGGCCGGTGTCATGGAACTGCCTAACAGGGAAGAAGATTCTGGGATTGCTGTTCTTCATTCTCCCATATTCTGTCATTCTCTCAGGCTTCAATTACTTGACTTATTCTCTTTTGGTTTTCGTTAACTATCTTTATGGTTTAGTTTCTCTTCCTAAATTGATGCCTTTGCTAGGCTTCTAGTATGCCCAAGGTCAGGGTGGTCTAATAACAGTCCTAAAGCCATTTAAGTGGTATAAGATCCCCTAGAACAAAGGTTATCAAACTCCCAGCAAAACTCTGAAGACTTGGAAATCATATTAAAAAGGAATTGGAAAAAGTTTAACAAAATTAAGAAAAATACAATACTACATAGCATTAATTTGTGGTTTTCTGAGCCAGTATGTGTCCTGCAGGGATCAGTTTCTAATTGAGTTTGACACCGCTGCTCTAGAAGACCTCTAAAATTCTACACAAGAGAGGGATAAGGGAAAGGGGATATCTACCAGCACCACAGGTATGTGGGATGGGCTAATTCTCTTTTATTAAAAGTTGTTGAATCTAAGAATACAAGTCATTCCCCAACTGATAAATAGTCAAAGGACATAAATAGGCAGTTTTCAGAGAAATAAAGTAAAGATATCTATAGTTATATGAAAAAAAAAATGCTCTAAATCACTACGGACTGCATGTCAGAACAACTCTTGGGTACCACCTCACAACTATCAGATTGGCTAACATGACAAAAGGAAAATTATAAATGCTGGAGAAGATGTGGGAAAATCAGAACCCTAATG
Source organism: Pseudocheirus occidentalis (assembly GCA_028646575.1). Classification (NCBI taxonomy): domain Eukaryota; kingdom Metazoa; phylum Chordata; class Mammalia; order Diprotodontia; family Pseudocheiridae; genus Pseudocheirus; species Pseudocheirus occidentalis. The sequence continues at coordinate 256,251,263 of CM053594.1, read as the reverse complement.
CATTGTTTGTGGAGTTGTAAGATGATCCAACCATTTTGGAGAGCCAATTTAAAACTGTGCCTGAAGAGCTATAAAAATATTCATACCTTTTGACCCTACAATACCACTTCTAGGGCTATATCCCAAAGAGATCATACAAATGGGAAAAGAACCCACATGTACAAAAATATTGATAGCAACTCTTTTTTGGTCGTCAAGAACTGGAAATTGAGATGATGCCCATCAATTAGGGAATGACTGAAGAAGCTATGATATATGAATGCAATGGGATACAAAACTATTATGCTATAAGAAATGAGGATCAGATGGACTTCATAATAACCTGGAAAGACTTATATACGAATTGATGCTGAGTGAGGGGAGTAGAACCAGGAGAAAATTGTACACAGTTACAGCCACATTGTACAATGACTAACTTTTATAGACTTGGCTCTTCTCAGCAATGCATGGTTCTAAGACAACTCCAAGAAGCTCATGATGGAAAATGCTATCCACATCCGGAGAAAAAATTGTGGAGTCTGAATGCAAATCAAAGCATACTATTACTCTCTCTTTTTTGTTTTGTTTCTTCTTTCTTGCGGTTCATTCCATTGGTTACATGACTAATGTGAAAATATGTTTAATATGAATATTGTATATGTAGAGCCTCTATCAGATTGCATGCCATCTTGGGTAGGAGGGAAGGGAGAGTTGGGGAGAATATGTGGAACTCAAAAGCTTGTGGAACTGAATGTTGTAAACTAAAAATTAACTTTTTTTTTTAAGTTACTGAAGTTATTTTTGAGATTTATTTAACCAGGGAACCAAAGGCTGCTAACATCACCCCTTGGTGCACAAATTCCTCTGTGATTTGTCCTGGGTAACAACTCAGAGAGAGAGAGGGGAGCTGTTGTACCTGAATCATGGCATCCTTGCTAAAGCTAAGTAAATCTTTTTTGTAAACTGTTCAATGGGCTGAGTGCCTCATTTTATTCCAATCACAAATGGAAAATATTAGGGCTTTTGTCAGCCCTGGCCTGCAATATAAACACAAAACTGACTGATGTTTCCTTTATAACTTACTAACTGACTCTGAAGACAATTCTAAACAGATTTTTCAAATGTTTTAAATATCCTGAGCAAAGAGGTAAAAGTCTAAACTTAATGAGTATAAGCCTTATCCACAGCAGAGGATTAAATAGCTGAAGTAGGAATAATAAGTGCTTTACATGATGTCATATATTGGCCTGGGTCCTCCCTATCTTGCCCAGGCAGGAAGTCCAGCAGATACTTGAGCCCAACATTACTCCTGGATTAATAGGGAAGCTTTGACACATTCTGTGTCCAGCCTGGGATGGTTCACTCCTATTAGAGAGCCTGGTCCGTCCCCATGAACATACTAAGGGCCCATGATATTGGTGCCAGACTTAATGCAAAAGATACCTTACTAGCTTTAGACCAACTGTATCCAGAGTTTCTTAACTCAAGTGATCCATCACCCTCAGCCTCCCCTAGTTGCATGGATTACATGCACACGCTACAAGGGACAGCAGCTTTACATTCATTATTGTTTTTGAACTTTGGAACAATTCTGTGAAATAGTATCATTTATTATTCTTCCCATTTTACAGGTGAGGAAACAAGGTTCATGGTCCCACAACTTGTGTCAAGGGACAGTATTTGAAGCAAGGCCTTCCCATTTTAAAGTCTAGTACTCTTTCTACCATGCCCCAGTACCCAGATTTTCGAATTAGATATTACCCATAATAATGAAATAAAAAGCAAAGCCTTACCTGCCTGTGCAGCTGTAATTAATGCTGTATTCCCCTCGTTGTCCTGCCAGTTTACATCAATATGAGGGCACTCTGCTAAGGCTACCACAATATCCACAAAACCTTGGTAGCAGGCAACAATAAGGCCAGTCTATGAATAAAAAGACAGAACTGGGTCAGAGGTAGCAGGTTCTTGATAACTGTTTTACATCAACATTGTTCTCTCTCCCCATTAACTGTACTCTCCAAATGCTATAGAAATCATGGTGATACAGAAACCAGTAACAAACATGCTTAAGACTTAGTCTCAGTACATATAAAACTTGCAGATTAGGTAAGATCATATAGAGAACAGAAAACGAATAAAGTCATCTAAAAAATTCAGTAGCTACAGGAAGGTTCCCAACGAGTCTTACAATAATTAAGCCTCTGGACCATTATGACTAAAAAAAAGAGAGAGAGAGGGAGAGGGAGAGGGAGAGGGAGGAGGGAGAGGGAGAGGGAGAGAGAGGGGGGAGAGAGAGAGAGAGAGAGAGGCAAAGGTTATCACAGACAGCCTCAGGACTCCCAAAAAGATGCAGTAAGGAGATTTTTCTCCAATATTAAATATGTAAAATGCCAGAGAAGTTTGCTTGCAGAACCTTTAAACTTTTGAATTCTAGAAGGACCCAGCATAAGCTAGCAGTCATTTCCCACTAATATTTTCTTTTGTTTTGTTTTTGTTTTTGCTTTTTGGAGGGCAATTGGGGTTAAATGACTTGCCCAAAGTCACACGGCTAGTAAGTGTCAACTGTCTGAGGTTGGATTTGAACTCCGGTCCTCCTGACTCCAGGGCCGGTGCTCTACTCACTGCGCCACCTAGCCACCCTCGCACCAATATTTTCAACAACAAAAAAAGTGGTGTGATCAGAAACCATTTTGCTTGAAATACTGACAGGTAGCAAGCGATATGCCCATCTCTTTATGGAACAATTTCCCAGCCACCATGATCTCTCAACTTCCCACTATAAGAATGATCTATTTCCCTGTCAATAATTCTCCTTTGCACCTCTGACCAATAGAGTGAGCCTTTGGTTAAGCTATAAGTAATTTAAGTAAACTAAGTAGAATAACTTTAAATAAATTAAGTAGAATAACTTCTTACCACAAAAATTCTGGGGACATGCAATATATAGATAAGCATATTCTGTCAGGGAAAAATGTTTTAGTCAAAATGAATTTGGTTTGGAGCTAATAGTTCCTTAGGCCTATTCAGCTGGGTTCTAGGGGAAAGCTAATCTTAAACAGAAATTTTAAAACACTGTTTGCTCAAGTCTGTTCAAGAATCTCTAATAGCTCCCAAACACCTCTAGGATGAAACAGAAATACCCATTTGGCATTTATAGCCCTTCACTATCTGTTTCCAGTCCGCCTTCCCAGGCTTATTAACTTTTGCCCAGTCTTCCTTTACATACACTACGTTCCAACCAAACCTATTCTTCCTTCCTATTCAACATTCCATCCTACTCCTTCCTCCTCCATGCCTGTGCATGGGTCCCTCATTGCCAGGATGCACTCTCCCCACCAGCTTACCCACAATCATTCAGAATCCCTAGATCCCTGCAAAGTTCAGCCAAAGTCCCACCACCTCAGATAATGCTTTTTTTTGGATTTCTCCAACTTCCAAAAGTGCTCTCCCAAAGTCTGTATTTACATATGTATGTGAGCTGATTGAGATGGAGGTGGAAAGGACTGCTCCTTTGGGTTCTCCTTTCCTAGATCATACCCTGTAATTGTAGGTGTCCCTCAGCCTCTTCTCTCCCTCTGTACTATTTTACTTGGTGATTTCATCGACTCCCATATATTTAATTACCATTCCTATGCGGATGATTCTCAAAGCTACACATCCCACCCCAAAATCTCTGCTGACCTCCAACTGCCTTTCAGACATCTCAGACTGGATGTCCAGCAGAGATCTTAAATTCCCTAAGTTCATTTTCTTTCTCCCTAAATCCTCTCTTCACCTCCTACCTTCCCTATTATTGTAGAGGGCAAATTTCATTCTCCCAGTCCCTAAGTTTCACAATCAGTAAGTCATTCTGAACTCCTCACTCTCTCTTATCCCCTGTAGAGAGTTGCCAATGCCTGTAAATTTCACAAATGAGTTGTTCCCTCTCTTCCTTTTGTCTCTACTTCCACCACTCTAATGTTGGCCCTAAACACTTAACACCTGGACTACTACAATACTCTGTTGGCGAGTCTGCCTACCTTCAAGTCTCTCCTCCCATCAATCCATCTTCCAGTCACTAAACTGATTTTCCTAAAGTCCAGGTACAATCATGTTATTCCCCCTATTCATTAAAAACTCCAGTTTCTCCTTATGGCCTCCACCATCAAAACAGAACAAAATGTTCTATTTAGCATTTAAAGACCTTCATAACTTAGGCCCCCCAACTTATGCAATTTTCTTACACCTTTACACCCCCCACCATATACTCTTTGATTCTTTGATCCAGTGACACTGGGCTCCTGGCTGTTCCACTCCATCCCTCAGCTCTCAGCATTTTTGCTGACTGTTTCCTATGCCTAGAACACCCTCCCCTCATCTGATCTGCCTACTGACCTGCCTCCCTGGCTTCTTTTAAGTCCCACCCAAAATGCCATCTTGTAAGAGAATTCTTCCCCAAACCCTTAATTCCAACACCTTCTCTCTGTTAATAATTTCCTATTTATATACAGCTTGCCTTGTATATATATCTGTTTGTAAGCAGTGTCCCCCATTAGATGGTAAACTCACTGAGGCCAAGGACATTCTTTTGCCTTTTTTGGGGGGAATGAGAGGGCAATATACCTAGCACTTAGCACATAGCAGGCACTTAATGTTTAATGATTGATTTTTTAAGGGTATTCTTTGTTCATCTAGAACAGAACTTAATAAATATTAAATCAATAATTAATCAAAAAGGATTTATCAAGTTATGCACTGTGTGCTGGGCACTGTTGCTTTGTATGGAGAATACTAATACAATGGATCAGATAACCATTAGCTTAACGAGTTTATAGTCCAATGAGAGAGACAAAAAGGGCCTATGATACAGAACAAAGACAACCAGTTACTGGAAAAGACAGGAAGGTTGTTGGATAAATGCAAAGACTCTGGAACACTCCTTAGCCAAATGAGAAAGTGAAACCAATTCTACACCTGCTAAAGTGATGAATCCCACAAAGTGTACCAAAACCGAAAGAACAAGGTTATTTTTAGGCAGCTGGTTGTTATGATCCTTCTTCCACAGGAAATTTGTGGAAAGTTTGTGGATGTGTGTGCTTCCTTGACTCTGCAGAATAAATATAGCCATTTCCATAAATTATTAATCAGAAGCCAGAGTCAGAAATAAAAGCTGAAATTAGGTTTTATGGGACCAGCTATGTCTTAAATTTATTAAACCACACTCAAAACCTAATAGTATCATGCTCAGAAAAAAAACATAATAAATAAGAGGAATGAATAGGGAGCTTTCCTTGCCAAAGGAGTGGAAAATGGGTCATGGTGAAGCAAGGGATTGAGAAGTCATGGCTGCCGCTGGTCCAAGAGAGACCATTCATTCATAAAACACACCATGTAGCATGTCAAAGAGGACCGGGTGACCTTTAGCTCTTACTGACTTTGCTCTAAATGCCTTATGTGATAAGCATGAGGCTATTCTACATAGCTAGGAAAGGGTAGAAGCCCAGATCACATCCCACCTAGCTTAATAGTGTTCTTTGTTGTCCAGCAAGCATGCAGTAAGCGCCTACTAATTTCCAGGTACTTTTTAGGCTCTGGAGAGATACAAAATAAAAAAGAAGGAAAAGGGAAAAAAAAGACAACCCCTGCTCTCAAGTAGCTTGTTCCCATCAGGAGAAATAACACATGAACGTAAATAAATCCAAAGTGATTTCAGGGGGGTACTAATAGTGGGAAGAATGTGGAAAGGCCAATAAATCATCCGATCACAGATGTAAAGTCAGAAGGGGTACTCAGAGAACTTCTAAGTCAGCTCCTTCACTTGACAAATGAAGAAACTAAGGAACAGGGAAGCTAACTAAGGCAAGCTATAAATCCAGGTCTTTGGTTCCAGTCAATTACCGTTCCTTTATACCCCCACCCTACTGTCAACCAAATAACATCTTTGTTAAGCAACAGTAAAGGACTGATCGCAACACAGTTATTCTATAGCTGCTGCTTCAGATGGGCATATGAAGTCACAAGTACCTTTCATATATACATATGTGTACATAATGTTATGTAACATATATACAATATATATTTGTCATTCCATTGTCTCAGGCATGTCCTATTCTTCATGACCCCATTTGGGATTTTCTTCACAAAGATAATGAAGTGATTTGCCATTTTCTTCTCCAGCTCATTCTGCAGGTGAGAAAACTAAGGCAAACAGGGTTAAGTGACCTGCCCAGAGTCCCACACTTAGTGTCTGAGGCCAGATTTGAACTCAGGAAGTCTTCTTTACTTCAGCCCTGGCACTCTATCCACTAAACCACCTCTAGCATAGGTGTCCCATATTTTTAAAAATCATTAAGTTTTATTATTAATTTATTAAACTTAAACGATTAAAATTTAAAGTTATTCATTTTAATTCTTATTTTAAAATAATTTATTAATTGTTAAAATGATCAACAATAAAAGATTTGAAAGTGTAAGGATCCTCTGTAGTTATACATGCATATATGCCTTAAGGACAGACTAACAATCTGAACTCTGGAACATAATCCTAAACTTAGAAAAAAACAGAAAAAGACCTCTAACCACGAATAAAGTGCCACAAAGCTAATTCTTTAAAAAGGTGGTTATCTGGTTTCTCAGATCTTAATGGAATAGAAGCAGTAACCAGATGCCTTCCAGAAGTGGACATTATGACAAAAGTAGAAGCTTCAGAACAAAAAGAAAATCTAAAAAAGCAGATCTGAATTAATCTTGATAATGATATGGAATCATGAAAATAAAATAGAATCATGTTTCAATACATGTTAGAATTTCTGGAACAAATGGTTAAAGTACAGGAAAAACATGTGCTGATGACCTGAAATCTATAATGAGGCTGAGTTTTTGATACTCAACTTCCTCAGCTGCCTCTCTTCTGTGACTGGAGGGCAGGACAGTCAGCTCCTCCCAAAGCCTTCCTTCTTAGAGAGGGTTCTGAACTTTTAGAACTTTCCAAATAACTCCCCCTTCTCCATCAGAAACTCTGTTTAGTTTTGAATGCTGGGAATACCATCCTCTTGGTTCCAGGTATCACTAGTGGCCCTCCTCCTTTCCCTTTGTCTTCCCTCCCGAGATGGTAAGCTCCCTGAAGGCATGGAATGTCTTTTTTCTTAGCTGCATGTCCAGCACTTTCACAGTAGCTGTTTAATAAATGTCTGTTGAATGAAACAGAAAATGAAAGGGTCAACTTTATCTGAAAAATCTACTGGTATAGAACATTTCAATCCCTGTAACACGTAAGGAAATAACACGGAAGGCTTTTTACAAACAAAAAAGAAATGTTAATGTCACCACAGTTGCACTTTAGAATTCCAACTCTGAAACGGCATGATGCTTCCCCAAATAGTAGCTCCAAAAATTACAATGTACACCCTGGAGCCACAGAGGTATTTAAACAGCACTGTATCACTGAAACTCAATCCTATGGATTAAACTCAATTCCTGCACTTTCTTAATGATGCTGAACTTTCTTGATTTTCACTCCAATAGTGAAAATCACAACCTGATTGACACTACTAATTAATGGCCATAGAGTCAAAACCTCTGTTGGTATTCAGGGCTAATGAAGCTGCTGACTTTTGGCTTAAGAACCTAACTCTAGAAGCATTCTATTAGGATCTAGCCTGAATTAATGCTATAGTTTCTGGAAGAATGACATTGTAGTCCTACAGTATCCTAGTCTGGTCAGACTACATCTGGAGTTTTTTGGTTAGTTCTGCCATATTTTAGGAAAGACATCAAAAATCTGAAACATACCCCAAAAAGTTAATAATAATGGGGTGTGAGGGGGTCAAAACAATCCCATAAGATAGACTGAAAGAAAAATTATGTGGAAGAAGAATTAGGGAAGTGATGTTAGCAGTCTTTAACTTTTTGAAGCATTGTATCATGGAAGAGGAGTTACAATTATTTTGCCTAGAACAATAGGTGTCATTTATGGAAAGACAGATATGAGTTCAAGAGGAGTCAAAACTTTCTAAGAATTATAGCTGATCAGAAATGAATGGGTTACTTCAGGACATATTGATTTCCCCGTTTTTGAAAGTACTCAATTAGAAACTCAAGGCTAAAGGAGATAGCAAACATATTGGATGACAGAATTGTTGTCTGAAAAGGCTTTAAGTATGGCAATGAATCCAATATCGGGTTTTTTTTGGGGGGGGGTTGGTAATCATTTGGTAATCATAATTTATTTGGTAAATCAACTTCACATGTATAAGATTCCCATTCTATTTTTTTTCTTTTATTTTTTTAGTTTTATTAATCCCGAATGACAAATTTTCCCTTTTGAGTTACAAATTTTCTCCCCTTTTTGTCCCTACCCCCCAGCCCAGAACATTGATCCCACTGTAAGACCCCTCCCACC
>CM053594.1:256220659-256233874 GCA_028646575.1 Pseudocheirus occidentalis | reverse complement strand
GAAATGTTCTGTTTTTTCCCCATTCTAGTTCTACAACTCCCTGAAATATCTACTCCCAAAGGCTCAATAATTCCCTTCATAGGTTTAGAACTCTTACTGTCATAGAATGTAAGGTTTCTTTAAAGCAGGGACCATCTCACTTTTGTATACTCATCCACAGCACAGTGCCTGACAGATTTGTAGCATAGTGCAGGACACATAGTAGTCACTTTATAAACATTTGTTTCTAGGCTGAAGAAGGAGTGGTCCTCATGCAAGAAGCACACTTGACCTCAAAAGTCAAAGATGTTGCAGAATGAAACAAATAAAAATACAATCTGTAAAAGTACAACTTGATCCAAAGAAACAGGATAGGTAAAAGAGGCTGGGTTGGAGGAGGGGTAGAACTCTATATTAAGAATGAGTGACTCGAAAAGCATTTATTAAAAGTTTATTTTATGCAAAGTGAGAGAGTAAAGTGAAGATGGTCCCTGCTTTAGGATCTTTATGATGACAACACAAAAGAGGTTTCAACTGTAAGTTGGATGGAAAGTCCCATTGTCCTTAAGGTTCAGTGATAGCAAGATACAATCAAGTGAGGAAATCAATGAAGGGAAAAACAGAAGCAATTTTGTCTTAAGAGTATTCTACCAAACACCTGGACAGGAAGAAGAAATTGATGAGAAGTTAATGAAGTAAATCACAACCCTGTCCCAAAGTCATGACAGAGTATACTGTAACAGGTGTCCTCAGTTTTCCAGATACCACCTGCAATTCTCTTCATCAAAAAACAAGGGCTCCTTGACTAGAATTTCATTGTTCATAACATTTGGGATCCAACATTCTGAAAGGACTACTCAAGAAACTGGTTGCTTGAGTAAAATTTAAGGGAGCCTTGAAAGGTGACCATTCTCTTGAGATTTTTTTTAATAGAGAAAGCCGAGAAAAAAATGTACCCCAAATTTTGGGAGAGTAGATACAGTGGAAGAGGAATAGCTGGGGAACTCCTCCAGAAGAACTTCTAAAAATAGAGGGAAAAAATTCCAATAGGGGAGTGGGGGTGGGAAGGCTTTATCAAAACAATAAGGATGAACAGAAAACTCATCAACTAACTTAGATTTTATTTTTTATAATAAGCAAGGACAAGTAACAAAGAAAGAACAGTCCTGTAAAAAATGGCACAGTCCTATAAAAATAAGGAATGTGAAGACTTAGAACGAGCCGAGGCTGTCAAGGCTAAAAGCAACAAAAAAGGAGGATGGAGAAAGATAACTATACTGGGGGAAAGAAGGGGATCAAATCAGGTAGAGAACTGCTCCTTGCTGTAGGTCAAACAATAAAAATTGACAACAGAGAGAAGGAAGAATTGCCCATTCTCATTTTGTTGCTGCTTACTCTGCCAAGAATGACCTTTACACTGGAAATGACAAGAAAAAAAATCGGAAAAAATAAACATAGAAAACAAGGAGTTGATACCCAGCATAACAAAACAAATAGTAAGAAAGCACCTAAGCTGCCTTTGGTGAATTCAAGTCACCTAGCTCAAAGGAACTATATCCTGAGATGCTAAAGAAACTGATGAATATGATTCCTGAGTCTCTTTCCATAAAACTGAAAGGCTGGGAAGAACAAGATGTCACAGAAGTAGGGAAAGGCACATTTTCAAAAGGAGGGGAGGAAAAGCAGAGTCTGAAAACAATAGGCCGCTGAACTTGAACTCAGTTCCTAGAAAAATGTAGATCATTAAAGGGAGATTGGGTTTGTTTTTTTTTAATCTAATGGTAATTACAAAGGAGTAGCATTGTTTCATGTTAAAATGAATACTCCTTGGGGAACAGGAATTCAGATACTATATTTTTACCTACAACCCCTAGCCGTGGTAAAAATATTTATTGAATGACTGATCACATACAACCCTCTCATATGGGGTCCTTGCTTCATCTTTATATAGAAAATGGGTTATTTACCAAGAGTTATCCCTTCTTTAATCTACACTATCAAAACTCTTTAACCTCACCTCTGATTCTCTTCTCCTTTAACTTAGGATCAGTTAGGTGACCACTCTCCTTGTCATCCTTCTATTTATTACCCTGATCCCAACCTATCTAATTCTTCTAGAAAACTGCCCCTACAATCATACCCCTCTATCTTTATTTTAAATCTATTGCCTGCCTCTCATTGCCTTAAAAACATACCTAGGTCTCCCCCATGCTTAAAGAACAGCCACTTAACTAACTGTAGCATCACTGCCAAAGCTATCGTCCTCTGCTTCCTCATTTTAACACTCATTTCTAAACCACTTGAAACCTGGCCTCAGACTTCACTTAACTGCAACTGTTGGCTCCAAAATTACCAATTGCCAAATCCAACAACCATTTCTAATCCTCAACCTTTCTCCATCTCTTTGTAGGTAGATAGGCAAGTAACAAGCTTTTATCAAGTGCTTACAATATGCCAGGCATCATGCTAAGTGCTGGGGAAACAACTATTAGCAAAAACAAAAACAGTCTTTGCCCTGTTCTAACAGAAGACAACGGAAAAAAGGAGATGAACAAGAGGGATGGAACAAGAGGATGGGCAAGGTGCCCAAGTCCTAGAAGGACAGCCAGGAAGGGAACAAAGAGAGCTGACCTGGATCTTGAACCAGAAGCAATTCATCAATGGGAGAAGGGGGCTGGTACAGGGAGGGATATCATGTAAGATGAGAAGGCCTCAGACAGGGAGGGAAGTGCCAGGGTTCGACAGCATCTGACACTACTAACCACCCTTTCTCTCCCATGTTTTCCAAAATATTCCCATTGGTGAGTTGAGAACTTCTATTCTGGAGAAGGGCTCAGACCAGCCATCCTCCATTCTCAAGATCTCACCACCATGACTCAGCTGCCTTCTTCCTTCACCTCTGCTGCCACCTTCTATTGGTGAGCTCCTAGTTTATTCCATTCTCTGCACTGGAGTACCCTGCCTGCCAAAAAAAACCCCAATCTTCTTCCCAATATCCCTATTTCTATCCAGGATATCACCATCCATCCAGTCACCAAGCTTCAAAAGCATTAAGTCATTCTTGGCTCCTGACTCTTTTTCCCCAATCATATCTTCAGCAGCCAAGTTGCTGATTTTACTTCTTCAACACTTCCTGATTTTGTCCCATTCTCTCTACTCAGTTACCACCCTCATTCAGGTCTCATCTTCTCAGGTGGGCTATTGTAATAGCTTCCCAACAGGTCTCCCTGCCTTAGTTATCTCCCCTACATAGGGCTTAAAAAAATGGTACGCCTAAATCATAGCTCTGACTTCATCACTTCTCTCAATAAGCGGTTCCCTTTTACCTCAAGGATAACATACATATCTTTCTGTTTGGCATTTAAACCCCATCACAACCTGGTTCCAATATACCATTCAGGGCTTTCTACAGTCTACAATCCAGTCAAACTGGCCTCTGGATGTCCCTCACCTACAACATTACATTGCCCTCCCCCTCAACCAAACACTTTCACTTCTCACGATCCCTAGATTCCTTCAAACTAAGCTTAACTCACTTCACACAAGAGAACAATCCCAACACCCCACAACTGCTGGTGTCTTCCCCCCAAAATTATTTTATATTCACTTTGCCTATGCATGTGTGTATTATATGTATACACGTACAAAATACAAGGTCCTTAAAGGTATGCACTACTCCATTTTTGTCTCTGTATCCCCACTACCCAGTATAAAGTTTTGGCACATAATAGGTGATTTATAAAAATATTTGTTGATTGATGCCAGCCTAGCTTTATTTCCTTTTTTTTAATGGTAGATAAAGAAAATGTTATAGATGCAGGTGACAAAGTGTCTTTTACTATTATTTAAGGAAAATATGAAGCTATGTACTAGATGCTAATGATAATTAAATGAATGTGGAACTGCTTGAATGACTATTCTCAAAAAAGAGTCATTAATAATTCAGTGTCAAGTAAGCAGGTCTCAGTGGAATGGCCTAGGAATCTGTGCTTGGCCTGGTGTAACGTATTTTTTATAGTGAATTTATAGTTAACAACAACAACAACAAAAACATAGCAAGAGGGGCAGCTAGGTGGTGCATCAGCCCCGGAGTCAGGAGGACCTGAGTTCAAATGCAACTTCTGATGCTTGACACTTAACTAGCCTTGTGACCTTAGGCAAGTCACTTAACCCCAATTGCCTTACCTTCCCCCTCAAAAAGAACCCCAAACCCTAGTGTTGAGGTTTAAGGTTTAGGGGTGAGACCCCAAAACACCAATACGCCAGGTCCTGCCGAATGAATTCACCTCGTCTTCTCTCAACCAAAGTAAAAGCATAGTTTATTAAAGGCTTGCCATAATGGGTAGACTCTTAAGGAATCTCAGTATCTGTGATGCTTATAATGGACAAGGGGGCCAGAATCATCTGACACAGAGTAAATCTGTGCTAGAAAATTCTCTGGTGTTCTCTTCATGGAGGCAAGATGAGATCTTATATACAGAAAGGCTGTGGGAGGAATCTAGGGGTGGTCTAGAGGAGGAGTTTGGAGAGGATCTTCTGGAGCAGCAATTCTTAAACTGTGGGTTGAGACCTCTTTGGGGTCGCCTAAGACCACCGGAAAACACATGTTTCTGAGACACTGCTCCTCTACCCATCTCCAGGCAGGTCCACCCACATGCAGATATGCCCAGTTACCAGTATTAAAGAGTCGCTTTAGAACCACAGTTCTAGAGGAATCAAATGAGATCAGACTCCAGAGATTACGGGTGGAAGTGGCAGGAGGCTACCAGGAGATGAGACAATGGAGGGGTAGGCTAGTAACAGAGATTTGGGATGAGCTATAATAAAAGGCTTACAACCTCAAGTAAACCTCTCACCAAATGGGAAGATTCAATCAGAGTTCAAGGGGGTTCCCAGAGCCTGTACCTCATCAGTAAGGACAATGAACACACTACACTGGGTGACAGTCTCCTAAAAAGTTGACAACTTTTTAGAATTGGCTGAATCTACCCAGACAAAATTCAACAGGAATAATTGTCTTAAATTTGGGTTAAAACAAACAAACCAAAAAACCCCCCAACTTCACACACATAAAGGGATGGACATATAATTAGACAACAGTTTGTCTAAAAAAGATCATGGGTTTGATTGAAATCAAGCATAAAATGAGTCAGCACTGTGCTGTGACAGTCAAAGAACTAATATGACTTTGGGCTACACTGAGAAGCACAACTTAGAAGAGTAAGGTGCTAAATAGTCCCCTGCTACTGTGTCCTGGTCAGTCCATATCTGAAATATTCCATTCATTTTTGAGCACCACACTTAAGTATGCTGAAAAGCCATCGAGGGTTCAAAGGACAGCAACCAGACTGGTGAAAGGTCTTGAGTCTTTTTATATGAGGATAAGCTGAGGGAACTGGGGGAGTTTAGCTATATAATGCCCATAGGGAATAAGATAGCTATATTCAAAAATTTAAAGGGTGGGTCAGCCTCTCCTAGAACACTATTTCAGGAAAGCCCCAGCCACAGTGATTTACTCACTCTCACTTCCTAGCCCTCCCTCACCAGTTGCCACCACCCACACCTATAACTTTCCATAACAAAGAGTTCCTCTAGGTCCACACTACAGTGACTAAGTTACCTCCCTGAGAATGTAATCTCCCTGAGGGCAAGAACTGTCTTAGCTTAGTATTTGTATACCCAGAGTTTTGCACAATGCTTCTATAGCATTATAGAAAAATATAGGAAAATGAGAGATGAACAAGTGAAATAGTATGTGCTTGAAGGTGGCAGGTTCATATGACCATTGATTTAAAGATGGAAGGGACCTCAGAAGCTATTCAAGCCAATCTCTTTGCTTTAGAGATGAGGATACTGGGGTAAGAGTAAGATTTTGTAAGATGTGCCTGGGATCATACAGTTAGTTAACTGTCAGAGGCAGAATCTGAAACCAGTCTTCCTAACTCCCAGACCAGACTCTTTGGAAAGATCTTCATGCAGAAGCTTAATGATCACTTGCATGATCCTGCAGAGGCAGCTAGGTGGCTCAATGGATGGAGTGCTGGGACCATCAGTCAGGAAGAACTGAATTCAATTCTGGCCTCAGGTACCGGCCACAGATAGCTGTGTGACCCTGGACAATTCAGTTAACCTGTTTGTCTTAATCCACTAGAGACAGAAATGGCAAACCTACCCAGCATCTATGTGCTCCATGGGGTCATAAACAGTGGGATATGACTAAACAACATGCCTTAAGCATGGGTTGGAGCAGAAGACTGATGACACACAGTGCTACCAGCTGAGAAAAACAAAGAGAAAGTGAGAGAAAGCTTCCAGCTGAATAAAGTAAAGAGACAGAGAGACCGGGATGTATTTCATAGTCTGTTTATTGCACAGCTATGCCATACCAACCCAAGGATACAAGAAAATCATAGAGCTTATATTCCTTATTGCAGGGGTGAATATGTGACTTGGGTCTCCCTTTTCCCCTACCCCAGCCCAGGCTAATCACTCATTGAGATCTTTATCCTAGAACCATCTCCTGAGGCACAAGCAAATCCAGAGTCCCAATCAAGACTTGCAAATTAACTTTCAGTACTTTCATTAGATATTCAAGAAACCAATGAGAGCATCCACCCAACAAGATTATACTTTCCTTGCATATCTGCCTAATGACCTTGTAGAACTGGGGAGCTAGTATGCCAAGACCTCAGAAAGTCTTGGCCTACTGATGAGGTGTAGGCTCTGGGATCCCCCTTTGAGCTCTCCTTGAATCTTTGAGGTACTTACTCTGAGAAACTTCTTGAAGTCTGATTGAATCTTCAGGAGGCATTTGCAGAGGCCATAAGTATTTCATTATGGCTGGGCCCAAACCTGTTACTAGCCTGGCCCTCCATGGTCCATAGGCTTCCCACCCTTGAGCCTATCAAAATATCAATCTACTCTTGCATTGACCTCATTAACTCCACCTGAAGACCCTCCCCAAACTCATTACTGGAGTCTGAACACATTGGCTCCTCCTGAAAACCCTCCCCAGGCTCCTCCTCTGAACCACCCCTAGATTCCTCTGTATATAGAATCGCATCTTCTCTCCATGTGGTGTGTGAGCACCATGGATTAGCTTAGCAGAGACTTAGCTCTGTGAAAGCGCCTTGCAATAGCCTAGCACAAACTTACCACGTGGTGAACTTGAACATGACCCGGCATGTTGGTATTTTGAGATCTCAGGCAGCCCTAACCCTCTTTGGGCACCCTTTTCACTACTATAGCACAGGGTCTGGGAACCCCCTAGAACTCAGAATGTTCCCATCTGAAGAGATGTTTACCTGAGGCCATAAGCCAGTCAGTACAGCTTGGCCCAAATCAGTTACTAGCCTAGCCCTCCTTTGTCCAGCTAGCCCCACCCTTAATCCTCCCAGAATATCTATACACCCTTAAACTGGCCTGGCCCACCATAGTCTGTCATCTCCAGGCAGTCTCAGCTACTTCCCAGCCTTAATCTCTGGAGTCTGACCTCATTTGACTCCTCCTGAAGACCTTCCTCAACTCCTCCTCTAGATCACCCCTAAATCCTCCCGCAACTTTTCTGTACATCAGCTCCCTCCTGCCTCCATGAAGATGCTGGAGAAAGAATTACCTAGTGCAGACTCACTCAGTGTTAAGATTATTCTGGCCTGCTTGTCCGGTACAAGCTTCAGTCTACCCATTAAGGAGAATCTTTTAATAAACTGCTTTTCTTTGGCTGAAATTAGACTTGAGTCGAATTCATTCAGCAGCACCCAGGATGTTGGTATTTTGGGGTTTCAAGCACCCCTAAAACCTTGGACCTCGATATTTTATGGTTCCCTGACCTCTACAAGACCACTTCCAACTGTAAAATTCTGTAGTTTCATATTTTTAAATGTAGAAACTAGGTAAATCTCTGTAGGAAAGTATAAATTTGTAAAGGGGAGCAATTATCTTGAATAAATCTCAGGAAAACCTCACCACCCTAGCTCAAGCTATATAAACAAGACACTAAGTACCACCTGTATGGTTTATCTAAAGTGGAAGAGTAACTAGGGGTCAAAAATCAGCCTCTCAAATACTGAAACTGTAGAACAAAAGTAATGAGGTGCTCACTGGAGAGATTTCTCTCTTCTATCACCCAAGCCATTCTAACTCATCTCACTTGGAAGTCCAGGACATCATCCATGACTATCAAACCTCTGCTCTTTGTTCTCCGGAACTCCTATGACATTTATAATCCATGCAACATAACTTAGCACCTAATTTTTATATACTGTCTTTTATTGTTCAATAATGATTTCACTTTAGCATTTTCTCCCCCAAATGTATCATTAAGGGCATGAAACAATTCTTAATTCTCTACTATCACAGGCACCTCAGTAAAAATTCAGACTGAATAATTTAAAAAGAGTATTCCTCTTGCCTTACTGCAAAACCAGATGGTTAAGAAAGAAAGCAATTCAAATAAATAGTTTAAGGAAAGAAGGAAAAGTACCTTAATTATAAAGCTCAGAAATGAAGAGAGCTGAATGTGGAAATTTTTATCCCAGACTGGAGGCTTTCAGCGCATGTGAGGGACTTGAAAAGTGGGAAAAGGACTGAAAATCTGAGGGAAAAAATGCTCTGCATACAGAAGTAAATGCGAGAGTGCTAGACTGGGTAAGCTTAGTTAGGAAATACTACTTCAGTTGCAGAATAAATTGATGGTACTGGCATTTGCAGAACACTTTAAAGTTAGTTAAGTCTCTTGTATCACTTCTTTTGTTTCTGTTTTACAGATGAGGTAACTGAGGTTCTATGAGGTTAAGGGACTTGCACATAGCTATCAAGCACCTAATTATCAAACTCTTACCTAGGCCCAAGTTCTCTTTCCTCTCTAAGGTTATGCGTATGTTTTTATATGTTATTTATATGTTATATCCCTCAGAATGTAAGCTCCTTGAGAGGAAGATTTGGTTTTCTTCTCTCCTTTATATCCTTAGCCTTTAGTAGGAGACCTGGCACATATTAAGCACATAAATGTTGCTGACCGATTTATTTCCACTCTACTCCTCTGCCTCTAAACCTGGAGTTTAAATGAATTTTGCACAGTTCTTTAGGTGTTACTGGTCATTCCCACTCCTCTTGGTTGGTAGGCGGAGGGTTAGATTGGATGGGGCACTGGGAGGGCCCCCTCTACAGCAGAAACTGCGTATATCACTTTATCTGCTGGGTATGAAATAAGTAGGTCTGAGGTGAGGCTGAGTGCACGAGGGACCAAGGTTTTTGAACCTGGTAAAAGCAGTGTGGAAGGAACTTGTAAACTGGGTTGGGATGTGCTAGGGCAAAGCGTGCTAAAAATGGACTTGATCTGCAGCTCTCGAGAAAAGGATGAGCAGATAACGTGTCTGGCGGCCCAGGGAGGCAGTGAGGCATAGTGTGGTTCTGATGCAAAGGGAAAAGCCCTAGCTGGCGGCCGGCCGTCAGGCTGGCGAGCGGAGGACGTCGAGTGGGAAGCGTTCGTTTTAGGGTAAAGCTGCTGATTGGCTGGAGGCGGCCGAAGGAGGGATAGGGCAGCGAGTGGACAAGCAGAGAGGCAAGGTGAGCACGGGGGTCAGAAGGAAAAGAAGCTCGGCGCGGTGATGGAGGCACCGTCACACAAACACAAACACACCGGGCACCCGTTTCCCTGGCTCTTACCCGGTTATTGCGGTCGGTCTCCTGCACCTCCTCGGCCCTGGGGCCCCGGCGGATGAGCGCTCTCAGCAGCCCCACGTTGTTGGTGCTGGCCGCACGGAAGAACGACACCGCCTCTGGGCCGGCCGCCTCCTCCGCGTCGTCCTCCGCCTCCGAGCAGCCCCAGGACTCGGGCTCTCCCGGCTCCAACCAGCCGTCCTCCCCGTCGGGCGGGTAGAAGGAGTCGTCCGAGGCGATGCTGCGAGCGTCAGGCAGGAGCGAAAAGTCCACATAATCCTCGTAGTCTTCTTCCGCTCCCTCGTCCTCCTTGTCCTCTCCGGCTTTCAGGGCCGGGAAGGACTCCTCCTCCGCGCCGCATCCCGGGCTGGCCGGCTGCTCCCCGTTGCCGCGGCTGCCACCGCCTCCTCGGCAGTCCCCCGACAGCAGCCCCATGCTGGCGCCCCGCCCCGCTCAGCCTCGGGTGGCGTGGGCTGGATGCGAGGGAGCCAGCGGGGGCGGGGAAGAGGGAGCACAGAGAGCACGGGGAGCACAGCCCCACTGTGGGACAAGGCGTGCTGCGAGGGTTCCTGGCGCGCTCTCCCACCTCTCCCAGCCTGAGGAACCCTCCACGCCACTAGGGCGTTCTACGCTGCCCCGCCTCGGCTTGAGGTCCCCTGAGCCCCTGGCCCAAGGCGGGCGGGTATCCGGGGTAGCGTCCTCTCCACTTCCACTCACCGCTCTCCGCCAACCCCCGAAAAATACATTTTAAAATAGAGCAGATTCTCCCTCTAGCCTCCGCCTGGCCGGAAACCAAAGACTAGCTCTTTTCACTTGGCCAAGAAAAGTACGAAGCTGCCAACGCCAAGCCCCGGCGGGGCTCAGGAGCAGCGGCTGGGGGTTTCCAGGCTCCGCAGGCAGAGGCAGAGGGCGGGCGCTGGGACAGCCCCGCGTAGAGCGCGGAGCGCAGGCCACGGGAATAAACTCTGGGCGACTCACCAAGCTGCGCGTTCTTTGCCGAAGACTGGCTCGGCTCTCCAAGCAACCCGCGGCGGGCGGCTCTTTCCCCTCCTCTCCTAGAAATCCCCAGGGATTAACTTCTCCGACCAAAGGAGGTGTGGCCCACAAGGGAGCCCCCGTCTGAAGTTGAAAAAGAAACAGGTGGGGCTCCCCGCGGCCGGGGGCTGGGGTTACTGCCCGCCCCACCCACTTCTTACGGAGAGCGGGGAGCAAGAGCCTAGTCTGGGAGGATGCGCCCCGGGTGCCAGCTCGAGCTTTCGCACTTTGGGAATCCTCAGGCTAGTTTCCAGCTGAAGAAAGAAGGCAGAAGTCAATAACTGCCTTCTCGGAGATCCTGATTCTAAAGAAGGCACACCCCCTCCCACATCTAAACTTAATCTACTTGGTTTGCCTTTGTCAAACGTCTGATCCCCTCGGGTCCTTCCTCTGATTCTATACAATTCTCTTTGGGACCCTTTGAAAAAAAAAGTCTCCATAGGTACTTTCTTTCGCCTAATCAGATACTCTGAGTCCATTTTCTCCCCACCCCTGGGATCCCGGAGCCATGACAACAGCCCCTATCTTCCTGAATGAACTCACTCACCTTCTGCCCTCTTCCTCTTTAAGATCATGTAATCGTTAACAGTACATGAAGAAAAAAGAGAGGATTGGGAATAGGGAGAGGAAAATACCGCGGAACAGCCTTAAATAGTCCACTCTAAATCCCCGTTACTCTGCTAGATGGTAATTGAACATGCTGGTAGGTAAACAAGCTCTCTTTAAAGCTAGCAGTCCCCTAAATTATTAACCCTTTTGGGCTGCCTTATGTGTAAGGTTCGAGCAACCCTACAAGATGGAAAGCAATAGAGTCAGAAGATGAACAAAATTAAATACAAAGCAGTTCTTTAGAGGCAGGGAAAAGGGAAAGGAAGGAGATAGCCAACAGATGTGTACTCTCTAGCCTTGTGTCAAGTGGTAGCAATGGTGCCGAGAAATGCCCCTCCTCCCCTTGTCTTCAAAGATGAGAAGGGAGTAACAAGCTAATTGGAAAAATTGTGAAGAAATGGAAGGGGGAAGATTATACAATTCTTCAGAAATAGAGTCTAGGGGAAAGGGAGCCAAAGTAACTTCAAGGTACAATGTTAGATTGTGGGCAGAAAAGAAGACTGGGGAGAAAATAATTTTTCTTTGGTGAGTTCTATACTGCAAAGATCTGGGTGAGGACAGCGTGGGGACTACAGCCTATCTCAGCCTCCCAAAGGAAATGGAGGCCTGGTTCTAGGCAAGATGAAGTGTGATCACTTTTTAGAATTCAGCCACAGGAGCAGAGTCCCTTGCCATGTGGTATGGAGGTGGCACATATAAAATGCATGAAAAGCAGGTACAATCTTCCTGGGGATGGGAGAGGGTACTAGCAGTTATAAGACCAGGAAAGGCCTAATGCAGAAAGTGTTACTTGAGCTGAATCTTGAAGGAAATTAGGGACTCTAAAAATGTACAGTAATGAGGGGGGGGGGGAGTAAGAGAGAGAGAATGAGACTGAACATATGAATATTTAAGGCACAAAGATAGGACATGGAGTACAAGAAAGTCAGGAGGAGGGCAGGTAGATGGCATAGTGGATAGAGCATCAGCACTGGAATCGGGAGGACCTGAATTCCAATCCAGCCCCTGACACTTGGTAGTTATGTGACCCTGGTTGGGTAAGTCATTTAAACCCAGTTGCCTCCAGAAAAGAAAACAGAATAGCTAGAATGTAGATTCCATGGACAAGAGTAATATGGAATAAGGATAGAAAGGTAGGATGAGGACAGGGAATGAAGAACTTTAAATGCCTAATGAAAGCATTTATAATGGATATTAGAGGTAATAGGGTGTCACTGAAGCTTGTTCAGAATCAAGTGATGATGTTGTCATTTGAACAAATCATTTTCTTAACTGTGGAGGATGGATTGAAGCAGGGAGGGATTTGAGGCAGGGAGACCATATAAGGCTATTGCTTCAATTCAGAACAGAGATCATGAGAACCTGAACTAGAGTGAAGGCTGAATACCAAAAAAATGGGATGAGTGTGAGAAATATTGTGGAGACAGAAACAATTGGCAATTGACTGATGAGATGGGAGATGGGAGGAGTGAAATAGAGGAGATGATTATGCTGAGGTTGCTAGCCTGGGTGACTGGAAGAATGGTACTGCCCTTGACAGAGAAAGAGGACACACTCCTGGCATAACCTAAGACAGGATATTTTCCTGGGCAGGCAACTATCTTCTACCTGCTGACCTTTTTGTTTTAATTTTGATATTTGCTCCTCATGTTCTATAGCTTTTTGTCTCCAACAAGATCCCAATTTTCTGGGGAGATGAATTAGGAAACACTTCTTGGCACCCTGCTCCTTCACAATATGGAATTTAGTGTTTTCCATTCAGTAAGTAAAATGATTATACATTTAAATCAAAGCCTTTGATCCAGGGAAAAATATGATCATTCAATGAGGTGGAGGACTTTCAAGCATTCTTGCTTAAAAAAACCAGAACTGAACAGAAAATTTGACAATCAAACACAAGAAGCATGAGAAGGTAAACATGGGAAAGAAGTC
>CM053594.1:256188680-256220159 GCA_028646575.1 Pseudocheirus occidentalis | reverse complement strand
GGGAGGGATGCTGGATGTTCACACTTCAATAAAGAGACAGGGACAGGGTAGAGAACAGAACAAGGGGGGAGGGATAGGAAGAAGGGACATATCACTGTCACAATATGTCCACTATGAAGATGTCCTGTATAATCACACCTACACAGCCTGTATTGAATTGGTTGTCCTTCCAGTGGGGATGGGTGACAAGGGAGGAACCAAAAGAATCTAGAATTTAAAGCTCTGCAATACCTGCAACTAGGAATCAAGATATACAGGGGCTGGGATAGGGAGACCCTCCCTGCCCTACTAGAAAGAGAGCAGACCAGGGGAGGGGTTCTATAGCTGGATCGCTGTTTGGGGGTTGGGTAGGGGAAAGACAGGGAGAAAATTTGTAATTCAAAAATCTCATGAAAATGAATGATATAAACAAGAAAACAAATAAAATTTATTACATTAAAAAAAATCAAAGCCTTTGAAAGGGAATATTTTAAGCAAAGATAACAATTGAACTCCAAACTCCCAAGTCTGATTGAAGAAAGTGTTGAGAGAGTCATAATTCAAGAGAGGAAGGGAAATAGTAGATGGGGGTGGGGGGGTAATCTGATCATCATCTCTGGTGACATGCGCCAGCTTAGCATGTTGACATCAGGGACACATTCTAAAAGGGATTTGTTTACTTAGGAACATGCAGCTGTCAGGGTTAGGCAGGGCTAGGTTTTCTCCTGGCCATAGAATAAAATAGTAGTTGAGACACAAATAATTTTAATTTTGAGAACATCTTCAGCTCCTTTTTGTTAAGCTGCTTGTTTTTGTTAACTTGTTTACTTGCTTATTTGACCAGTGTTTAAAAGATGAATACAGTAAAAACCTAGAAAGTTGCCCTGAAAGCTTCTCGGTTAGTTACCAGGACCTAAAGTCTGTAGGAGGATTAATGCCTAGGAAGTATGTAACAGATAGATATGTGGGTGAGTATCCATCCATCTATCTATCTATCTCTCTATCTAGGCTGTAGAGCTATGTATAGATATACACATATACATATATGGACTGGTATATTTATACACATATGTGTATGTATATATACTGGTATAACGTATATATGCATATATGTAAATGTATGCTATATAACATGTACATAAGTACTCATCTTTATATGCCTATTATATATACCTGCTAGACATTAATCCTCCTCTAGACTTCAGGTCCTCATAATTAACCCAGCTACAACTTCTCATCTTGTGTAATTCTTTTCCATATTTTCTGATAGATATCCCTTTAAACAAATAGTCAGAATAGCTAGTGTTTAGGTAGCACCTACCATGTACCAGGCAATGTGATAAGAGCTTTTCACAAATATTATCTCCTTTGATCCTTACAGTAACTCTGGGAGATAGGTGTTATTATTTTCTTCATTTTATATTTGAGGAAACTGAGGCAAAGAGAAGTTAAGTTACTTTCCCACCGTCATACAGCTAGTAAATGTCTGAAATTAGATTTTACCTCAGATGTTCCTCACTCCCAAGTCCCACTATAAATTTTACTAATAACTGTTTTATGAGGCCTTTTCCCTACAATTAAGTCTCTACAAGGGATGCTGTCTCTACAAGGGATGCTGTAGTCCTTTTATAACTCAATTATTGGAAGGAAAACATGAAGAGTAATCAGAAATATAGTAACATTGCATTGCTTTTTTTTTAATTACAGCAACCTTTTGTCTTTGTTTATGTTAGCCAGTCAACAAGTATTAGCTAAGCAATTACTTTGTGCCAAGTACTGTATGAACCAATTTAGATATAAAGAAAGGTAAAAGTATTGTCCCTATCCTCCCTGAGCTTACATTCTTCTGACAGGGGAGATCATATGTAAATAACTACATCCGAGATAAAGTAGATGGAAGGTAATCTCATAGAAAGGCACAAGCAGCCATGGGAACTGATATAGACCTCCTGTAGAAAGTAAGATTGGAGCTAAGTCGAAGGCCCCAAGGTAGGAGGGAGAAGAGAGAGCATTCTAGATGTGGAGTATAACCAGAGAAAAGGAGTGGAGTTATAGGATGGGTTGTCATGTGAGAGGAACATCAAGTAGCCAATCATTCCAGACAGGGTAAGATTATATATCCTCAAAGTTATTTTTTCCCTTCAACTGTTTTCACAAAGTCCTCTCTACATAACTTTTAAGTCTTTTTTTTTTCCTCTTTCATATTGCTTTGAATCTTTTCGAATGACCTCTGATCATTAAAAAAATCACCAAAATTTTTCATCTAATTTTCTTTTACTTAAGGACTTCTTGTTAAAATATTTTGCTATACAGCTTGATAGAAAATAAGAATTTAAGACTTGCTGCAAATAATGTTCATACTGAAGTATGCTATCATGTTGGAAACAAAAATGACTGATGAGTTATGAGAACTCAGGAGATCGAGATTTTACATACCACCTGATGGGGTAGAGTAAATGGTTAAATCTCAGTCCTTCTCCCTTCATCAATAGATTCTCAAGAGTTTCTAGAAAGTAGGGCTTTAGGAACACAGAAATCAAGCATTTGCATTTTAAAATTGTTAGAATCTGTCGATATGATACCTACCAAAATGAGTTAATGCAGTAAATATTGTTGAATTTAATTTAAAATATTAACAATAACTAATATTTACATAGAAATTTAGAATTTACAAAGAGCTCTTCTCACAATGACCTGTAATTTAGTTAATAATGACAGTATTATCCTCATTTCTTCAGAGTCAGAAAGGTGATGTAATTTACCCAGGGTCATAGAACTATTAACTGATGAAACTAGGATTCAAACCCAGTTATTCCGATTAATTTGCATTCATTCAAGGACTGTCAGCAACATCTGAAAATCACAAAATTCACTGAAATAGACTAATTGAGTCTAACTTGTGCCTGCTTAAAACATGAGAGGGCAGGAATTCAGATGTTTAGAAAATGTTCCATCAAGACAATCATGAGTTTTCTGCTTTAAAAAAGTTGTTTCATTGGAGATGGTATATTTGCCTGAGCTTATCAAGATCAGCTGGGTGGCTCAGTGGATGGAGCTCTAGGCCTGGGGTCAGGAAAACCTAAGTTCCAATGTGACCTCAGAAGCTGACTAGCTATGTGAGCCTGGACAAGTCACTTAACCTCTGTTTGCTATAATCTGGAGAAGGAAATGGCAAACCGCCTCTGTTATCTGCCAGGAAAATCCTGTGGATACTATTGATGTGCTATGGTCCATGGGCTCATGCAGAGTTGGACACAACTGAAGAACCATCAAGATCTATAACACTTTTACGAAGCCAGATATTACCCTTTTGGTATATACAAGGGTGGGGCGCAGGGGAGGGAATGAATTAAGTGAAGGAAAATTATTAAATCATTAGTATATTCCTGACTTCACTTTGTGCTGGTTCCCTCTATCCAACCTCTCCTTAATCTCTCCTTTATGTGTTGGCTTCACAACTTGGATGTAATTGCTCAACAGTCTGTAATCTGAGCTCAACACCTCTGAACTCACCACCATGCTGCTAACTCAAGCTCTGATGATACATCCTCTCTCAGCCTCCTCTACCCTCAGTTTAGAGGGCAGAGAACCAAATTGCACAATACTTCCCCTTAAAAAGGGCAGAAACTGGTCCACTTTGCATCTTTGACATGTCCTGTCTGGTTTCAACTCCATAGAACTAGACATCCCCTGATGTCCTGTCTCCCCATCACCCCCACTTTCCTGCCTCCTTTTGTGTTCTGTTCCCCCCCCCTTAAGACTGTAAGTTTGTTGAGGGCAAAGACTGGGTTTTTAATTGATTATATCACTAGCACTTAGCACAATGCTTTCCTCATAGTAGTACTTAATAAATGTTTGTTGGATTAGTTTGAATCTGGGCATTAAAACATTGGACTGGTGTATACTGGGATATTCTGCTAGTAGAAACAGCTCAGGGATGGCATCACCTGCCCCCAAGCCACTCAGAGTTGTATATTAACTATATAACACGTATAGAGACTATCAGGAAGCTAGAATTGCCGAATTGGTGACCAGTGAAGCTTCTAAATATGTATCATTAGTTTTTTCCCCTAAATTAATTCCATTTAAATAAACCTCTTGCTTTTCTTTTGTGATTCCCTAATGGGAGGGCTACATGGGTTTTTCAATTTAAAATTTTTTTCCTCTAATTTTTATTCCTATACTATTTCTATTATTCCATGTTCATCATCTAGTTTTCCAATTTCTTCCTAGAGGTTCCCCTCCTGCAAGAAATAATTTGAAGATGAACATTCCTCCTAGCTTAGATTTTGTGTTTTTCTGATCAATTTACATTTTCTATCCTGTAAGAGCTGGGCCATCAACCTGTCAGGATAAGAAGCAGGGGATCAAAGGGCAAGTGTTTCTCCTGCCCAGTGAAATTAAAGTGAATTTTTAATATATCTTTTGCTTTTACATCACCTACATTTCCCATTGTGTCCATCCCTCTCACCTCTGCCTCCCAGACAACTCTCTCTTATGACAAAGAATTTTAAGAATAAAGGGAAGAACACAGTGAGGCAAAACTAACCAGCTCATCAGAAAAGGACTGATATCACATTTAGTATTCCATACTCACAGGGCCCTATCTCTTGCCAAGAAGGTGGGGAAGGTATTTCCTTGTGTCTTCTTTGTAGCTAAAGTTGATCATTTTAATTTCATGGCACTCAGTATCCATTTACACGTCTTGGACATTATGTATATGGAGCCAAATCAAAGTCAATAAACATTTATTAAGTAGTTACTAAGTACCAGGCATGGTGCCTAGAACACTAATATAAATAGAAAGAAAGATAGTCCCAGTTCTCAAGAAGCTTACATTCTAATGGTGCTAGACAGTACATAAAAGGAAGTTGAAAAGATGTCGGGGAGGGGAGAGAACATCACAAAGAAAGTCTGTAGAGTGGATGAGGAATGTCAACTCAGCTGCCCAGAACAGTTTCCTTAAAATGAAGGTTAGGAGAGGAATCAGTCACTGAAAAAAAGGAGCCCAGAATCAGAAAATGCTTCTCGTGTAAGGAATCCAGGAGGGTGAAGTGAACTTCCTGGGTGAGGCAGTTTTTGTTGCAGTTATTTGTCCTTGCTTCTGGAAGGGGATTGTGACTTTAGGGAAGTGATGCCATGACAAGCAAGGGAACTGGATTTAAGTGAAGGAGTGCTGTGCTAAGGTCACCAGCCTTACTTTCTCTTCTAGAGCCAGCTGGGTCCAGTGGCCACAGTTTGATTAGGGCTAGTTAAGAAAAGAGGCAGAGAATGGTGTTTTTCACATAGACAAAAAAATTATCAGTCTGGGAGAAGACTCTCAGGTCAAAACAGAAACAATTGGCTTTTACAAATTAGAAACAATTTACATCCACTCTGAGCCAATCAGGGTCCAATGAAAGACTAAGTGGGGCTTGCTCTGCAACCTATTGTTGGTCAATCAAAGAGAGCCAGACTGCTTTGTGTTTAAGGCTTGGACCTTAAGGGAAAAAAAAATCTATCCTGTAAATCCCAAGATATCTTTCAAGATTTCAGAGATCAAAATTTACATTCCTTTAGGCAGAGTACCCTACAGAGGTTCTATGATGTGGTGGGTAAAAGTCCAGAGAGAGAGTGGAGCCTGGACAGGAATGAATTTTGCTATAAGATTGATATGAGGAGGAAATGCATTATAGACTTGGGAGATGGACTGTACAAAGGACCTGAAAAAAGAATGAAGTATCTTGAGTGAAAAACAGACCTGTAATTGGGCTGTATCATAGAGTGCAAGAAGTTAAATAATGTCCAGTGAGACTAGAATGAAAAGTACTGTCCTAAATATTTTAATGTATATAGGATTTTTCTGTCTTTGACCTCCTTGGAGTATATGCCCAACCATGAAATCTTGGTCAACTGGTATGAAAGTTTGAGTCACTTTAGTTAACATAATTCCAAATTTCCTTCCAGAATGAGGAGACCAACTTTCACAACCACTCCAACTGTGTTTATTCCCACCTTTTGTCCTCTTTGCTAATCTGTCATGTATGAAATGAAAACTGAGGGTTGTTTTGATTTACATTTTTTTTCACATTAGTAATTTAGTGAATTCTTTCATATGTTTGCTAATAATTGTCAGTTCTTGTTTTTGAGAACTGTTTGTTCATATCCTTTGGCTACTTAAAGCAATTTAAAAAATTAGAGTGAATTAAAAATGTTTTGAGAATTTCATGACAACCTTTGAGATAATGGAGGCATTCTGGAGGTAAATGGAGAAAACTGAGGTTTGGGGAGTTTTAGTCACTCAACCACTCAGCTAGTGCACTTCTGTGATAGAGCTGAACATTTTTGACAGGTCTTTTGACTCCTGGTTTCATGAATATTCTTTCCTTTACACCATACAATTTTTCTTAGATATTAATTGACAACTATATAGCATTTTATGTTCTACAAAGCAATTTATTTCCACCATTTGGTTTCAGCCTCACTGAGCAATTTAGGTTGGAGAAAAAATAGCTTTACCCCAGCATGCTAAAATTTTAGGAGAAGGAAGAGTGGCAGAGTATGCTGTAGTGTTTAAGTGAGCTCCTCCCAGCTTCAACCCACATGGTTCCACCACCATTCTGGTCCTGGGATGCATTTCCTCCTCTTCTCCCTAGCTGTTCTCTCCTCTGCACTAAGTGCTATACAGCCCTAGAGAAGCAGAGCAACAGAGAAGATGATCTCTATTTTGTAAATGAAGAATCTGAAACTCAATGAGGTTAAGAAATGTGCCAAAAGTCAGATAGTTAATTAGCAGGAAAGGCAGAGCTGAAAGTCAGGTATCCTACTCCCAAGCCAAGGTATAATTCTTTAACCTTAGAATCATAGACTGGTCATGCTTTTTACTACTTCTGCCTTTATAACCTGCTGAATGAGCCTGCCCCTTCAATTGTTCTTTGTTTGGAAGATAATTTTCATTTTGAGTTAACATTTAAGACAAGGTTGGCATATTCCCACCATCATTCCTATAAAACTGCCAGCTCCAGGGATGCATTAAAAGAAAGATGATGGTATTATCCATGCAAAAAAAAATTAATCCTACAGCCTTTGCCCCTGTATCATTTTTGAAGCATTCCTTATTTTGAGTAGTTGCCTCTCACTGTGTCCAATATTTGGATCTAGCCAAATTCAAAGTGTGTCAGAAAAGGAACTGGATGTGTCCCAGGGATTAGTAATGCAATCTGAAGCCTTCCTTGAGTTTAGGATTTCAGCCTGGTCCCAGAATAATAACTCATATTTCTATGGTACTTTCAGATTTATAAATGACTATCCTCCAAAAGCCCTTGAAGAAGGTAGTACGAGATTTATCAATGCAATAAACATTTATTAAGCACTTACTATATACAAGGCAGTGTATGAAGTGCTTGGGAAACAAGAACAAAAAACAAAAGACTTACCTTCAAAGTGTTTTCATTTTGCACATAAGCAAAATTTAGACTCAGAGTAATTAAGCAGTTTGTCCAAATAACCCTCAAAGTAAGGACTGAAACCCTTGTATCTTGATAACAAACGAGGCCAATTAATTTGCAGTATCTATTGCTGTTCATAATGAAAGCCAGTGTAGTTCATATGATGCGTCTCAATATGGCTCTAACTAGCCGCTTAAGTAATTATATATCTCATTTTAGGTCAGAGATTTGTTCCTGAAGAGTCATATATAGATGGAAAATTTGAAAATATGATAATATTTTCTTATCAACTAATATTATGATTTTAGAGATACTTTATCCCTATTTCTAGTGGAAAGAATAGATCTTATATTTACTACAAGGGACCTTAGGGGTCAAATCCAATCCCCTCATTTTATAGGTGAGGAACCCTCATTTATAGGTAAGACACAAAAAGGTTAAGTGTTTTTGCCTAGCATCACATAAATGATAAGTATTTGTGGAATCTGAACTCAGTTTTTTTTAACTTCAAGTCTAGTAACCTATCCCACTATACAGCCTAGTTGCCTCAAACAAAAGGGAAAAATATAGGCCCTTACATGAAGTAATTGAAGCCTCAGGTCTCACATGGGAAATCTTTCCTTTTAAAAGAATCAGACTCTTATTTTAAAAAGAGTCAGACTCTTAGAATTCACTGAAGTGAATACTCTAGTGTATGCTTCTAGACCGCTAAGTCTAATGGCTTTTCTCCCTCAGTCCTCAACCTTCTTAACCTGTGGGCAGCTTTTGACACCCTTGACCTCTTCCTTGTTCTAGATGCTTTCTTCTGCCTTGTCTTTATCCAAGTTCTCCTCCTACCTGTTTTACTACTGCTTCTCAGGTTCCTTTACAAATTCTTCATCTTGACTTTTGAAGGAAGAGGTTAATTACTCTCAAATAAATAGAGGACAAATAAGTATAGTATGCTTTTACATGGCTTTATGGAATTACATAGATGCATATGAATGGATATGTCTATGTATAAGTTATGATTATAGATATCTAAGATGTAGGTTGGGGTGGCTAAGTGGGGCAGTGAATAGAGCACTGGCCCTGGAGTCAGAAGGACCTGAGTTCAAATGTGGCCTTAGACACTTAACACTAGCTGTGTGACCTTGGGCAAGTCATTTAACTGCAATTGCCTTGCCCTCCCCCCCTCCAAAAAGCAATCAATCAATCAATCAATCAATAATAAAAACTAAGCATATGTAGGTATAAGTATACATATGTATGGATATGTGTATGACTATGTATATACATATATCTTTCTGTGTATATTTGCATGTGTATGTATATATATATGTATATATAAATATATCTGTATTTAATTATAGCAGGGGCTGGGGGAGGAAGGGGAAAAAAGAACAAAGTAAAATGTGCACAGCAAAGAACAAAAGAAAACTTGCAAGGAAGCAAAGAAAAAATTAACAGTTCTCAACACAATGCATAGTACTTATATAGGCTTTCTTGGAATGGAAATTTATTGCTGTATATTTTAAATCCTCTCTTATGTTCTGCTATGCACATGGCAATGCTCTTTTTTCTTTTCTTATTTTGTATTATTTTAGTTTTAGTATTTAAGTGTTTCTTTTTTCTTTTCTTATTTTGTAATTAAACTTAAAATAAACAAAATTGCAAAAAACCAAAATAAGTTCTTCATCTCACAACAGTTCTCTAACAACTGTGGGTGTCCCCCAGGTTTCTGTCCATGGACCTCTGCTTTCTATATATACTTTCCATGCTCTTATCAATTCCCATATATTCAAACATCATCTCTCCACAGATGACACAAATTAACATAGACAGCCCTAAATATCTCTCTTAGAATTCCAGAATTTCCTCCTGCCTAATGAATCTCATCACCTACAATACACTGAACTTAGACTCTGAGAGACAAAGACACATACATCTGTATACCTCTGGGATGATTCACTTAACCCCTCTTTGCTTCAGTTTCCTCATCTATAGAATAAAAGTGTTTGAATAGACAGCCCCTAATATCCCTTGTAGCTCTAAATTTATGATCCTATTTCGTTGCACGGGCATCTCAAACTCAGTATATCTAAAACAGAGCTGTTATCTTTCTCCTAACCCAATCCTTTCCAAACTTTCCTATTTCTACCATCATTCTCACAGTCACACAGGTTTATAATCTGAGTCATAGTTGATTCTTCCTTCCCCACACTCTACCCTTAGAGCTGGTCAGTTGATAAATCTTATTGAACCTACTTTTTCAACATCTCTAGAATATCTCCTTTTTTCCATCCACACATCCAACATCTTCCTTCAGGCTCATTAATTCCCATGGGGCTTCCTAATTGGTCTCCCTGCTCCCAGCCTCTCTCCCTTCTCCAGTCTTTCTTCGACACATAACTTATAGTTTCAGCTCAGGTGCCACCTCCTCTGTGCAGTTTTCCCTGGTTGTTTTTACCTTGTTTTTACTTATCTGAGCCACAATCACATTGGATGGACTCCTACTGCCCACTTAAGGGAGAACATAGACCAGAGACACAAGGGATGGGGCTGCAGACCTGGAAAGTATATACATATAGTAAGACCACATACCCCTTTGAATAGTATGGTCAAGTACTGTCCTGTCCCAGGTTACATCTTCATTAATGGTCTCCTTTCCTATCCCTTCCCTTCTTCTCCCCTCCCCTCCCTTCCTCTTCTCTCCTCCTCTCTAGTCCAGTCCCTTTGACTAAGGGTGTTCTTCCAAAAGAAAGATAAATTTTGTGGCCAAAAGCTACCTAGTTAACTTGGGTTTACTAGCTACTTTTCTTTCTCAAGGACCAAGCCTTAAACCCAGTTTACTCTAGATCTCATGATTGAACAACTTATAGGTCCTTGCCCAAGTACCACTTGAGGGTTATTTTTTGAGTCCTCCTGCCTCAGAGAGAATGTAAATACTATTTCTCTTTTGGGCAGCAACCCTGAGGGTCTTCCTCTCCAAGTTTTTTGTTTGTTTGTGTTTTTTATTAAAAGACCATTTCTTGACTCACTTCTTAAAGAGGCCTCCTCACTGAAGGGGCATTGCCCTACTCAAAGTGGGAACTTGAAAAAAACTTTAGTTTAAAAGGGCCAAGGTCAGAGGCTGCTAGGTGGTATAGATAGAACACCTGAGTTTGAATGTGACCTCAGCATTTGACACACTAGCCATGTGACATTGGGCAAGTCATTTAACCCCAATTGCCCTCCAAAAAGAAAAAAAAAAAGGGCCAAGGTCTCCCACTGCATCCTGGGCCATCTTTCTAGTCCTGATTGGTATCTGACCACTGAACCCAGATGGTTCTGGAGGAGAAAATGAGGCTGATGACTTTGCACAGCCCTCCCTCACTCAGATCAAAGTCGATTGCAAGTTATATCATTATCTTCCTGATGTTATGGTCCTCTTCAAGAAGGAAGGACAAACCACACACACAAGGCCTTTATTTAAAAAAAAAAAAAGGATCAAAGTTCCTAGGAAAATCCTACCTCATAAGGTCATCAAGTGAACAAGAGCTCCCAGCATCCTATGTAAGAATATAGTAAAATATAAGTTTCTTGAGGGCAGAAAAATATTTGACTTTTCTTTTTCTTTTTTTCATTTTTATTTTTCTATTACCAATATGCATTTAATATTTTTTAATGGAATGAAATGGGATTGATTTAATTCTCTAGGTTGCTTGCCATATAGCTGTTCTGTGAGACTCAGACTTAGCTCTTTCTTCTTATGTATTCAAATCCTTTGGCTGTAATTGAATAAACATTTTAAAATCTAGTGAGAAGAGGTAGAGCATTAATGAGGTGTGATCTCTTCTCTATATTAAATGGATTTTGTAGCAGAAGAGGAAAAGTAAATACAGGGTTTGAGATTCTAAATACTAAGTTTCCCATCATATTAGATGAATTTTGCATTATAGATTACTGCTATGCTCATGCTGCTGGTGATCCCAAGTAGTGAAACTTGAGAGCTCACCAAATTCTGAAGGGGCTTTGAAAGGCCTACTCCTTCAGCAAGAGAAGGAGCTAGAGTTACTTTGAAGAGAAGCTACAAAGTTCCCGACTTTTGTGCCAACAATAGCTCTTCCAAGTCTACATTTAGTGCACTTCTGGATGCATTTTCAAATCACTCTCCCAACCTAGCATAAATTGCATAATGAAAGAAAAGTCTGTCAAAGCCTATACTTTTGGCTTGGTGACTCGCGTAGCTTTGTTTATACCACCACTGTCCTCACTTCTTGGCTTATTTCACTGACCCTGAGATTCTCCTGATTATGCTTCCAATCAAAATATGTTTGCATTTTCTTCGAGGGGGATTATGAAAGAGGAGAAAAAATTTCAGGGGCAAGGGGCAGGGGTGGGGGAGTGGGGTACAATTACTTGGTCTAACCAGGACGCCTGATTGCCCGGCAGTAAGTCACTGGAGAATAGTATCAAGAAATTGATTGGGGGTAGGAGAGATAAAGAAGCAGTGCTAAGCTGACTCTGCCCCACTTTCCCCCCATTCCCAGGTGGTCTGAAATGAAGAAAGGAGAGATAGATGAAGTGTAATATGATTTAACTTTCTTCTCCCCCTTTCCTCCTTTTCTTCCCCCTTCCATTTCCCTTCTCTCCTCCACCTCCTTCTGTTTTCCCTTCTCCCTTATCACTTCAGCTTTCCTTCTCCCCTTCACCTTATCATTTTCTTGGCGTTACTCTGCCACAGCTGTTCTCCAAGTTGTACAAGTTACTACCTGAGTCTAGCTGGACAAAGTGATTCCCCCTCACCCACCCGGTTATGCTTATGTCAGGTCTAAACTCTGAAACAACTAAAGTTATCCTTTGACCTCTCCTACCTCTTGCCATAGATTTTTCCTCTACCAACCATTTACACAATGCCCTCCCTTTAAATTGTGCTCTTAGACAGTGTTAAGGCTTTATAGTACTTCTCATAAAAAAACGAACAAAAAGCATTTGACTTCAGAGGAATGAAGTTAAGAATGGTAGGGTGATTGATTATAGATCTAATATTTGAAGTCAAGGATTCTCTGAGATCATCTTGGAAAGGTAACTAGCTGTCTACTCTGCCAGCTTATAAAATGAGCCTTGACTGGGAATGGAATTGGAGAAGCATCCCACCCATGAAACCCCTCATCCTCTAGCTGAGGATTTTGTAACTGCAGCAGTAGACAAAGGAAGAAAAAGTGTATCAGTTTATATGGTATTTTAGAAAGAGCCCTCGATTTGAAGTCAGAAAACTTGGATTCAGATCCTAATTTGTACACACTGAGTAACCTTGGGACAGTAATTACATTTATCTGAGCCTCGGTTCACTCACCTATAAAATGGAGGGATTGGATTAGTTGGCCTCTGAGGTCCCATCCAGCTCTAAATCTATGATGCTAACCAAGGGTTCTAAGGATAACTATCTACATATTTCCTCTAGTCATCATATCCTAGCTGGGAAATGGGATTTTCTTGTATTTAGGACTCTCAAAGAGTAATACCTTTTGTGGGGGGGAGGTGAGAGAAGCCAAGGGGAGAGAGATAGTGTTAGAGCTGTGCTCAACTTGGAGAGAACTAGGGTCTGCTCAGAGCTAGAGAGATAAGAGGGAGATAATCACCAGCTAAAGAGTCCCAACTTACTCATTAACCTAGAGAAACCTGGTGCTCACCATAGAAGGGGAAATGATAAAAGGTTATGTTCACAGCTTGGTTCTTACAGTAGAGCTCACCTGTTCAACATTGACTCAGTAGCCTAATGTAATTCATCTACTCTTTCTAAATACAAATGTCTACATTAACTATATCAGCTCCCTTACCTCATTGACTACAATGCAATTTAAAGTTACAAAAATTAAATGAGATATTGGAAACCAAAAATAAATAAATAAATGAGATAATTGAGTCACCATTTGATAGACACTTACAATCTATGTGGCCCCATGCAATTCATTTAATCTCTGCCTCAGTTTCCTCATTGGTAAAATTGAGATAGTAATAGCACCTACCTCCCAGGATTGTTATTAGTAACAAATGAGATCCTAATTGTAAAGTAAGCATCATATAAATGTTAGTTATCTCATAATCATGAATATGGTTTGTCTCCATTTTCACAAGTATAACAGTATTGATTCATCTCACAACTCACCAGAAAACGTAGCTATTTTATTCAAGGGTTGGAAGGGGTGAAGTTGGCAAATGTCCCTGTCTGAATGACAGGTTGGGATTTTATACCTAAAATTTTCAATGATAAAAAGTTCCTTCAAAAGTTCCATGAACTCAAATTTGCCTTTCTATTCTTTGCTCTCTTAATCTGGCACCATCATTACTAGAAGAACCAAATATACGAATAAACTTCTCAATATGCATGTTTTAATTAGAGATTACCTCCTCCCCTTACTCCCACACCATAGTGACTCATGCCCGTATTCACAGCACTGGCATCTGTCTCAAAAATCACCCCTCACCAATCTGCACCAATGTTTTAGTGCTATGTAGACTCAGATAAAATTCCTTCTCTGAAACTTCTTACTCTTGCCTACAAAGATTCAACATTGAAGCCTTCCTTTATTTATCTGTGAGACTAAATCAATCAACAAATATTTGTTAAGGGGCGACTGTGTAAAGTGCTGTGAAGAGATTAAAAAAAAAAAAGAAATACTGTCCCTCAACTCAAGAAGTAAACACACAGTAAACACACAGAAGGGTAGCTAGCAGTCTAAGGCATGGACAGTGAGAACTATGGAAATTCAGAGGTTAGGTAGGCAGGAGAAGAGGTAGGTGATCAGGGAAAGCTTCACAAAGGAGCCGGAATTTGATCTGAGCCTAGAATGATGGACAGGATTTAGATAAGGGAAAGGCAATAAGTACTCCAGCTGTAGAGAATGGTGAGGCAAAATCACAGAGGAAGCATAAGATTGTCCTAGGGACATAGTCCTTTTCAGTTCTTGTAGGATTTGAGTTAGGTATGAGTAAAAAGAAGGGTACTATTGTTGTCCAGTTGTGTCTGACTCTCTGTGATCCTGTGGTCCATACTATCTGTGGGGCTTTCTTGGCAAAGATACTGCAGTGGTTTGACATTTCCTTCTCTAGTGGATTAAAGCAAATAGAGCTTAAGTGATTTGCCCAGGGTCACACAGCTAGTAAGTGTCTGAGGTTGAATCTGAATCCTCTGAGTCATCTAGATACTTCACTAAAAGGCTACACAACTCATCAATTTATATTCAATTCAACCTAGATCTGTACTCCAAAGAAATAAAAGAAAGAGGGAAAGGATCCACATGTACAAAATTGTTTCTAGCATTTCTAAGGGAGTACCCATCAATAAATGAGTGGTGGAACAAAGTGATAGTGTCTGACAAACCTGGGCAAATTTGTGTGAAGTTGTGTAGAGTTAAGAGAGCAATGTATGCAATAACAACAACATTGTTATTGGGGAAAAAGAAAATCATTCCAGTCAGTGTAACAATGGATCATGATTCCAGAGAACTGATAAGGAAGACTATCTGACATATACTATACTTCTTGACAGAGATGATGAACTCAAGATGCAAAAAGAAACACATATTTTTAGACATGGCCAATATAGGGATATTGTTTTGATTGAAACCCAGATGACTCCAGAGGTGAAAGTGAGGCTGGTAACTTTGTACAGCCTTCCCTCACTTAAATCCAATTCACTTGTATGTTATGGCATCTCCTTCCTGAGGTCATGGTCTTCTTCAAAACAAAGAGCAAACAGCAGCATTGTTTTGATTGGGTATCTTTTCCCCCCTTTTTAATGGGGCGGAGGGAGCTAGTGATAGAATAGCTAAAAAACAATTTTTAAAGTAAGAAAAGAAGGTCTTTGGAGCAATTTTTAAAATGCGCAGAAGAGAACAGAAGGAAGGTCAGTATGGAACACAACTTTAAAAATAACATGTTCAATTTATTACATCTTTTAAAAGAGCAAGCTATGTAGCATATATATTTGTAGCATCATGTATAATCCTCTTTTTTGTTCTGCTTTCTATATAAAAATACTCATCTTATTTCATATTTATTAAGTTCAGAATAAAACATTTTTAATATATAAATTTAACAAATATTTACTGGGCACCTAAAATGTGCCCAGCATAATACTAGATTCTCTAGTGGACAGAAGAGCTTCTTGGAGGCCTTCCTAATAGCTTCTACCCTCATGATGTAGATTTATTACAAGGTCCTCCCTCTGCCCATTGTTAATCTCCTACAGTTTCCACTTTAGAGAACTCAACAAGCTCTAATGATTTTCAACTACTACTTCTAAGAGGTTGACTCCCATGTCTACATATAACTATAGTACAACCCTCACACCAGAGGTTCTATTTGTTCCTGAAGACTCCATATGTCCCATTAGACATATAAGAGACTCAAAATTTAGTAAGCAAAGCATTTAATTAAACCACAAAACAATGTAAATAACAAGGAAGTGAATCAAATTACAAATATATTCTCTGCTCACACACAAAGCATCAAGAATCACCTTACCTCTAAGACAGTTTTAACTTCTAATGTCTAACTTCCTTACATAGCAAGAAAGTATAAAGCTTATGCTTTAGAAGTCATATGTCTAGGAGTAGATTCTTAGTGTGGACGATGGTCTGCTTTTCTAAATCTTTTTTAGGGCAAGATGCATAACAGCTGGCAGCTCTGGCTCCAGTTTAGCGGTCGTCATCATAGATGCCTGGGTTCAGGGTGCTGTGGTTGATACCATCACATGTGATCTCTTCTCTCCCACAGCTCTTCATCTTCTAGCTTATCTCCCTCTTATGGGTTTTGCAACCCCATTTTAAAAACCTTCCCTGCTGCAGAAACCTCCATTCATCTCATTTGATATCACCACATGATTAATTCATAAACAGCCTTCTGGGAAACATAGTCTAGAGAATTTCCCCCCAATAAGTGAGACTGCCTTGGTCCCAAGCACTGAGAGAAATAAAGTCCATGGATCTATTATATGTGTGTGTGTGTGTGTGTATATATGTATATATGTATATATATATATAAACATATGTATATGTACAGATATACATACCTGTGTATATATATAAATATCTGCATCCCAATATCTCTGTTAAATTCAGTACCAAATCCCCAAGTGCCTACTGGATACCTTACTCAGATGTCACCTCAGATTCAACATGATCAAATGTCATCTTTTCCATAAAACTACTATGTCCCGAATATACTTCCCCACTTCTACTAAAGGGAGATTCTTATTACCCAGATTTTTAGCAGTGAGATCACCTTTGATTCTTCCCTCTCTCTCTTCTCCTTCCCCATCCTCCATATGCAGACCTAGTGCCCATTTTTCTTACATCATATCTCTTACATCTCTCTTGTATTCTTTCTACATCACTCTATCCCCATCACACCACCAACTCACATCTGGACTGCAATAGTCTCTTAATCAGTATCTCAGCCTCTAGTCTTTCTTCACTTTCTCCACTCCAATAAATCCTACACACACACTGCTTCCAGATTTTTTTTATTTCAGTACTTCAAGGATTCATAATTTCACTGTTGTGAGTACCCTCAAAACACAGCCCCTTCTATGCCTCAATAGACGGTTTTCATGGGTTTCCATAGCCAGAAAGTATCTGGCAGTCAATCCTATGGTAATAAGCCTTTCCACATTTAGGTAGGCCAGCCCTTTGACAATAGGCACGCTTGAGACCTGCCAGAGGTCTGTGCTGATATAGGCTTGGAAAAACCAGGGGAAACTTCACACTGAAATTAGGAATAGGACTTTAGCAGAGGCTTCCAGATTAAATACAATTTCACATAGCATCATCTCCCCATACAAAAACTTTACTTCCTTCCCGCTGCCTATAAGATAAAGTCTGAATTCCTTCGCTTTTCAAGGTTCTCTACAATGGGATTTATGTTTACTTCTCCAATTTTAGCTTCCATTACTTCCCTGCTCTGCTTTACTATACTCCAACCACACTGGTCTACTCATTGCTTTCCAAGCATACCATACACATTCCATACCATACATCTTATCATTGCTCATAATGTTTTCCATACCTAAGATGATTCCCCTAACTTGAATACCCTTCTCCTTCCTTCTGAAGTCTCTTCCAACAAACTTCCATCACATATTGTCATTCTTTTCCCAGAAGCAAGCTCCCTAATCTTGTCCACATGGGGAATTATATCAGTGGCACCCTGACCATGCTCACAGTTCAGTTGTTTCAACAGTGTCTGACTCCTGGGGTTTTTCTTTGTCCAGATACTAGAGTGGTTTTGCCACTTCCTTTTCTAGTTCATTTTATAGATGAGGAGCTGAGGCAAACAGGGTTAAGTCCTTCGCCCAATGTCACACAGCTAGTAAGTGTCTGAGGCTAGATTTGAACTCAGAAAAATGAGTCTTCCTGATTTCAGGCACAGCATTCTATCCAGTGTGCCACCTAGCTGCCCCATATATTGGGTAAACAAAACCAAACAGGTTAGCAATATGATTAGTGCTCATCTTATATATTTTATTGCTTTTCTGCTTGTTATATTCAAATATTAAACTTCATCAACAGGGAATCCCATTGGCAGTTCATTCATCTCACTGTCTGGTGTTGCCCTAATAAGGATATTTCACGCGTATAGCACAGATGATGTCAACAATAGATAAAGATCAATGTTTTAAAGGACTAACTGAGTGTAGTCATGGCTTCCAGGAATACTATAAGAACTCAGCTCCACAGCATTTAGGTGAAACCATTATCATAGCGGCCATTCCTTGGTGTAGTGTGGAAGACCTGATCTTGAAGCACAACCAATCTAAAACACTGTATTTCCAAAAACAGATAAAGCAGGGCCTTGGACTTTGCACAGGAATTCCAGCTGAGGACTACCTGTGAAACTATAGGCCTGGACTGGAGGCCACACAGCCTTATGGTCAGCTGCTAATGCAATGAATAGAGCACTGGACATGGAGTCAGGAAGACGTGAGTTCAAAGTCACTTAACCTCTGTTTGCTTCTTTTTCCTCAACTATAAAATGGGGGAAATAATAAGCCTAACTCAGGGTTGTTGTAGGGATCAAATGAGATACATTTGTAAAAACACTTAGCACACTGCTTGACAGATATTAGGTGTAATATAAATGCTTGTTTCCTGCCTTTCACTTACAGAGCCTCAGAAGGAATATCCTGTTTGGAAAAGTATCCAGTATATTTGAAAACATTTTTAAAGTAAAGACCACCTTGGAACTTGCTCTTATTTATAATGTTCTTTTTGGGGGAAAGAGTCCAAGATGACCTATGGAGAATGTTTAATATAGAAAATATTGAATATAGAAAAAAATCTGAAAAGCCCTCTCAGAAAAAAAATTAAATAATTTTGCCTAAGCCAGAATGGACATTATTTTTATATCTACAATCACACCTGGAGGTCTGTACTGTTAACAGTGAGTGAGACTGAAAGAAAGGGGAAGACTTTTGGACTAGCTTCCTGTTCTAAGGAAATTATGTATAGGACTGTTTGAAGTGAAGAAAGGCAGTCAGCAGGGAGAAGAGTTAGAAGAGAATTGCAGGGGGCGGCTAGGTGGTGCAGTGAATAGAGCACCGGCCCTAGAGTCAGGAGGACCTGAGTTCAAATCCAACATCAGACAATGGACACAAAAACTAGCCGTGTGACTTTGGGCAAGTCACTAAACCCCAATTGCCCTGCAAAAAAAAAAAAAAGGAAAGAAAGAAAAAGAAAAAAGAAGAGAATTGCAGTAGTCTAGGTGTGAGGTACTGATAGACCTCTAGGGACAGATACAAGATATGAAATGACAGTGGAGTGGGAACTCAAAGGCAAAGAGTATAGAAGTGCTAAGAAAAATAAATAATCTTCATATTTATCTCTCTGGGATTAAAAGCAAGAAAATATTTATACTAGTCAAACTAAAACCAATTTTCTAATCTTAGCATTTTATTGAACCTTTATACAACTATTTCAAGGTTTTATATTTGTTTGCTTTTGAGCAAAAAAAAAATATGGAGAGATAGTCACCATAAGTGTCACCATTCTCACTCATTAGATTCATTCTAAGGGAAATTTAGAGGCAATCATGATAGAAGAGATTGGCATATTCACTATCTTGCCAAACCTGGCATTTCATCTTCACCAAAAAGAAAAAGCTACAAAATAGAAAATATAGAACAAATATTATTAATAGGAAGCAAGTAAGATAAGTAACAGGCAGTAAAAGAAAAACTAACTGAATGAGTTCATTTTCCAAATAAAAACTAACTATACCCTAGTTATAGACTGGACTTATAGGCATGCTGTCAGAGTCATTGTTAGTAAACTTGGGAGAAAGTAAAGGACAAACGTACCAGAACATCAGAAATGGCTAATATTGTCCTAATTTTCAAAAAAGGGAAAAGGTAGATTCTAGAAACTATAGACCAATTAGTTTAATATCAATCTACAGCAGAGTCGTAGAAATTTAGATTGGGGGACCCACATTTACAAAAATATTTACAGCAGCTCTTTTTGTGATGGCAAAGAATTAGACGTTGAGGGGATGCCCATCAATTGGGGAATGGCTGAACAAGTTGTGGCATATGAATGTAATGGCATACTATTGTTCCATAAGAAATGACAAGCAGGCAGACTCCAGAAAAACCTGGAAAGATTTACATGAACTGACGCTGAGTGAAATGAGCAGAAATAGGACAACACTGCACACAATAACAGGAACATTGTGTGATAACCAACTTTGCTAGACTTAGCTCTTCTCTGCAATGCAATGATCTAAGACAATTCCAAAGGACTTTCGATAGAAAATCCATCTATCTACATTTAGAGAAAGAATTATGGAATCTGAATATAGATCAATGCATACTATTTTCTCTCTTTTCCCCCCTTTTGTTCTGGTTCTTCTTTCACAACATGACTAATGTGGAAATATGTTTAATATTATTCTACATGTATAACCTATATCAGATTGCTTACCATCCTGGGGACAAGGGAGGGGAAGGAAAGAGGGAGAAAAAAAATTGGAACTCAAAATCTTATAAAAGTGAATGTTGAAAACTATCTTTACATGTAATTGGAAAAAATAAAATGCTATTAAGTGGGGAAAAAAGAAAGTTAGATTGGGAATAATCTTAGAGATCACATAATCCAATTACCTCATTTTATAGATGAGTAAATTGATTTCTATGCTTAAACTAAGGTCTGCTCATTTCCATTCCAGTGCCTTTTCCGATACTCCATGCTTTCTTTATTCTAGAATGGATAATTAAGTGGGTTATTAAGAAGGAAAATGAGGTTGACATTTATAAACTTATTTTAAAAATGAAGAAGTAACTGGTCACAAGCATGAAGAATTCCATCTATCAGTGTAAATGTCACCCGTCTATGACTTAGCAGATATGTCATAGGAAGTTTCTTGGAGAACACAGAAGCAAAGTGATTGTCTAGAGTGACAGAGCTAATAAGTATCAAAGATCAAATTTAATCTTTCTGCCTCCACAAAGTCCAGCGTTCTGTCTACTAGGCCACACTACCTCTATGGACAAACAAATGAAACAAAACCCACACAGCCAATTTCATGTTGGGTTTCTAGAGAGCTGGCAGGCAGGGGCAGACAAATCTGACCTTTATAGCTAGAGAGACTGCAGAAACTAAAGTCAAGCCTCCATCCCCATGGAGCAATATCAGCATATTGGTATAGACATAGATGTGTGTGTGTGTGTGTGTGTGTGTGTATCTGACTGGCAGAGTTCTAAGTCCCCATAGTCTCTGCACAGGAGAAGAGAGTGCTAAGGGAAAAGTCAGTGGATCTAGAGTCTGGATTTAAGTATAATTAATAGCAAGTAGTAAATGTCTGTGAATGTGGGAAGGGGAAATTTGTGTCAGACATTAGCAAATTGCAGTACTCTCAAAGGAAGATGATCAGGATGGTAAGAGGTCTAGAAATTATGTCATATGAGAAACAAAGAGGAAACGGGGAATGTTAAAATTGGAGAAGAGAAGACTCACAATGGGGATATGATCATTGTCATCGGATATTAAAAGGCTTTAATGTGGAAGAGAGAGTAGACTTGTTCTGCGTTCCTCTAAAATATAGAATTAGTCTTCTCTACAACATGACTAATATAAAAATATGTTTAATATGAATGTATTTGTAGAGCCTATATCAGGTGGCACTCTTATCTTAGGGATGGTGCAAAGGAGGGGAAAGGCAGGAAAGAAAATTTTAAACTCAAAAGTCTTATCGAAGTCAATGTTGAAAACTAAGAATAGATTAATTAAAATTTAAAAAAAAATAAATAAAATAAAGAATTAGGACCAGCAGATGAAATTTACAGGGGGATGAATTTTAACCCCAAATAAGGAAGAAAACTCTAGATGATCAACCTATATAGCAATGATATTAGTTACCTCAAAAAACAGTGAGCTCCCCATCACTGAAAATATTCAGAACCTGGCTAGCCATCTGTCAGGGATATAGACAGGAGTATGCTGTTAAATGTTTAATAATCTGCTCTCCAGAAAAACAAAAATGTATGCACAATGCACTTTTTAAAGTTTAATCTACATTACTAGCATTTTCTCTAGCACTTTCTTATGTCTAGATAATAAAAAAAAAAACAATAAATCAAACTCTGATTTGTAGCATTTACTGATTTCTGAGATACAAATGCTCACAATGGAAATTTAACCATAGACTCTTTCAGGCTGGTTCAGGCTGGCTCCGTCATACCCCTAGATGTAGAGGTCACCACATTGGTATGAGGTTAAACTAGGTGATTTCTAAAATCACTTTTACCTGTACAATTCTGTGATCTTGTAATAGCAATCTAGCTTCCAAACCCTCCCTGTTTCTGCTAGGTATTTGGGAATAGATCCTGTGATGTCACTGAGGAAGCTAATGCTACTAATGTAGATCAGCGCCTTCTCTGTACCTTAGAGATGCTTGAATCACTGAAACATCAAGGTACTTGCCCAGGGTTCCAGGACCACTGTCTTCCAGGCCCGGACTAAAGTCATCTCCTCTTGGTTTCAAGGCCTTCTCTCTGTCTACTACACCATGCTGCATTAATCATTGTCTCTGTCCACAGTGTTTTACTTCCTTCTCTCTGTCGAA
This sequence comes from Pseudocheirus occidentalis, assembly GCA_028646575.1. Lineage (NCBI taxonomy): Eukaryota > Metazoa > Chordata > Mammalia > Diprotodontia > Pseudocheiridae > Pseudocheirus > Pseudocheirus occidentalis. The sequence continues at coordinate 256,197,669 of CM053594.1, read as the reverse complement.
AACCTTCCTGTCCAGGCTTTTCTCTCTTTTTGAAATGCATTTCTTCCATTAAGCTTCTCAGATTAATTCTACCTGGTTTCCCGTTTCACTCCCCTTAGCACCTTCTCTATATTCTATGCATGTGTATGGAAGATTGTCATGTAGAAGGTAGAGGAGAGTCTCTAATTGTTCCAGAAGGGGGCCAATGGGGAGCAGTTACACAGGGCTAGATATTGGCTTTATACTCATACATAGGAAGGAGTGGGATAGGAAGTCATTCAACACAGTTATATGTTTATCTGTCTGTCATGGGACAGAATATTTCTCCCAAGGATGACTAGGTGGCGCAGTGAATAGAGTACCAGCCCTGGAGTCAGGAGGATCTGAATTCAAATCCATTCTCAGACACTTAGCACTGACTAGCTGTGTGACCTTGGGCAAGTCACTTAACCCCAATTGCCCTGTCTTCCCCCTGCAAAAAAAAAAAAAAATCTCTCCCAAAAGAATGTAAACTCCTTCAGGGTAGGGACAATTTCATTATGTCTAAGTCTCTCTAATACAGTGCTGGGCATGTGCTTAAGAAATGCTTACCAATTAACAGTTGAGGCACCCCAAAATACATAACACATATGACAGCCACATGTATAAATATATATCAGTTACTTGAAGACACATCTTCTTTAACATGGTATTTGCATATTAATAGCTGACAATCACGTAGTCTTTAAAATTTGCAAAGTACTTTTCCTGCATTACCTCATTTAATCCTCACAACAACCTGATGAGACAGATCCTAGAGGTATTACTATTTCCATTTTACAGATGGAGAAACTGAGGTAGTGACTTGTCTGTGGTTACATAACTAGTGAGAAGTAGGATTTGAACGCAGATCTTACTGATTAAAGGCCAACAGTATCTCCACACAGTCTCTCCAATCTATTACATAGCTTCACAATACCAAGCTATATTTCTCTGTGGTTCTTAATACATCTCTCTGCACACGGAGGGTGCCCAGGACATAGATAAAAAGCATCATGCTTGTTTGCTTGCTTATTTATCAAAGTAATAATTCTAGGTCAGGGGACAGCTAGGTCCTTGCCTGCCATTTTTGGTAGTATAACAATTTATCAACTGAATTCTCATAGAACCTACAGATCAGGGATAACTGATGTTTGAGAATTCCAAACATATCTCTCCTTCCTTCCCAGTTCCTTTTATTCTTATTCTTCCATATTAACGCACCTCCTCCTAAATCCTCTCTATCCCCATCTCCTTAGCAAAGATCCTCTTTGTTAATAGAAACAGGAGGAAAATGACCAAAGACAGATTCCAATGGACTTTTTGCGTGGAGTGACACTGTGTAGTTACAATCATTATCAAAAGTCAACCAATAGAGGTCAAAAGACAAGGATTTAAATTACATATTGAGACTATATTAATTGGGATTACTTTTTCCCCTTTTCTATAGAAAGCTATTAATAAACCTTAAAATCCCATGTAATATGTGATCTTGACCCCTTACATATAACTAGAAGCTGCTGAGAAAAATCATTTGAAAAAGCCAAATTGTTAATATGCACATCTACAAATCACATAAGTGGAACTATTTTAAAATGAATTGTCCTACGTATTTTATGGGGAAAAATCAAGTGTTATTCTAAGGGCAATTCTTAAATAATACCTACAGCTAAACTCAGTGGAAAGAACGCAATAGAAGAATAAATAATAACATTTATTAATGTAAGATATAATTGGGTTGCCTTTTTCTTTTTTAACATCTGTGCTTCTTCCTCAGCAATCACTAGTTTCATTTCCCTGCCAGAAATTCCACATGTGAGTAGGAGGCGTGGGGAGTTTCTATTTGTTCCTTTTCTACCTTGCACAGAATGTTCTCCTATCAAGAAATTCATGTCTTAGAATCAGGACTTCATTGTGGGTGTGGAGACTAAGACAGCAGTATCTACCCACCAGCCTTGCTCTTGGCAAAGTCTTCTAGAAGCCCCATCCCCCACCTTGGTATGTGCACAGAAGTAGCCTCTAAGGTTACAAAAATGCCTTTGAATGTACTCTTCCATTGGAACCTCACAACAATCCCATAAGGAAAATACTGTATTATTATTCCCATTTTATGGAGGAAAGTCAGGGAGGTACCCAGTGTCACACAAGGTGTAAAAGATGGAGTCAGATACTGAGCTCAGGATTTTGACCTCAATTCCAGTATCCTCACCCTTATTCCATACCACTCTAATATTCATCTCTTAATGCACTACTTTGGTCATTTCGTCTCCTACTAGACAACATTGAGAGTCTCATTATCTTCTAAAGTCCTGATTCCTTAACCCAGCATTCAGGATCCTTTACCATTGTAATTCTGACCTACATTTTTGGTATTATATCCTGCAATTCCCTCATGAAGAATTGAATTTAGCAAAATCCTACTCAGTTTAGGGGGCAGCTAAGTAGTGCAGTGAATAGAGCACCTCCAGACTGGAGGATCTGAGTTCAAATGTGACTTCAAACACTTAACACTTACTAACCATGTGATACTGGGTAAGTCACTTAACCCTAAATGCCCTGCCTTCCCCCCTCCAAAAAAAAAAAATTCTACCCAGGTTAAATACCACTTCCTTAATGAAGTATTTTATAATTGCTCCCAGCTAGTAGTGTCCCTGCTGGAAGTGATTTCTCCCCACTGTGACTTCCTAGTCATGTGGCCCCTATCTTGTAGTTATCAGACTTTAGTCTATTATAATAGTTATTTGTGTATCCTTTACCATTGTAAATTCTTACCAGATGTTAGGTATGTCCTTATCTTTCTTACTAGAACAAAGAAGAAAGAGCTGATCTCATCTCTTTGCCCTCCCTACTCCAAAAAATATTTATTGAAGAAAAAAATGATAATTGAATATAAAACATATTTCTTGAGGAGTTTGCAATCCAGTTGGAGAGACAAAACTGATAACACAATAAGAGTACATATATTGTTATATTGTATGTATATAAGTTATATTGTAATGTATGGTGTAGACTTAAGGACTGTAGGCAAAGGGAGAGATCAGGGTGGGTTCAAGTAGTCAGAAAAAGGCTTAATGCAAAGGAATTTTAAGGAATGAATAGTAATGGATAAATTGAAAACAGAGTACAGAGTAAAGCTAGATTAGGATCATAAATAAAAGCAAGCTTGCACGGCAGTCAGAATGAGAAGTTTCATTAGGAGACAATGAAAGCATCTCATTTGGAATAGGGGGTAGGTCTTGAAGTGTAAATTGACCTAGGTGAAGTGCAGGGAAGATATGGTTGGTTTTGGATAATAGCACCAGATTAGGCAAGGTCCTGAAATTCTGGACTTGTAGTCAAGAGCACATGGGTATAAATTACCTAATGTGGGTATGACTCTGAGCAAATCACTGTATCTCTAAAAACCTCCTCATCTGTATAATGTGGACTTGATGACCTCTAAGACCCCTTACAACCCTAAATCTATGATCCCATACATATGCTTATGCTGTCTCCCTTATAGGATTGTTGTATATATAGGATCAAAAATTTAGAGACCTTCTGGTAGACTGATGAAAAGTAAACTAATTGGTGGGAGACTGTGAGCTGTATATCTGAAGCATACATGAAAAAAAAATAAGATCAATAATTTGCCTATGCGATTTTTAAAACTAAGAAAAATCCATAGAAAACACAAAGAAGTATATCTTTTAAATTATTGGAAAAAGAAAAAAAAATGAGCAAAAAACTAGAAACAAAACTAAAACCTTTTAAAAAAAAACATACAAAGTTGATAAACCTGGAACAAATATAATCTAAATAAAGAGGAGAAAAATCAAAGTATCAAAATAAAAAATGAACGAGCTAAAATACAAGAGAGAACAAAAAAGATGATGAAAACCTACAATGCACAATTATATGCTAGCAAAACTACAAATCTAAGAGAAATGTAGGATCACCCACAATAATGTAAAATATCCAAATTAATGCATAACTAAAATAAAGGTTTTAGGATTTTAAATAACTCAGTCATAAAAAATGAGATTGCATAATCCATAAGGGAATTACCAAAGGGGAAAAAATACTGGTCTAGATTTGTAGGTGAATTCCTCAAATACTTAAAGAACAATTCTCATGCTATACAAATTATCCTCCAAAATAGAAAAAAAAAAAACCATTCAAACTTCTTTTATGAGACAAATATAGTCATAATATGTAAGCTAGGGGCGGCTAGGTGGTACAGTGAATAGAGCACCGGCCCTGGAGTCAGGAGTACCTGAGTTCCAATCCGGCCTCAGACACTTAACACAAAAACTAGCCGTGTGACCTTGGGCAAGTCACTTAACCCCAACTGCTCTCCAAAAAAGCAAAAAATAAAAATAATAAAAATTAAAATTATAATATCTAAGCTATTCAATCCAATAAACATTTATTAAGTGCCTAGAAGTCCCAGGCACAGTGTTAAGAATTACAAATATGATTTTAAAAAAGAAAGATAATCCCTGTCCTCAAGGAGCTTACATTGTAATGAAGTGAGACACACAAAAAGAGGCAGGAAAGGGGGAAAGGGGGAAAGGGGGAAGCGTACCTAGTATGAGATCATCTTGTTCCATGTAGTTAAAACCAGGCAGGGCAGCAGATGCAAAATGGAGTGATCTGAAAGTCTACTTTATGCACTCTATAAAGGCATTGGGAGGAATTTGGTACCCCAGCCTCTAGCCCTCCGAACAGAAGGGAGAGGAGGCTGAGGGAAGGATGAAGCAAAGAAAGAAGATTGTAAAACAATGTCATAAATAGACATGAATGCTAAAAAAAAAAAAATTCTAGTAAAAAAATAAATATATACAAAAAATTATTTGCTATAACCAATATACATAAATACTAGGGACTCAAGAATGTTTCAGCATTAGAACTAGTTAGGACTAACATAAATAATCATATTTAAAACAAAAATACCCCATTGGCAATGATTTTGGGTTCAGAAAGAGCCTTTAGCAAAGTGTAAGTCACATACGCTTAAAAAAAAAACACTACCCTCAAAACACACAAAACACATGCACTGGGGCAGCTAGGTGGTACAGTGAATAGAGTCATGGAGTCAGGAGGACCTGAGTTCAGATTTGGCCTCAGACACTTAATACTTAAGTGTCTTAATACTTAATATGTGTGACCTTGGGCAAGTCATGGCCATGGAGTCAGGAGGACCTGAGTTCAAATTTGGCCTCAGACACTTAATACTTAAGTGTCTTAATACTTAATACGTGTGACCTTGGGCAAGTCACTTAACCCCAATTACCCTGCCTTTCTCCCCCCCCATGGAAAACAAAACAAAACACACGCCACACAAAATGCAATTTTAAGATATAATAAAAAAGTAAATATTAAATTTCTAATTCATTTATGAAATTATGAAATAGGGCAGGCATGTCTATATGTAAAACAAAATGTTAACATTATATGAAATGGAGAAATACTAGAATCTCTCCCAATAAATATCTTTTTTTTTTTTTGCTTTTTCTTTTTGGAGGGCAGTTGGGGTTAAGTGACTTGCCCAAGGTCACACGGCTAGTTTTTGTGTTAAGTGTCTGAGATCGGATTTGAACTCAGGGCCTCCTGACTTCAGGGCCGGTGCTCTATTCACTGCGCCACCTAGTCGCCCCCCAACAATATCTGAGTGACAAAAGGATAACTCCTCATTATTTGTCTTAGTTCTAGAAATATTAACAATAGCAGACAACAAAAGGAAATTAAAGGCATGATGGTAAATAGACAAAATTATCCATATTTGATTTAATTTAACAGTATTTTATTTTTTCCAATTACTTGTAAAGACAATTTTCAGCATTCATTTTTTGAAAGATTTTGAGTTCCAAATTTTTCTCATTGCCTCTCCTCTCCTTTTCCCAAGACGATAAGCAATCTGATAAAGGTCATACATGTATAATCATATAAAACATATTTCCATATTAGTTATGTTGTTAAAGAAGAAACAGAACAAGAGGGGGGACTTTTTTTTAAACTAACAAAAAGTGAATATAGTATGCTTCAATTTGCATTCAGACTCCATTCATTCTTTTTCTACATGTGGACAGCATTTTTCATCATGAGTCTTTTGGAATTGTGTTGGATCATTGTATCACCGAGAAGAGCTAAGCTGATCATAGCTGATCATCACACAGTGTGTTACTGTACGATATTCTCCTTGTTCTGCTTACTTCACTAAACATCACTTCATGTCAGTCTTTCCAGGTTTTCCTGAAATCCACTTGCTCATCATTTCTTATATCACAATAATATCTCATTGCATTCATATGCCACAGCTTGTTCAGCCATTCCAATTGATGGGCATCCCCTCAATTTCCAATTCTCTACCACCATAAAAAGAGTTGCCATAAATATGTTTGTACATGTAGATCTTTTTACCTTTTTATTTTTTAATGAATTATCCCTATTTGAAAAGAAATGTCATTCAAAATAACCTTAAGATGCATAAAATAACTGGAAAGCAATTTCCCAAGACCCAGTCAAGACTCATATAAAAACAATTTCAAAATACTCTTTAAAAAATAATGAATGACAAATAATTAGAAGGATCTATCGTGCTCATTTACAGATTTAATGTTATACTTATTAAACCCTCAAAGAGAGAATGCTATAAAGGTAGACAAAATATTAACAAAATTAATTTGTAGTGATAAGTCTGGAATCTGAAGGAAAATAATGAAAAGCAGTAGGAATGAAAAAAGACTAGTACTCTGAGACTTTAAATTTTATTATGAAGCAGCTGTCATCAAGACTACTTGGCACTATTTTTTTTTAAAATATATCAGTGACCCTTTGACCCAGTAATACCACTTTTGGGGTTGTATCCCAAAGAGATCATAGAAGTGGGAAAAGGTCCCATATGTACAAAAATATTTATTGCAGCTCTCTTTGTGGTGGCAAAAAACTGGACATTTAAGGGATGCCCATCAATTGGGGAATGGCTGAACAAGTTATGGTATATGAATATGATGGAATATTATTGTGCGATAAGAAATGGGAAGGAGATTGACTTCATACTTACGTGGAGAGGCTTATATGAATTGATGCTAAGTGAGAGGAGCGAGCCAGGAAAAAATTTGTACACAGTCACAGATGCATCATATGTGTGACGACCAACTTTGAAAAACTGGACTCTTCTCAGCAACGCAGTTAAAAGATAACTCTACAAGTCTCAGGACGGAAAGAGATGTCTACATTCAGAGAAAGATTCAGAAAGATCAGAGTTTAAAAGGAGACTGAAGCAATGCATGCTATCACTCTTTTCTATGTCTGGCTTTTGTTTCTCTTTTATCATTGTTCACTCCATTGGCTATAACACCTATACAACCAGACTATTGCACAGTGTGAAAGAGTTTGCAGATCCTATACATGATTGTATGCCATGCCACCGTGGTGGGAAGTGGGGAGGTAGGGAAGAAAAATCTGAAACTCAAGTGATTCTGGAACTGAATCTTGTAAACTAAAAGTAAACAAACAAGTCAATAAAAAAATTTTTTAAAAATTTTAAAATAAAGTATATCAGTGAAAAAGACTAGATAAGCAAAAATCAGAAACAATAGAGGATTTGATAAACCTGATAACATAAACTGTGTGGGAAAATACTTCTATTTGTAAAGAACTATTGGAAAAAGTGGAAGCCACTTTGGCAAATTTAAATTTAGAACATCTTGTACCATAAACCACAATAAGTTCAAAAGGAATATATAACCAGAATATTAAAAAGTCACACTACGGTTTTTTATTAATTAATTTATTCATTTTTAGTTTTCAACATGCATTTCCACAAGATTTTGAGTTCCAAATTTTCTCCCCATTTCTCCACCCCCCCCAACCCCAAGATGGTATGCGTTCTGATTACCCTTTGCCCCAGTCTGCCCTCCCCTCTATCACCCCCACCGTCACCACCCTTATCCCTTTCCCCCTTACTTTCTTGTAGGGCAAGATAGATTTCTATACCCCATTGCCTGTATATTTCATACTATAATTTTAAAAAATAAGATTAGGTACCTTCAAGTTATATCCAGGGAGAAATTTGTCAGCCAAACAAGGGACATAAAAGATCACAAAAGATAAAATATATAATTTTGATTCTGTGAAATTTAAAAACTATTGCATGAACAAAACCTATGAGGCTAAGAAAAGAAGGGTCTTTGCATCAGATATTCTGACAGGGGTTTGATATCCAAGCTCTATAAGAAACCAGCATCGTTATATGAAACAAAGCTATACTCCTTCAATGGGTAAGGGATGACAGGATATGAACAAACTTTTTTCAAAAGAATAACTGGGGATGGCAAGGTGGCACAGTAGATAGAGCACTGATCATGGGATCAGAAGGACCTGAATTCAAATCTGGCTTCTGATGCTTAACATTTACTAGCCATGTGACATTGGGCAAGTCACTTAACCCCAATTGCCCTGCCTTCCCCCCTCCAAAAAAACAACAAAAAAGGAATAACTGCATATTATTGACAACCATATGAAAGATTACAGAGGCATCATGGAACAGTGCCTGAAGACCTGACCTTGGAGTCAAGAAGACTTGGGGTCAAGTGTTGCCTCTTATATATATGCTGGGTATATAACCCTGGGCCAGTCACTTAACTTCTCTGTGCACCAAGCAGATTCTGAAACTAGTTTCAGAATAATTACCAGTTACATTGATACATAGATATTCTGGGAGACACCTTTGTTGTTGTTCAATGTTTTTTCAGTTGTGTCTGACTCTTTGTGACCCTATTTGGGGTTTTCTTGGCAAAGATATTGAAGTAGTTTGCCATTTCCTTCTCTAGTTCATTTTATAGATGAGGAAACTAAGGAAAATAGAATTAAGGGACTTGTTCAGGGTCACACAGCTACTAAGTATCTGAGGCCAAATTTGAACTCAGGAAGATGAGTCTTCCTGACTTTAGGTCTGGCACTCCATATGATGAGGTGTAGGCTCTGGGAACTCCCCCCCCCCCCCCTT
>CM053594.1:256176774-256188580 GCA_028646575.1 Pseudocheirus occidentalis | reverse complement strand
CTTCCCTTGAATCTTTGAGGTACATACTCTGGGAAACCTCTTGAAGTCTGATTGAATCTTCAGGAGGCATTTGCAAAGGCCATAAGTATTTCATTGTAGCTGGGCCCAAGCCTGTTACTAGCCTGGCCCTCCATGGTCCATCTGCTTCCTACCCTTGAGCCTATCAAAATATCAATCCACTCTTGCATTGACCTCATTAACTCCACTCTCCCCAAACTCATTACTGGAGTCTGACCTCATTGGCTCCTCCTGAAGACCCTCCCCAGGCTCCTCCTCTGAACCACCCCTAGATTCCTCTGTATATAAGACCCCATCTTCCCTCCATCTTTGTGAGAGCACCTTGGAATGGCTTGGCACAGACTTACTCTGTGTGAGAATGCCATGGAATGGCTTGGCAGAAACTTGCTTTGTGAGAGCACCACAGAATGCCCTAGCGCAGACTTGCTCTGTGAGAGCGCCATAGACTAGCTTAGCAGAGACTTGCTCTGTAAGAGTCTACCCCATATCTTTCAATGAGATGACTTGAGTGGAATTCTTTCAGCAGGACCCAGCATGTTGGTATTTTGGGGTCTCAGGCAGCCCTAACGCTCTTTGGGCTCCTCTTCACATCTACTGTGTCACCTAGCTGCACTCAATCCAGGAATTTAGACTGGGGTAAGAATGCAATGATGCATTCATATACCATAAAACTGGCAAATAAAAAAACCAACTAGATTAAAAGAATATAATTTATAAAGTTAAAAAAGATACTGACCCATAAAATACTACTCCCCTTTACATCAATAATCTTCAGAACAACCAACCAAGCTTATCTAGACAAGGAAAATGTTTCCCTCAGGGAAGTAGGAACTTTACTAAAACCCTAAACACCTCCACTTGGGCTTGTTTTATGTATTAGGTAATGAGAAAGCCAGAAATCCTAGCCTCCTCAAGGGACCAGCCCAACTTAACATAAAACTGCAACAGTTACCATAAGGGAGTTTCCTCACTGGGAATTCCCTATACTTGAGAAATCATAGGTCCAGACTAAGAAGAAAACACATGGAATCCCTTTAAAAACCAAGATAGCTCCTAGAAGTGCATGGAATACAAAACAAAATGATTAACAATATTAGGTGGAAGGTAGGAGGAAGAAGAAAAAAAAAAGACTTCCAAATCATTAATGTAAATCAAAACAAACATAAGGTTTCATCTCATATTCAAGAAATTCACAAAGATGACAAAAGAGGGAAATCATATTGGTGAGGCTGAAGGGAAACTGGCACAATTACACTGTGAATAGACCCATTCATTCTGGAAAAAAATTGGAATTATGCCCAAAAAAGTTACTAAAATGTCCTTTGACCTAGAGAAAGGTCTCGTATATACCACAGTGTTAAAACAGCACTTTCTGTGTTAGCAAAGAAATTGAAATAAAGAAGGTGCTTGTTTATTGGGTAAAGGCTAAACAAATTGTGTTGTGTGGCATGAATGTAATGGCATATTACTGTAAGAAAATGATAGATATGAAGAATTGGAGAAGTATACAGATTATGTTAACTTGAAAAATGTAAATGGTACCAAGCACAACAGCAATAACAAAACTGAATATTATGTAATTAATAAGGACCAAGCTTGAAAATGTAAGAAAATGTATCTCTTTCCTTTTGTTGTAGAGGTGAGGGACTATCGGTGTGAGATATTGCATGCACTGTCAGACATAATCAATGTTTTGGTTAGTTTTGCTACCCTCATTTTCCCTCCCCCTTTCTTTAATCTTAAAAAAAAATATTTTTTTAATATTATAAGAGATGACTAGTAAGGTAGAGGAGGAGAAAGGATATATTTGGAAATTATTGTTCTCATTTCAGTCATGTGTAACTCTTTGTGATGCCATTTGGGGTTTTCTTGGCAAAGATCCTGGAGTGGCTTGCTGATTCCTTCTTCAGCTCATTTTACAGGGGAGGGACTGAGGCAAACAAGGTTAAGAGACTTGCCCATGGTCACACAGTTATTACTTGTCTGAGGCTGAGTTAGAACTCAGATCTTCCTGATTTTAGACCCAATGCTCTCTATCCACTGTGCCACCTAACTGCCCTATTTGGAAATTACTATGATGTAAAAAACAAGAGGCAACCACAAAAGAGAGATGAAATTTTGTAAACCTTCTTGTGGGAGTACTTTCCTAACTCCCTTTGTCACTGATGACCTGGGGCCCCAAAGGGCAGCTACCACCCCATCGACTTAAGGTTTTAGAAATAACCCTAGAGGACAAGGAGTTTCTAGTAAAGTTCTATACAAGTCCCCACAGATGTGCTTCCCATTCTCATCAGCAAGCCAGACTTCAATTCACTTTCAGAAAAGGTATTTCCAAAGGCAGTATAGTAAGAATAGTTGGCACAAAAATATCCCCCCCACCCAGTGTGAGACATACTCTCCCACAATTACAAAGAGGTTTGAACACAGGAGAATGGCTTTAACTGTAGAGAACTTATATGTTCTCACAACTCCTAGTTATTGGAAGTCCTTTCTTTAGTCTGTAGTAGGTATTCCTCAGATACAAGGTGTTATGCTCCTTGAAACTTCTTGGTTTTCTGTGTCCATATTTGTCTGTTTGTCCTCAATGGGTCCCTCTGTGTTCACATTAGGATGTGTGGTCTTCTACTAGTCCAGTCTCTGAAATGACAGTCAATAGTGGCAGTATGGAAGGGGGTGTATGCTCGCCCCCCAGTCCTTATGAAGTGATCCAGTCAAAGAGGTTCTTACCTGGTAAAGAGATCATAGGTTGTGAATCATTGTGTTTTACAAATTTAAAACTTCAGCAGGCTACACTCGTTATACTGAGGTGAGGTTGTGGAATACTGCCATTATAAATGAAGATAGGAGATCATTGGTAATCTTGGAGAAAGCCTGTTCAGCTTTGAAGTTGTAGGTTTTGGGAAACATTATAAGGCAGAGAGGGGAGTTTTAGTAGCTTTACCCCCAGGTTCTCAAATTTCATGCGAATGTGTAACTTTATAATATACAGTGAGACTTTACAATCACTTCTATCAGATTTGTTTCTTTTGAATATAGCATATCTTCTGATTGCCATATTCTGTTTAGGAGAATTGCACCAAATCTCAGTGATATCTATGAGATCATAGTTATCAAGCTGTGCTTAAATTCCAATTTTGCTACCCATTACCCATATTGTGTATTGGTATGCAGAAGTATAAGATCATAAGTATTATTTTGAATCATTGTCTCTGTTATCTCAATAATTACTGGGTATTTTCTCTGCTGCTATCTGCTGTAGTTATTTTTCTTCCTCATTCTCAAATTTCCATTAAAAATTCTTCTAATCAGGTGTGCAGCTTAGGGTTGATCTCTCTCTCTCTGTCTGTCTGTCTGTCTGTCTCTCTCTCTCTCTCTCTCTCTCTCTCACACACACACACACACACACACATTTCCCCCGTATTTATAAGACCACAACTCAAAAAAGGAGAAATATCACATTATTTGCCAACCACCCATTGTATGATGAATTGTGGTCACACCAACCAAATTCTTCACTGAAGGGCTTTATATCCATTTAGCTGCTTCTTTCTCTTGAATAAATCATGCAACCTTAAACAGGAAAAAAAAATACAAAAATTCCCACTCTTTCTTAAACCCTATCTTTTCCCCCAAGTCTTTCAGTTACCTGCTCAGGAATCAAGTCATTCAAGGAACATTTGAGTTTTTTTTCTGGCTGTATGCCTTTTCCTCACATTAATTAGCATTGGTAATGGTCCAGTAGTCACTGGACTTGGTAAGTGTTGACAGACTTTGTTGCATCTTGAAAAAATTTGTCAGGACAAGGTGTTTTCCAACTGGCCGGGTCAATTCTCCTCCATATGACTTCAAATTCTTTATAATTCCATGAAACATGGGATGTTGTTCCTTCAGGTCTGGCTTCAGTGACACATAATTTCTCCTATTTTCCCTTTGTGTCATTCAAATTCTTGCATTGACCAAACTCTTGATTCTAGTCTCAGTTGTCCCCTTCTTATTCTAAATGTCTCTTCCTTATAACAGCTTTGCTGGATGCTTCCTCCCGTTCTGTGGTCTGCACTTGCATCCTATGGAATGAAAGAGTTTGGAGACAGAAGCCTTGGGTTCACAAGCTACTTAAACCACTCCCTTAACTTCTTGGAGCTTGTTTCCTTATCTATCATGGGGGGTAATGAATATTTTGCTTTACATACTTCACAGGATAGAGGAAAATAAACTTTAAACTGCTGTACATTATACTATTAACCTTAAATTGGGGTGTGTGTATACACACATACACATTATCTATATATACATATACACACCTTATACACACACACACACACATATATAATTCTTTTTTCCACTGAAGTCCAACTCCAATGCCTCTTCACCTTGGAGCAATGAGCACATATTCTCAGACTCTACCAACCCCTAGGAGACTCTATTAAGTCAGAAAGACTTCAAGTATAGACCCAATGATAGCCTGTATGTCTGTTTTCTGAGGACAGGTCTACCCAAGTTCAATAATGACTCATTACCTGAAAGTTGGCTACCAGGTAACATTTTTTTTTTTTTACCTCAGCCACTTATAAAGACCTATTAAGGCATGGACAACTCCCTGAAGGATAGCATAATCAGAAAGTAGAGCTTGTCAGTGAGTTGGGGAGGCGGGGGAGGCTCACAAGCTTGTTTCCGATAGGATAAAGTCACAAATCCAAACATCTCCTGATGAATCAGCCCTGCCCCATAGAAAGAGGTAGAACCAAGAGATAGAAGAATCAACACCTTATGAGAACTACAGAAAACCCAACACTTACTTAAGAACTTATACACCTAAGAGTATGGGCAAACTGCTTGGCTAATCATGAAGTCCAGAACTGAGATCCTTTTTATTAACCAGGATAAATGACAAATTCTTCAGCCTGGCATTAAAAGCCCCCTACAGGGGCGGCTAGGTGGCACAGTGAATAGAGCACCGGCCCTGGAGTCAGGAGTACCTGAGTTCAAATCCGGCCTCAAACACTTAACACAAAAATTAGCCGTGTGACCTTGGGCAAGTCACTTAACCCCAACTGCCCTCTAAAAAGAAAAAAAAAAGCCCCCTACAATCTGGTTCCAATCTACTTTTCTCAACCTTGTTTCATGCTACTCCCCTCCACACATTCTACATTGTAGCCAAACTGGATATCTAGCTACTTTCTGAAGTTAACTTTCCATCTCCTGCCTCCTTAAATTGGCAGATGTCTTTCATACTTGGAATGTACTTCTTCTTCTCTATCTGTCAGAATCCTTGTTTTTTTTCCTTCAAGGCTCATTTCAGGTACTGAGCCCTTCAGGAAGTTTTCCAGAATCCATAACACAGCTGCTTCTCCTTTTGTGTAGGCTCTTTTTTGATCTTAGGCAAGCAATGCATGGTAGTGGTGTTTGGGACCATCTGGGACCTCTCTTCCTGTCATAGTTACATTCAGCAGCATCTGTTTATTACTTTAGTACTTGACAAATCTTGTGTTGTTATGCATGTGCTTAGCATGGTGCATGGCATATAGAAAGCCTCAATAAATGGTGATTGATAAATATGTGTAAATTTGGTCTGCCCCAATAAGATTACAAGCTCAAAGGGTGGGTATCCTCTTTTCTATTTCTTTTGTATTTTCACAGAATGAAGCAGAGGTTTGGGCCCATAATAAGTATTCTGTAATTAGAGAGCTGAATTGAATTTCCCAAGGTAATGTGATATCTAGAATTGTCAATAACCATCTAGGAAAATGCTGTGGTAATGTCCTGTTGTGCACCCAGATTAGTTCTCAGGGAACATGGGATGAACCTCCTGGGAACATTTCTGAGAATCTCTTCAGGCTTCTGATAGAGCAGTATTACATACCTTGGTCTGAGTCTCCTCTGGTTCCTGATAAGGGAGAAGAGGAAGGACAGTTACATAATTTATATCAATTTCATCAGAGTATACTTCATTTATTAGTGATAGACACATAATGTCTATGACCAGGTTGTACTTGAAATATTTCCAGTTTGTTGCAGCCTTCTGACATAGCCTAGAATCTTTTTGGGGTGGGAGGACCAGGGCTTTGTCATAGGGAATTGAAAGTTAGATATCACTTAAATATCAAAACCACTAAGCTTAGCACTTAGTTAGCATGACTAATTAGTCAAATTAGGAAGCTACCAGATGGCAGTTTCCTCATGCAGGTGAGTTCCTTTAAGCCCCAACCATTCCCAACTGTGAAAGAAAGTGTCCTAGGTCTCTGACCCACAACCGATTTTGTCTTTAAAAGTTAATTTGAAGAGATATTTTTTTCTACTTCTCCCAGGAACCCCAAATTACTCTGGCATAGCTTGAGAATCCAGAGTTCATTTCCAAGCTGTAATGAGTCTCTGGAGAAGGACTCATGTAGACGAGTGTTCAGGAGTATAAACATTTAAAAATTTTAGAGCTAAAAGAATACCTAGACAAAGTCCCTTTGTTTCACAGATGAAGAAACTAAGATGGAATCACAGGACACCTCCAAATTCACACAGCTCCTCGGAATGAGCCTTTTCAAGGATAGCTCCTAGCCTGTCTTTGGGGATCTGTGGAAGGAACTGCAACTTGGCTTGCTCAGAGGCCTAGCCTCAATCTGCGGCTTTTCTGACCCATGAAGAGCAGGAAGCCGAGAGCTTATCTGCCTGGAGCTCATTGTTTGGAGGGAGGAGGCCCTTGGCTGCTGCTGGAAAGTAGCCATGTGGTTGGAATGTAGAGTGGAACATAGCCTTTAGCTGGATGATTTCTTAGCAACCATCCTCACACACCCTTACCCATACAGGACTCTCTCCCTATCCTAATAAATTCACAAGAATTTCTTAATTGCTATGTGATAGGCACCAGAGCCACAAAAGTGAGACAAGTCCCTGCCCTCAGTATTCTGTTGGGGAGATACAACATGTTCACACAGACATAAAAACAAAATATATACATAATGATTTGAGAGGTTTATTAACACATAGAGGATTCTGGAAAGACTCTAAGCTGAGTCCTGGGGGAAAAAAAGCAGGAGCTTCCAAGAAGAGGCAGTGAAGAAGAATAAACATGGAACTATACAAAGGTTCTGAGGTGGGAGATAAATGTGGTGAACAGGGAACAGCAAAATCAGCCTGGAGCAAAACAGAGACTTGTCTAGTTCCCATTAGAAGAAATACATTTTAAAAGCCTGCTCAACCTTAGGGTTGGGTTGGGGGTATCTTTCACTAATGCTTTGATCTAGAGCCCCCCATTCCAGTATCTCTCCCCACCCCCCACACCTACCACCGTCACTGGCCAGTGACTGGCACCCTTGTTACATTTAACCAGTTAATACTGATTGACCCATCTCTATGTTAACTTATAGCATAGACTCCACGATTATAATCAAACAGCACATGGCAGATAATGAAGAGGGTGACCAAAGAGGGTTAGGGCTACCTGAGATCCCAAAATACCAACATGCCGGGTCCTGCTGAAAGAATTCCACTCAAGTCTTCTCAGCCAAAGAAAAAGTAAAGTTTATTGAAAGTTCAAGTTCACCATGTGGGGTGCTAGGCCATTTCACGGGGCTCTCACAGAGCAAGTCTGTGCTAGGGCATTCTATGGCACTCTCACACAGAGTAAGTGTGTGCTAAGCTATCCCATGGCGCACATGGCATCATGTGGTGTGAGAAGATGGGATTCTATATACAGAAAGGTTGTGGGAGGAATCTAGGGGTGGTCCAAAGGAGGAGATTGGGGAGGGTCTTCAGGAGGAGTCAGGTGAGGCCAGACTCCAGTAGGGAGGGTCTTCAGGAGTCAAGATGAGATCAGACCCCAGTAGTGAGTGATTAAGGGTGGGAAGTTGCTGGGGACTACCTGGAGACCATAGACAATGGTGGGCCAGGCCAATTCAAGGGTGGGAAGAGGAACATTAAGGGTGGGAAACTACTGGAACAAAGGGGGGCTAAAGACTTAGACAGAGCCACAACTTAAGGCTCATGAAGTCAAGCAAGTGTCTTCCCTGGGAAGGTTTACTTTCCCTGAGCCTGTACCTCAAAGAATCAAGGAGAGCTCAAAAGCAGAGGGAGGGAGAGGGGGGAGGGGAGGAGTCCCAGAGCCTACACCTCATCAGTAACACTGTAATATATAACCACTGAGAATCTATGACAATAACAGTCCAAGAACTTTGCGCAAATCGTCACTGAAGTTCACCTTTCACTGAAACTGGACACCCATCCCATAGTCTAGCCATGCTAGGAGCCAGTGGGATCCTTTTTCTCCCTCTCCACCCCTACCTCCAGTTCCACTCCCTAATATGTTGTGTTACTTTTCATCTAGGATAACTGATGTAGTTGGGAAATTTGGTCTAGGTTTCCGAGTCTAAGGGGACTTTCCTCCAGGGAATAGATGCCATTGTCCTTAGGGCAGGGAGAGGAAGTACTGGTCACCCAATCCATTTCCCAAATAGTTTAAGGAATGTGCCGCAGTAAACAGTGAGCTCACACATTCTTAGTCATGTGATGCCTAATAGTAACATTTGCTTTATTTTCTCCCATTCTGGGTACCTTGGAACTTCAGAACAGTGGAATTACACAGAGCAAAGCTGTATAAACACCAGAAATGCTAGAACCTTCTAGTTTATCACCATTTGATCCCCGAACAATGTACTTGAACTTAAATTGTAAGCCTTTAAAATAAGGAAAGAATCTGACCAAGTGAATAATAAAAGTACTTCCTCTTGAGATACTTCTAGAGTTCCACATCATAAAAGGCATCTCCCCAAAACTTTAAGAGGGATTGAGAACAGGTACAGAGGACTGGAAGAGACTCTTGACTCTCGATATCAAAGGCTGGTCCAGATATGGCTAATCTTTTTGATTAGGATAAATATCAATTCTGGGTTCCCAGAAGCTGGTGATCCAAGATATTTATTTGCAAGTCATCCGCAGTCTGAAGGACTATGAGGAGACTGAATTTGTGTAATTCTTACATCTCCTTGTCTTTCCTTTTCTACCACATCTTACCTTCTGTACCAGCAGTTCTCAACCTGTGGTTTGTGACCCCTTTGGGGGTTGAATGACCCTTTCACAGGGATCACAGGGGTAGCCTAAGACCATTGGAAAACACTTATTTCCGATGGTCTTAGGAACAGAGACGCTGTTCCTCTATCCGTATCCAGGCAGGTCTGCCCATATGCACACATACAAAGGGTCACAGCATTAGGAAGTTTGAAGATCAGTGTTCTATGCCGTGTCCATGGCTACCTCTCTGTACTACTCAGAGAAATGCCTGGCTCAAATGTGCTCCACCTGTGACTTTGATCTCTTTGAATCTGCATGAGACCTTTCAGAGGCACCAAAGAAGTCTGTTAACATTTTTCTGTCCAAAGTCTGTTCAGGGGTTCCAGTTGACCTACTTGGTCTTTAGACACTGGCATAGAAGGCGATGACTTTTTGGGGTTCTTTGTTTCAGTAGATTTGAGGGATGGATAATGGATTACATGGATTCTTTTGTGGCCCCTGAGAGCTTCAAGGCAAAGGTAGACAAATTCATGGAGGAATATAAAAAGATAGCTGCAGATAATGCCAGATGAGGAAGGCTGGGTAAAGGGGATTTGCAAAGGCTGGTGCCTGTCTCCTCCAGTCAGAGGTCCCCAGTCAACAGGTACTGGAGAAAGAGAAATGGAAGAAGTCCTAGTAGGAGGTGCAAAACCTCCTTGGCAGCAGAGCACTTGGTGAAAAGTTGAGAAAAAGAGAATTGCTCTGATTTGGGCTCAGTGTAAGTTTTGCCCAAACTGAATGGGGGCAGCCAGTGTCCACTGAGGAGAGAGGGACCAGTGGCCATTCTTCCCTATCAACTAGGACAAGGAAGGAAGCAGGCCAGCAGAGAGGGAGAGGAGAAAGGAGAGTGCTTAGCACCTGGCTCTGACCAGGTGCCTTTGCAGTGCTCAGGGACTCCAGCTTCTGGGGTCTCCCCATCTCCTTAGCTGCATGTGGCCACTCCTGCTTCTGTCTGGGCACAGTACAAAGCAGTTGGGAGGGAGGGTGGGAGGCAGTGGTCATTTTCCTTAGGATATAAAGAAAGGATGGACAGCTTTACTGCCACTTTTCAGGGGACCTTGGTTCAAAAGGAACCAGACCTCATTCCCCACCTAGAGCCTGTTGAGTAGTAACTAAACCCTGATTCTTAGGGGTCTGGTCTATCCACTTATGATAAAAACAGATGCCCCCCCCCCTCCATTTTAGCCCAGCAAGTGGCTTAGTTTCCTCTATGAGCTATATGAAGTTGACTTTCCTAAACAGAATGATTGTCCTAAATCAGTTGAAAATAATTTTCTACTTTCCCTTGCTTGTCTTTCTCAGAGTGATGCCTGCAAGCAAAATGTGTTATTTCTTTAAAGTTATTTGTTGGACAATTGTTTATAATCTTGATCAGCCAACTAGTATTTTTTTTTTCATAATCCAAGATTTTTTTTTCTTTTTTTTTTTTTACAGTCACTTATGCCATGAATTCATAGGGTATTGGTTCCAACAGCTCAGGTTCCTTGCCATTGGTTCTCACAAAGTGTGCTTCTCTGGGTGGAGGAGGCTGGCGTTTCAGCTGAACCCAAGTGCCTTTTTCTTTGGCTTCCTTCTTCTGATCATTTTCCTTTACCCGCTTCAGGAAGCTATCTCTGCTCTTGGAATGCTTAATATGCTCAATACGCACATTAATTCTCTTGGCTAGAATCTTGCCCTTAACCTGTTTGTTTACAACAATGCCTACAGCATGCTGAGTGACATCATAGACCCGTCCAGTCTTGCCATGGTAACATTTGTGGGGCATTCCTTGCTGAACTGTGCCCATACCCTTGATATCTACAATATCGCCTTTCTTATATATTCGCATATATGTAGCCAAAGGGACAACACCACGTTTTCGAAAGGGCCTGGAAAACATGTAACGCGTCCCTCTCCTTTTTCCTTTTGTGTTCGTCATTTTGGCAACTCACTGGAATATGGCGGAGCTGGCAGAAAGCAGCCAACTAGTATTTATTAAACTCCTACTACGTGCCAGACCCTGTGCTAATCACTACGAATATGAAAAATAAGGCAAAAACCAGACTCTGCTCTCAAGGAGCTTGCTGTCTGTTGGGGCACCAACATGCAAATGACTGTGCTCATATAAAATATGTACAGGATAAATGGGAGATAATCAACAGAGGAGAAGGCCCTAGCATAAAGAGGAATCAGGAATGGCTTCTTGAAGGAGGTGGAAGGAAGAAGGAAGGAAGAAGGAAGCCAGGAAAGCTAGGAAGCTAATGAGTATGCTCTGGCCTCTTCTCCAGAGCAAAACTGGCTACATATCCCCCTAAAGCAGTGCTTCTCAACCTTCCTAATGCTGCAACCCTTTAATACTTGTATGTGGGCAGACCTGCCTGGAGACTATAGAGGAGTGGTATCTCGGTTCCTAAGACCATCTTAAATATGTGTTTTCCAATGGCCTTAGGCAACCCCTGTGAAAGGGTCGGTCAACCCCCAAAGGGGCCATGACCCACAGGTTGAGAACTGCTGCCCTAAAGATTCTAAGGGTACCACTATAGGATTGGGGCATTTTCTTAAATGTTATAAGCACCTGTGTAATGTTAATGAAATCAGAAGATCTTCCATGCCCCTTTCTATTGGCACCTACTGAAGGCACTTGGCACCTCAAAGGCTTAGCTCCTTACTTCCAGTTAACTCCTTAGGAGTAATCACAGCTGGAGTTGAGAGGAGAGTGGATTGGAAACACCTGGGGCAATCTCCTCATTTATAAAGCCAGAAGAAATAAAGC
>CM053594.1:256156433-256176274 GCA_028646575.1 Pseudocheirus occidentalis | reverse complement strand
TTGGGACTCAATGTTATGGTTTCTGAATAAAGACCTTGGTTCTGCCTTCCATGTGGAGAGTTTGCTATATTTTGTGATCCAAAACTACACCAACATATTCATAACCATCATGGGTGTTGTGAATATCTCATTATTGATACAACCTGTTCCAGGGCATTCCTCTCCCATTGTTAGCTGCCAGTGACTAGTACAACAGCTCTATTTGGCCAGTGAACCTTAATTACCTTTTACAAAGGGGTATTTACTTCACACACAGCAAGAAAAGAAGTGCAAATATTCTCCCCCAGTAGTTGGGGGCACATTCTCAAATATACCACATAAATCCCAGAGGAAAATGGGCTAAGACTTAATTCAGTGTCTACATAGCATTGGTTCTACCAAGTTTATTTCCAACTATGGCATTGCTGTGTATGAGTCCTTGCCTCAGCTACTACTGGGCTCTGTCCCAAAAGTCATTCGTAGGTCCGTGGGGCATCATTGCTGACTAGACCATATGGCTGTGAAACAGGGAATGTGCTCTACTCTTAGAACCCCAGCTCCAATTTCCTCTCCTTAGAATGAAAGAACATATACCGAGAGAAAGAATTGAGACCCATGTTCTCGGACGACGTGTTGGCTTCAGATGGGAAAGGCCCACAGCTTCTTTTTCTTATAGTGTGGTCTCTCTTCTCTCACCAGAGTTGCCTGGCAGGGAGAAGTTGAACCAACCTGATGGCAAGATTCTGATCAACTAGGGATTTTTTAATACGCCGCTGATTCAAATACAGCCATACACCCTGGGCAAGTCACTTAACTTCTGACTTAGAAGAGGTGGGGCTGAAGGGCAGTCCTGGACTCCTTAGAGGGGCAGCCATGGGAGCAGTGTCTGTAGGAAATTCTTTATGCATTGTTAGGTAATCTGCAGAGTAGCTAACATGGGAAACAAACATACAAAGGGAAAAACTGTACTGGTTAATGATGCTGCTGTAGTTTTAGAACCTCTGTGTAGACATATTTGGAAAGGATTAGAACAAAGTAATTGGAAAAAGTCTTTGATGAATGTTCAATGGAACATTTGCCAAGAATGCAAGACTGACAACAGAACAAAAGATAAATCTGAAGGGGAGAATGAAGAAAACCCTTCAATCTGGCTGTGTCTTAAATGTGGCCATCAGAGTTGTGGCAGAGATTCTCAAGAGCAGCATGCTTTCAAGCATTATACCACACCAATATCAGAACCCTACTATTTGGTGCTTAATTTGTACAACTGGAGTGTGTGGTGTTACTTGTGTGATGACAAGGTCCAATATAGCAGCTAAAATTGATTGGGTCAACTTGTGGATTATATTAGAAAACAAACCAATGTCAAAACTCCAAGACCAGCATCAAAAGATCAAGAGAAAACTAAAATTGAAAACAAAAAAAGTAGAAAAAAACAGCAAGAATGAACAGGAGAGAGAGAAAAAGGAAAATGTGACTAAAAAAAATTCTCCATTGCATTCTACTATTCAAGTGACTGTGAAAGGACTTAGTAATGTGGAGGATACATGTTTCTTTAATGTAGTTATGCAGAATTTGTCACAGACTCTAGTACTAAGAGAACTATTGAAGGAAGTAAAAATGTCTGGAACAATAGTGAAAATTGAACCACCTGATTTATCCCTAACTGAACCTCTAGAAATAAATCTTGAGCCTCCAGGTCCTCTCACTTCAGTCATGTGCCAATTTCTCAATGAGATGCATGAAATCCAAAGAGGAATTGTGACATCTAAAGATCTATTTTCTCAGAGCAGTGTGATTTAAAGGTTCTCAGCAGCAAGATAGGCAGAAACTGCTTCAGTATCTGCTGGATGGGATGAGAGCAGAAGAAATCCAGAGGGTAAGCACTAGTATTCTTAAAACATTTGGCAATTCCACTGAAAAATTAGATGAAAAACTTAAAAAGAAAGTTAAAGAGCATCAAAAAAAAAAAAAGGCAATACCAAGCTTTGTGGATCAAATATTTGGTGGAGAACTAACTAGTACAATTATGTGTGAAGAATGCAAAACTGTCTCCTTGGTTCATGAATCTTTCCTTGATTTGTCTCTCCCTGTTTTAGATGATCAGACTAGCAAGAAAAGCATAAATGATAAAAATATTAAAAAAAAAACAAAGGAAGATGAAGATAAAGACAGCGAGGGAAAGATAACAATAGTTACATGAAAGAGAAGAGTAATATTTCTTCTTGTACGAGTAAGCACTTGCAGAAAAAAAGCAAAGAAGGAAGCCAGAAAACAAGCAAAGAACCAACAAAGGCAACAACAACAACAACAAAATCACTTAACTTGTTTGTCTCAGTTTCCTCATCTGTAAAATGAAAATAAAAAGAATAGCATCTATATCACAGATTTGTTGTGAAGGTCAAATGAAATATTTGTAAAGTGTTTAATACAGTCCCGGCATATGCCAGGTACTTAATAAACGCTTGTTTCCATCCTTTTGTTCAGTCAGTCAAAAAGGTCTGTCTCCATCAGGGGCTTAGCAAAGCAGACCCGGTTGCAGAATGTCTGAGCGTTCTTGACAGTCTGTGAGGGTATTTCAGCAGTCAGACATTCTGAGCGTGCTTGTAAATACCAGGCTGTGTCTAAGCCCCCAGATATCATATGTTTTTAAATTGTTTTAAAGACAGTTTTAAAAGGGCACATTTGGGTGAAAGGGTTGCATTTCTCTGGAGGATCTGAGCCTCAAGAATGGACCTGAAACTCCTGGAACTTGTTCTTGTGTGTCTCTGGAGCAGGAAGATGGCAATCGGGGACTTCTGGGAAGAAGGAGGGGATCAGAGACACAAGTCAATCAGGGCAGTGCTTGGTACAGGATGTTTAGCTGGGTGACTTTGGGCAAGTTATTTAACCTCTGCCTCAGTTTCCTCAACTGTAAAATAGGTAACTACCGCAGCTCCTTCCCAGGGTTGTTGTGAGGATCAAATGAGACGCTATTTGTCAAAGTGCTGAGCACAGTGCCTGGCACGTAGAAGGTGCCATATAAGTGCTGGCAGCTGTTGTTATTGCTGTTATAACCCTTCATGGGCACTAGGATTTATTTATAATATCTTTGAATTTTCCTTTCACACACACTAGACACAGGGAGAGGAGATAGTACCCCCACCTTTGTGTTTATTTCAGCATAATTTATCTTCTATTCTCTCAAGAATAGAGAGAGACAAAACAGATGGGTCCCCAGTCAGTGTTTTATGGAAACAGAATTAATTTAGTTAAGAGGAAAATTTAACATCTATTAATGTATCTTAAAATGGCTCCTTCTTCCATAATAACCCAGAAAGCAACATGGAAATTTCCTTAAGCATTATTCTGAAGAAGTCCTGACTTTCCCAATGATTTGATTCCAAAGTGGCGGCGGTTGGGGGACAAGGGAAAGAAAGTGGAACAATTTTTCCTGCCCTATTTGTAACTGAATATGTAGATCATGATATCCCTGGTTGAATTTCATGGCTAAAGTCAGTCATATGGCAACTTTCAAAATCCATGAGTTTTATTGAAGACAAATATTCTTTCAGTTACAGAGCAATGGTTAAGTCTCTTTCTCAGAGGTCATTGGTTTAATCCATCACTTCCATTCTATGATAAGTAAGACCTCTTTATATCCTCTGGTCTTGGGTTAGTTTTTCTTCCATCTCCTGGTGCTAATTGAAACCTGAGATTTCCTTGTTGATACTGAAGAGGGTACCCAAAGAGGGTTAGAGTTGCCTGAGACCCCAAAATCCCAACATGCCGGGTCCTGCGGAAAGAATTCCACTCAAGTCTTCTCATCCAAAGAAAAACAAGGTTTATTGAAAGTTCAAGTTTGCCATATGGGGTAAACTCTTAAGGAGCCAGTCTATGCTAGGTCATTCTATGGCACTTTCACACAGTAAGTCTGTGCTAAGCTATTCTATGGTGTTCTCATACCACATGGAGGGAAGATGGGATTCTTATATACAGAGAAATCTAGGGGTGGTCTAGAGAAGGAGTTTGGGGAAGGTCTTCTGGAGGAGTTAATGAGGTCAATGCAAGAGTGGACTGATATTTTGATAGGCTCCAGGGTGGGAAGCAGATGGACAATGAGGGGCCAGGCTAGTAACAGAGGTTTGGGCCCAGCCACCATAAAATACTTATGGCCTCTGCAAATGCCTCATCAAGTGGGCAGTTTCAATCAGACTTCAAGGGGTTTCCCAGAGCCTGTACCTCAAAGATACAAGGAGAGCTCAAGGTGACGTCCCAGAGCCTACACCTCATCCTTACCTCTCCTCAAGCCTCCCTCCTTCCACATTCTCAGGTGAGGACTTCACCTACTGTCTCCCTGAAAACACTGGGGCCCATTCTCAGAGAGCTCCCTCTTCCCTCCTATTCATTTCACATTCCTCTGACATCATGTCCCACCATCATCTCCTTCTCTCCTGTCCCTCAAGATCAAGTAGTCCTTCCCCTTGCTAAGGCCAACTCCTCTACCTGCACCTTCAGTCCTATCCCTTTCATCTTCATCAATGATTTGCCCCTACAATCATCCTCATTGTTCCTCTAGTGTTTTCCCTCTCTACTTGGTCCTTCCCCACAGTCTACAAACATGCCCTTGCCTCCCTTATCCTTAAAAAACAAACAAAATACCAACTTGATGTTACCTTCCTAGCTAGCAATCATTCTATAATTTCTCCTCCCCACCCCACCTCACCCCATCCCTGCCTTGATCTTTCTCAGCTAAATTCCTTGAAAAAGCTATTTATATCCAGTACCTCCACTTCCTCTCCTCTCTTTCTCATATAAACCCACTACAATCTGGCTTCCAACTTCATCACTGAACTGAAACTGCTTTTCCCAAAGTTACCAATGATCTCTTTTCTTTTCCTTTCTCAATTTTTTTTCTTCTGACATCAATGAGCACCAATTAAAACAAGTGCTTTTATGTAGACAGAACAGAAAAAGAGGATTGTATTGTGAATATCTATTATATATATAGCTTGTTTTTCTTTTTTAAGTGTATAATAAATTAAACATGTAACTTTTAAAGCTGTCCTGCTTGTCTATGATTCCTTCTGGCCTTCCTTCTGTTCTCTTCTGTGCATTAAAAAAAAAAAAGCATCAGTGATTCTCTTTTGTATTTCTTTGTTTGGGGGGGGGGAAGCATCTTAGTCCATCTCTTGCTTCTAACTCCTTTCTTGATGGGGTTATGGGACCTGGGTCCCTAAAAGAAAAAGACTATGGTTTTAGAAACAGCTCAATTCCTGGATTTTCCCATATATTCCAGAGGCCCAGATCACTGACCCACCCCAGACTACTATATGACCTAATTAACTTATTTGACATTCCTTTCACTCTTGCATTTGGCTCTACCCCAGATTACTAGTATATATTGACCACTCCTCAATCCCACCTAGATTTTACTAGACTTCCCTTTCACTGTTGGCCCACCCCAGACTACTTTCACCCCTTAATCCTACCTACATCATCTAATTAGCCTACTTGATATTTCTTTCACTGCTTCACCTGGCCCATCCCAGACTATTTACCACTTCTTAATCCTATCCAGATCCTTTCATAGTCTCTTTTGTATATAAGCAGCAGTCTTATCTCCCCATTTAGCTGCAGGTTCCCCAAGAAACACACCTCCTTATTGGCATTAATGATTTGATTCCAAATCATTAATTAAACCTTGACCCTTGAAAAAGGTTTGGGTATGTGAATTCATTCCAGGTGGATACCAGCCTTTCCTCTGACATTTCGGGGTTCCCAGAAATCCCAAACCGCATCATTCCCATTTGAAAAAAAGACAAAAATAAAACCTTTGTAACAAATAAATGTAGTCCCACAAAACAAATTCTCTCAACTAATAAGAGGAATTCATTGCTAAATAGTAAGGCCTTTTCTCCAATCTTCATACTTCTCAATCTCTCTATAGCTTTAAATATTAACTGCTTTCTCCTCATATATTCTCTCATCTGCTGACTTTCATGACACTGTTTCTACTGGTTCTCCTCTCTGTTTGACTGCTCCTTCTCAGACACCTTTGCTCTGTCTTCATTGATGTCATGCCTCATAAATGTAGGTGTCCTGCATGACTGTTCTGGGACTTCTCTTAGCTCAGTAGTTTCTAGGAGTTCAGTTATCAGTTCTATATAGATGATTCCTAGATCTATATATCTAGACCTGAGTTCCTGTAATGTATATTTGAAACTGGATATGCCATGGGCATCTTTAAGTCAGCATATCTGAAACAAAACTCATTCTCGTCCCCACCTGAACTCTCCCTTTCCCTCAACTTCCCTATTACTGTTAGCATCAGGATGACCAAATTTAAATAGCTATACAACCTTGGACGAGTCACTTAACCTCCATCTGCCTCAGTTTCCTCAACTCTAAAATGGTAATGATAGTAATAATGCCTACTTCTCAGGGTTGTGATGAGATAATAAAGGACATAGTGTCTGTAAAGCTCGGGACACATTAGGCACTTAGTAAATGCTTGTTCCCATCCCATGACAGTTTTAATATTAATTAAATAAATGATAAGATAATTTCCTCAATAAGATGGGTAATAGCATCCTATTCTTATAATTAGGAGTGGCCAGGTAGCACAGTGGATAGAGTACGGGACCAGAGTAAGACTTATTTTCCAGGATTCAATTCTGGCCTCAGACACTTATTTAGCAGTGTGACCCTGGGCAAAGTCACTCAACCCTTTTTACCTCAGTTTCTTCATCTGCAAAATGATCTGGAGAAGGAAATGGCAAACCACTTCAGCATCTTTGTCAAGACAATCCCAAATGGGGGCAGCTAGATGGCACAGTGACTAGAGCACCCACCCTGAAGTCAGGAAGACCTGAGTTCAAATCTAGCCTCAGGTATTTACTAGTTGTGTGACCTTGGGCAAGTCATTTAATTGCCATTGCCTTGTCTTCTTCCCTCCAAAATAAACAAGAACCAAAACCCAAATGGGGTCATAAAGAGTCAGACACAACTGAAAATGACTGAACAACAACAAAAAGCCTATTATTTATGCTTCTTTAAATTTAGAAAATGTATATATCAAATATAACTACCTTGGAATCCCTTTTAAAAATTATTTAGAAAACTATTTTATTTGAAAAAAATTTATTTTATTTATTTGAAACTATTTCATTCTACACAGTCTTGTGTCTCACTTTCAGTTCATCTTCTACATTTACAAGTTGTATTCTTCCAGTAGAAAGTAAAGTCCTTGAGAACAAAGACTTTTTGTTTGTTCTCTTAGTATCCCCAGTACCCAGAATAGTGCCTAATATATAAGAGGTACTTTATTAATGCTTATTGGGTTGGATTTGATGAAGTGCAGGCTCTGGGACCCCCTTGAGCTCTCCTTGAATCCCTTTGAAGTCTGAGTGAATCTTCCCACTTGATGAGGCATTTGCAGAGGCCATAACTATTTCACTGTGGCTGGGCCCAAACCTCTGTTACTAGCCTGGCCCTCCATTGTCCATCTGCTTCCCACCCTGGAGCCTATGAAAATATCAATCCACTCTAGCACTGACCTCATTAACTCCTCCTGAAGACCCTCCCCAAACTCCTCCTCTAGAGCACCCCTAGATTCCTCTGTATATAAGAATCCCATCTCCCTTCTCTGTGGTATGAGAGTACAGAATGTTCTAGCACAGAGTTCTTCTGTGAGAGCTCCATAGAACCATCTAGCATAGACTGGCTCCTTAAGAGTCTACCCCATATGGTAAACTTTTAATGAATTTTCAATAAACTTTACTTTTCTTTGGCTGAGAAGACTTGAGTGGAATTCTTTCAGCAGGACCCAGCATGTTGGTATTTTGGGGTCTCAGGCAACGCTAACCCTCTTTGGGTAAACCTCTTCAGATTGACTTGCTAAGAAAAAAATATTATTTCTCTTTCATATTAATGACTAATTATAACACTGGGGAGACCCAAGCTTTTTTTCCTGTCCCATTTCCTCATCCAATCTCTCAAGGACAGAGCTGATGGAAGATAGGATTAACATTCTCCTCATTCTCAGTATTGCTACTCCATAGACTGATAAGACTTCTAAGGTGAAACTCCCAGCCCATTGTCTTCAGATCACATTTGAGCAGGATATATAGATTCTTTATTTAGATGGGGGGGGGAGAGGGGGAGGTTGACTTGGAAGTAAATGACATAATCAAAATTCATTAGAATAGGTCCATCCCCTCATAACATTCTCATTTCTTGTTAACCAATCAGAATTGATTACATCCTCTGGATCACCCACTTTTCCAAGGCCATGTAAGCCTTGAACCTGACACCATGAGGGTCTTTGACATTTGAAAGTGCCATTGATCTCTTTTGCTAAAATGTTAGCATTATTAATAAAATAACTACTGAGAAATTAATGTTTCAAACTTCTTAAACACCACATGAGCTAAAGGAAATATCAAATTATAATGTCATTGCAATGTCAAAACCACTCCCATTGAAGGTCTGTTGGTAAAATTGTAAGGTTTGGGCCAATTATCCTGCCCCTGGCTGTCCTACCTGATGCAGGAGCTTCCCTTGCCATTCGAGGAGATACTATAGTACAGACGTCTGCAGCTCTCAAAATCATAGGGCCACCCCCAAGCCTGGACCCTTTTGAGCTTGCTGCTCAGTTACCTACTCAGGAAAAGAAACACAAGAAAGGAAAAGAAAGCCAGGGGTGCAGGCACAAACCAGCTGAGGTGAGTCCCTCTGCACTAGGTATGTGAGACATGTGGGTGTGATCATTATGCTTGGCTAGGGGAATGGACCACTCTTTGGACAGGCAAAGCAATTCCAGAAAGGAAGAAAGGGGGAGGGAGAAGGCCAATGCTTTTTTGTATATATATTGTGTCATCAACTCTTTAGCCAATGAGGGGATTCAGTCACAATCCAAACCCCTTAGTGGAAAATCACACGTTGCCTGAAGGCCCTGCCAAGCTTCCACATGTTCACCTGGAACCGAATCTGGCAACTTTGAGCATGCCCTGTGGTGGGAGGGGTGGCCCCAAATAAATATATAAATACATAGAACAGAATTGATTTCAAGGTTCATTTCTCCTTTAACTAGTTTCACGACTTTAGACAAGTTACTTGCCTTCAAGTTACTTATAAGTTACTTATTTTGGCTTCCTCTTCCTTTCAGTCAGGGTAATACCTGCTGTGACCGCCTCACAGAGCTATAGTGAGTGTCAAATGGGATGATGACATACATGAGAGCACTTTACTGTTAATTCAAATATGAGAGGGGAAAAAGTTCTTTTTGATGGCTAAGTTTAGCCTTTTGAGGCTGTGGCTATTGTGAAACGCCATAAATTTCCCAACAAGGTCTTTAACAAGAAAGGTTCCTGTTTCCTGGTAATTTTCTACAACATTGATTCCAAGTTCAGAGTAATGAATGACTGAGGTGTGGGTGGTAGGGATGGCTTTTGCTTAGGAACAAAGATTGGGAATGAATAATACCTGTGGTAGTAGTTCCAATATTGACTGAATGTTTAATACAAGTGAATGATGTAGCCTGAATTTCTGCACAACTAGAGTTTGCAATGGGATTAAAAAGATCCTTGAAGATTTTAGCTAGCTAGGAGTGGTAGCACTGACCTATAATCTGGGCTTCTAGAGAGGCTGATCCTGGTGGTTTTGACAGGGTAAGGGCCCAAGCTGAGACCTTTGCCCTTTACCCCAAAAGAATTTGGGTCCCATTTGTCTACAGGCCCTGGAAAAGCCCACCTTGAACTCTCCTTGAGTCTTCCCACTTGATCTGGCATTTACCTAAGGTATCTCACCTAGATCTCATTCTCCCTTGGCTAAGTGGTCCAGGTTCTTGGCCCTTCTCTGTTACCTCACAGTCAGCCTAGCCTATTGACCATTCCCATTAAGATCCTCCCTTGATCCTTCCTCTAGTCACCCCTAGACTACTTGGTCACTTCTAAATCCCTCCCACAGTCTTTCTATATCTTGTTTCTATGAAAGTGCCCAGATTCAATCTGGCTTGCTTATCAATACAAGCTTCACCAATAAACTTTACTTTTTCCTTGGCGGAGAAGTGGAATTCTTTCAGCAGGACCCGACATGTTGGTATTTTGGGGTCTCAGGCAGCCCTAACCCTCTTTGGGCTCCTCTTCAATAGGATAACATCCCAAGAGTAGGCAACAGAAAAAAGAGTTGGGGTTGGAAAGAGTAGGTTAAAGTTCTAATAAAGTTCAGTCAGGTAGTCAGTCAAGAAGCATTTATTAAGTGCTTAATGTATACTAAGCTCTACAGATGCAAAGGAATACAAGCGTTTGGATCAGGTTGTGAACGTCCATAGCACTTCCTGCCCATGCCAGATAGGGAGATTCAATGTCAGAAGCAAAACCACACAAGAAAGAGCTGAGCGTTGTTACTTTTATTTTAATAGCACAAAGCCAAAAATATGGACTGAAAATAGAGCAGGGAAAGGGAATATAGTACTTATATCACTAAATGACAGTTTTTCACCAAAGGTAATACTGATTACTTTATCTTCTTGCTCAAAAACAAAGCTAATAAAGTAGTTATTACCCAATATATTCACATGAGCACATGTGGGTCTATAATACAATGAAACCTTAATATGTAGGACGGGGTACAGACTCTGGGAACCCCCTAGAACACTGACTGAATCTTTCCCCTTGATGAGGCATTTGCCTGAGGCCATAAACTTTTCATTAGCTAGGCCCAAATCTCTGTTACACAACCTAGCCTAGCCCTCCATAGTCCAGCTACTTCCCACCCTGGATCCTATCAAAATATCTATACCCAAACCGTTAGCCTAGCCCTTGTTGTCAGTCATCTCCAGGTAGCCTTTAGCTGTTTCCCACCCTTAATCCCATTTCTGGAGTCTGACCTCAGTCCAGTCAAGATCCTCCTTAGACTCCTCAAGACCATTCCCAAACCCCTCCTCTAGACCCCTATTAGATCCCTCTCACAGACTTTCTGTATATAAAATCCATCTTGTCTCCATGAAGGGGCTGAGAGTAATCTAGAGCAAACTTACTCTTTGTCAGATTATTCTGGCCTGTGTTGACAAGCCTCATAAATACTTAGACTCACCTGCCTCTTGGTCCCCTCCTCTATCTGGCTCCTCACTTCTCACGCTTCCACCTCTCCTTGTTTCTAGGAACCTCTTTTGCTCCTGACTTTCCTCACTGGGTTGTCACCACATTTCTGAAAGTATACAGGAGCAACATCACCAACAAGAATGACTCCAAGTCCCTCAACTCTGGGGTCTTCATTGGGAACTTAATTACAGCCTTGGCGAAGAAGGCAAACATAGAGACCATCCCGGCATGTTGGTATTTTGGGGTCTTGGGCAGCCCTAACTCTCTTTGGGTTTACTGGGTTTACACAGCCTAGTGAAGAGGGTACCCAAAGAGGGTTAGGGTTGCCTGAAACCTCAAAATACCGACACACAGGGTCCTTGACAACAAGATTTGGACAACAGCCCATACACAGAGCTGGATGAAATTGATTCTACAGTAAATGAGTGGGCTAGGAGGGACTGCAAGATTTTTCAACCAATGCAGATCACAGAGCATTGAGAAAGTAACTTGCTCAGGGTCACACAGTCAGTATGTGTCAAAAGTAGAACTGAACCTAGCTTTTTCCCACTCCTAAGCCAGTTTACTACTCAATGAATTTATATACTAAACACACACACACACACACACACACACACACACACACACACACACACACTGAGTTCTTCAAATTTGGCATGTTTTCTTTTCAGACTATTTCCTGTGCCTTGAATTGCTTCCTCATCTTCACTTTTCAGATTCTCTATCTTCCTTCAAGTTTCAATGATGTGAAACCTGCTGGGTGCATCCCTCTGCACTCTCTATCCCGCATCATGCTCAGAGCCATAACTAGGGTAGAAGTGATTTTGTCCTAGGACATTGAAATTTAGGAGGTGCAAAAATTTTAACCCAATCTTTTTTTCTATAGCACAGAAGCTGTCACTATAAATAATCCCTCTTTCTTTATCAACTGGCTTTGTATTAATTACTTCTCACAGTATTTATAAACATGAATTACAAAGTCGATTTGAGGGTGATAAGTGCTATTTGCCTTGGTATGTTTCTTGCTGCTTGTCATAATCACGAAATTTCTAGTTTTGACCCAGACTATGCTAAGGATCATAGAATTCTAGATTTAGGACTTGAGGGAACCCTTGGAGAACATAATCTTCTTGAGGACAAGTTTATATCTATGTATCCTCAAGTACAATGCTTGGAACATAGTAAGTACTTAATAAATGCTTGCTGCATTGAATTGACCTAAGTATTGTTCTCCAAAGTAGTTTAGTTACCTGGTTGTTTCAAACATTTATGGAAACTATCAAATATGGTCCTAAACCATGTCTGACACTGGCAGACAAATCATAAATTAACAACTCTGAGGATGTAGGGGAACTCCTACCCATTTTGGTTCCAGCTAACATCTTCCCATTCCCACACCAACCTGGTTCTTTCAACCAGCTAAGATCTTTATCCTTTTATAGTGATTCCTTGATGATCCAATGGATAGAATATTGAGTGTAAAGTCAGCAAGACAGGAGTTCCAGCCTGGGCTC
This sequence comes from Pseudocheirus occidentalis, assembly GCA_028646575.1. Lineage (NCBI taxonomy): Eukaryota > Metazoa > Chordata > Mammalia > Diprotodontia > Pseudocheiridae > Pseudocheirus > Pseudocheirus occidentalis. The sequence goes on along the minus strand of CM053594.1, from coordinate 256,163,697 downwards.
TGAGAGCTACCATCAGGGCAACTCAGGTAGCCAGCCAATCAAGAAGCATTTATTAAGTGCTTAATGTATCCAGGCACTATGCTAATTGTGTCTCAGTTTCTTCCTTTGTAAAAATAGGCATAGGCATAATGGTAGTGCCTACCTCATGGGGTTGTTGTGAGCATCAAATGAGATAATATTTATAAAGTGCACAGCATACAGTAGGGGCTTAATAAATGCTTGTTTCCTTTTTGTTTTGTAGGAATTTCTAGCTCAAGGAAGATGAAGTTCATTCTTTAATGAGGCCAAACCCCTTTAGGAACCAGATCTCTTTGAGACCAAGACAAACTGTTATACTCTAGAATGAAAACTATTAGACTATTAGAAAACTCATAACCCTCCTTTTAAAGAAAGCAGTCAGGGAGAATGATAATTCACATTTATGTAGCACTTTAAGGTTAGGGTTGACGCTTTCTTATAAAAATCTGGTAAGGAATTTCATGTGTTATATTCCTATTTCTACCTATGAGAAAACTGAGAGAAGAAGTGATTTGCCTGGGTTCACACAATTAGTAAATGTTGGAGTCAGGACTTGAACTCAGGTCTTTTGACTCCAAGAACAGTAATCTTAACAATGCATGAAGCAAATTTGCCCTCTCTGATAGGATTGATTTTGAAGCCTGTGACTTTTGAATGCCCTCTGTGGTAGCAGAACTTCATTTTCTGAGGGTAAATTTGCTTTTTGACTCCTTCCAAAATGCATGTCTTCTGTCCTTAGCCCTCAGGTGAACCCAAACTCCACACAACTCCTATAATGTGTTTTACAGATTCAGACTCAGAATCAGGGATTTTATAGCAATTAAAATAAAATTTCTCATTCCATATAATTCCTCTCCATATCATCATAGTTTGAGACTACAGACCTCAAGTCAACACCAGTAGAAATGTAGTCAAAAGTACAGATGTAAACTTAGTTTCAGCTAGCTTTTAAAATTTTTAATTTTTTTAATTCTGAATTTAATCACTCCTTAAAAAAGAACTTTTCTATATGCAAAGTAGAACAAAGTAGAACACAAAAAGATTATATATGAAATCATGAATCTCTTTTTCATACCACTTGTTTTTATAGAAAGTATGTAATAAATTCAGTATATTACTTTCAAAAATGTCTGAACTTCCTTCTCAGCTTCCTTCTGTTTTTCTCCATGTACTTTGAAAAATATTTTAATAATCCTCCTCTTTTTTTCTTTTCATCTTTTTTTCGACACTTCTGCAACCACCCTCTCCTTAGATTAAAAAAAAAAACTCCTGATCACAAATAAGCATAGCCAAACAAAATAAATCAATACTATGGCTATGTCCAAAAATATATTTCCCTTCACATCTTGAGATCACCAGTTCTCAGTGAGAAAATGGGTGAAATTCTTCAACATAAATCTTCAAGAAAAATGGTTAGGCATTGTTTTGATCAGAGTTCTTAAGTTTTTTTTTTCCTTTACAATGTTGTCCTTGCCCAAACTTTTCTTAGTTTTGCTCACTTCAGTATGGATCAATTCATACTTCATAGGATTCTCTTCAATCATCCTTTTTTATCATTTATTATGGAACAATAATATTTTAATATATTCATATACTTAATTTTGTTTAGTTCATTCAGCTATTCCCCAGTGATGAGTACATTGTTAAGTTTCTTTATCTATTCCTTTATTTTTTCCTTTCAGCCTCAACTTTAGGATCATGAAGTTTGTTTTTCTGATAACGATTCCCTCACTAGTATTATTTTCCATCTTACTCCCTGCACCGCATTCCCAACCTTTCTTCCTGTTAAGTTTGGTCTATGTCGATGCATAGTTGAGTGCATAAGTGGTATGTGTTTCTATTGTTCTCTCTCTGGTTCAAACAAGAATGAAGTTCTCCTGATGCCTGCTCTCCTTCCTTTACTTTCACATTTGTGTATTCTCATGCACCTTAGTTATAAGAAAGAGTAAAATTTACCCCCTTCCTTTCCGCAACAGTGTATTCCTTTTACCCTCCCTTTTATTTCTCTCAAAACACCCTGCAGTTTCCCACCACCCAACTCCAGTACTCTGTTTTTGATATATAACTCCTCCCCACACCCTTTCAAAGACATTGAGGTTCTGAAGAGAAATTTGTTTCTTCTTCCTCTATTAGAATGTTAGCACTTCATCATCTCATAACCTTTTTCAACTATTCAAATATATTTACTTTTCTAGGTTTTGCTTGCCTCTTGTGTTTGTAATTCAAACTACTATTTAGTTCTGGTCTTTTCATTAAAAATATTTAAGAGACTTCAGTTCCATTAAAAGGTACATTATTTCCTCTGATAATACTAAAATCAGATTTGCAGGATAAGTTTTTTATTTTTTATTTTTTTGCTTTTTTGGAGGGCAGTTGGGGTTAAGTGACTTGCCTAAGGTCACACAGCTAGTTTTTTGTGTTAAGTGTCTGAAGCCAGATTTGAACTCAGGTACTCCTGACTCCAGGGCCGGTGCTCTATTCACTACACCACCTAGCCACCCCTGGATAAGTTATTCTTGATTGTAGACTTATATCTGTTGTCTTTTAAAATATTATATTGTGAGATCTACTATCATTTATACTTGAAAACTGCCGTGTCTTGTGCTGGGTCTTATGTGATCCTGCATGTGGTTCCTTGTCATCTGGATGCTTTCTTTCTGGACGCTTGCAGTATTTTTCTTTGATATGGCAATCTGAATTTTGGTTATGACATTCCTGGGACTTTTCTTGTGGGAGTTTCTTTTAGGAGGTGATCAGTGGACTCTATTTTCACTTAGTCCTCTGGTTCTAATATATTTGGGCAGTATTAATTTATGATTTCTTGAAATATACTATACCAACTTTTTTAAAAATTAAGATTTTTCAGGGAGTCTGGTGATTCTTAAATGATCACTTTCTTGCCTGTTTTCCAGGTCATTTATTTTTGATAGTATATACTTTTTTCTTCTATTTTTTAAATTTTGTTTTATGTCTTGTCTCATAGAATCATTGGTCCCCATTTGTTCTATTCCAGCTTTCAAGGGAGGCCATTTCCTGAGTAGGGTTTGCCAGTTTCTCATTTAAGCCATTAATTCTTTCCTCCAGAAATTTTATTTAATCATCTATCACTTGCTTCCTTTCTTCTAGGTATTCTTGGAGTCCATTTTTTCTCCCTTTGAATCTCTGCCCATCATTGCTAAGGAATTATGCTCTCCTTCTAGGTTGACTTTTTGAATATCTTTAGATCTATTATTCTTTGTAGTGGTCTTCATCATCCTTCCAGCCTTAGTTTCTGAATTCCAACTTTGTGCCAGGGTCAGCTTCTACCTTGGGCTGTCCTTTTGTGTGGGGAGGTTAGGTCACCAGCTTAGACTGTCTACCACCACCTCCCAGAAAGATCCCTTTCTGGATCTTTGAGGTTCACATTGCTGGATTTCCAGGACCCTCTATGGTACTCAGGACAGTACTAAAGACCCCAGAGCCTATGGTCCTGCAATGCCCTAGACCAGGGGTGGGGAACCTATGACCTCAAGGCTACATGTGGCCCCCTTGGTGCTCAAGTGTGACCCTTGACTGAATCCAAACATCACAGAAAAATTTTTTCTCCACCCCTGTTCTAGTCTAAGGACTTTACAACAGCAGGCACACTATACTGCTAGTGGCCATTCTTAGTAGTTTCCAGGGTTCAAGCTGTGGGTTTCTCATCACTCTGGTGCCTTCTTGGGGGATTCCTTTCCTTTTGATGATTATGGATATAAAGCCTTGCAGATTATGCGTGTCTCTGGCTGGTGTCTATTGTGTGGGTTGTCTGCTGAGTTGCCCACCTGAATGTGGGCACTGACTCTTTAGGCAGGCCCACTATCCTATTTTGGGTGCATGCTTTTTATGCAGATTTGGGGTGGGAAGAAGCCACCATATTTGCTCATTGGATTTCTTGATCATTGTTCAATATGCTACCATTTTTAGGGTTTTGCTGGAGTGGAGGCACAGAAGCTGGGAAGCCTGCCTCTCTATCCAGGCAGCCTTTTTGCCTTGTAGTGGCCATGGGTTAGCTTTTTAAGCTTGTCCTCAGTGTGATGGATCGTAACCCTCAACTATGCATTAAAAGAATGACAACCAGCCCTTGTATTCTAGCCACTGCGCTTCAGTACATAGTAACATAGAGCACAGATGGCTCTGAAGAAACTAAATAACTGAAACCCAGCAGATGATACTGGAGAGAAGCTTAATGATTGGTAGATACTCGCAGTATAGATGATGAAGGCAGATACTATACCCAGCATATATGTATGATGTGCCTAGAGGGAAACAGAGGTATGATGCCCAGTACAGCAGCATATTGACATCATCAGAGGACAGGTCTGAATGATCTTAAGTAGAACTTGCCTTAGCCCTGGCCAGGTATTTCTCTTCCTGTATGGACTTGATACATGTGGCCTTACCATAAAGACTCCTTGCCTATATCTCTTCACTCATGAACCTTCTCCATATATGCTTCCTCTCTCTCTCCTCTCTCTCTCTTTCTCTCTCTCTCTCTCTCTCTCTCTCTCTCTCTCTCTCTCTCTCTCTCTCTCTCTCTCACACACACACACACACACACACACACACACACGTAGAGTAACGGTTGCTGACACATCTAAGATTTCTGAAGGACTAGATAGGAAGAGGATACCAGATGCCACAGCTACATCATTGTAATAAGTATATGAAGCTACCCAAGGTAAGATTACAAGTAAGTAATATTCATTTTGATGTAATAAGTATCAAATAAGATCATATATAAAATATTTTACAATCCCTAAGGAAGTATATAATATAGATGCTATTATTAATTTTATTATTATATAATTATATTTATTTTATTATTATTATTTATTTAATAGTCAGCTATACAAACCCATTATGAATTTTACTTGGCTAGAAATGATGACTGTGTGCTTGCACTGTGTATCTACCTTCATGCAACTTCATTTCACTTTCACCTCAGAAAACCTGGAGAAGTCATCCCTGCCTCAGTGTCCCCCCAGCAGCCTCCTCCTTTCTAAATAGCTCAGTACAAAACACAAATAAACACAGAAGGAAAATGTATTCTTGACAGGCAAGCTGTGTGCTCAAAGAGTGTCACTGTTGGAAAATGAGAAAATAAACTACTTAACTCTACAAGTCATTTGGGCTGGATCCGATTATCCATCTGTTAATGCAGTGCTGCCAGCCAGTGTTGCCAATGACAGATTAAGGTCAAAGAAGCAATCACTCCTGGGAGCTACCCAGTCTGTCTCTCACAGGCTGTTGTTACCAGAGAACACTTTTTCCCCCTTCTTGGAAATATCATTTGCTGTTATTATATACCTTTATACTAGGGATATTTTTAGTAATGAGAGGTAGCCATCTCGTCAACAGAGGATGGAGAAATTTAAATGCCTGGTCTTAACCTGCACTCATTGCATAACAATATAATTACAATAATGAAGTCTAATTAATAATTAATGATTGGGAGAACACATCAGATTGTGGCTACTGGAGAGATTATGTCGATGGAATTGATGTCATTTCTCAAAAGCCTATATACTACAAGATAAAAGAGAGGCCCCAACTGAGGTTTAAATCCAGTCACAGATGAATAGAGCACTGGCCCTGGAGTCAGGAGTACCTGAGTTCAAATCCTGCCTCAGACACTTATCACAAAAAAAAAAAAACTAGCCATGTGACCTTGGGCAAGTCACTTAACCCCAACTGCCCTCCAAAAAAAAAACCAAAAAAATAAAATAAAATAAAATACCTTAAAAAAAAATCCAGTCACAGAAAAGAAGGAATTTTTTTCCTCCTAATATTACTTGGCCCCTTGACTTGTTCCTTCTCCCATTTCTAAAACTATAAAAATACATTGTCCTCATATGTGTGTTTTTGCAAACCATAGCTGTATTAGACAGAAAAAATTTACATTGGAAAAATTCTAATTATATGCTCCTAGCTCTCTATGGCCTATTACTGTCTTGGGTAAAAGTTGTTGAAATGCAGTCTCATCCTTGCAGAGTACAAGAAAAGGAAGTAGAAGGTCTTTTATCCAAGAAATCACCGGGTCATCTTCTTTGTTAAAGGCTGATAGTATAAACAGCTTTAAAGGTTCCATATGAGATAGCTGTTAAGTAGAATTTTCATCAAAGTAATTTTAAGGCTGTTAAATCTTTGATAACCACACTCTTGGGGACAGTGTTTTATATGCCTGGATACCAGTTTTGCTGTGTACCATACAGTCAGTACTCAACAGATGTTAAATTAAGCCTAGGTTTGATGGAGTTATTATGCGGCAAAGAATAAAAGTGAAATTCAATTCAACAAACATTTATTAAGTGATTAATATGTATGAGGCAGGGTTTGCTTGCCTGCTAGAAGCTTACCTTCTTCTGCAAGCAAAGCGGGGTAAAGGAAGTATTATAATCTGCTCAGCAAGTGAAAACGTGAAGAGAAAAATTGAACTGGGAAATTCAATCACATATTCAGACTTCAAAATAAGCAGATATAACTAAGCTCTTTCTCCAGGGATAAGTAGTGATTGTGGCTGCCAAGGCTAAAAGGTCTAGAATGGACATTGAAAACTACAGCCAGGGCCAGCGGCCTAGGGGCTACTTTCTTAGGGCCTCAAGTTAAGACTGGTTTTTTACATTTTAAAATAAAGATTCATTGTATTTAATAACATAAAAACCTTTCTTAACTGGAGATTGTATAAAAACAAGCAACAGGTCAGATCTGGCCCTTTGGATATGGTTTGTCGACCCCTGGTCTAGAAGGCAGCCAAACCCCGAACACAGTGGAGAAATCCATCATGGTTACTCTTGTTGCGGTCTCAGACTTGCCCTCTGTTTGGAGCCCAGAACCAGTGGGATTAAGTTAATCTGTCAGAGATGTCTGAGCTGCCATGAAATATGAACAGGAGTCCAATTAAGGCCCTTTCCATAGCATGAGACACCTAACTCCAAGGACCAGCAAATTGTGAAATAACTGAATTTAACGTTTCGGCTCTTGCTCCATTCTCCTTTGAATGTTCCCGGGTCACTTGCCCAAGGTGACGCGTTGCACTAAGTAAACCCTGCATGTTTGCAGTTTCTACGTACCAGTGAAATGTTTCTTTGAAATTCTGCCTCTCGTGCTATCTAGTGATTCTGATTGGCTAAGCCCTGCTCCAAGAAAGAGGGCTAGAGACCCCGCCAGCAGGTAATCTGCTTTTTAATAGGCAATCTACCAGTAAATGAAGTGGTGAGAGTGTCAA
>CM053594.1:256107923-256156333 GCA_028646575.1 Pseudocheirus occidentalis | reverse complement strand
GCGCCCCAGTATGTTGGGGGCCAAACTAAACTAAAAGCTCTTGAAGGAAGAGTCACGAGCTATTAATGACAATATGAAGATTTCTGCAAATCATTGCTAATAAAAGACATGCAAATCCAAACATCATTGTGGCTTCGCCTCATATTTGGCAAAGTAGCAGACAGCCCGAAATGGAAATAGTCGATTTTAGAGGAGCTGTGGAAAGACAGGAACACCAACGCGTAGCAAGTGAAGCCATGAATTAGCGTAACCTTTCAGGGAGTCTATTTGGAATTATGCTAAAAAGGTGATTAAAATGACCCAGAGATTTTAATGCTAGGATTGTGTGCTAGGGAGGTCAAACATAGGAAAGAAACGTCCCATATGTATGAGGAGATTCTCCCTCACATGTTTGTTTGATTTTTGGAAAGGCAATCAGGGTTTAAGTGACTTGCCCACAGTCACACAGCTAGTGTCAAGTATCTGAGGTCACATTTGAACTTGGGGCCTCCTGACTGCAGGGCATGCCCTATCCAATGTGCCACCTAGCTGCCCCTCCCCACTCAGGTTAACAGTATTTAAACCACGTAGCATACAAGTATAGATTAAACTGACTCAGTCTTTTTGAAGCTGCCAACATTTCTAGCTATGAAGCCAAGTGAAAAAGGTTCCTCCACCACATGGTTAGTCATTTGGAACCAGTTATAGAATGTCTCTGGTGTTCCACCATCTCCCCAGGACACTTCCTTTGCATGTCATCATAATTCTCCCTGAAGCAAGCTCTCTAGAGTCTTCCATGTGGAGAAGGTCTAAGTGATGGGACAAGACTACTGAGATAGCTACCCCATGGGCATCATTGTATAGGGGAAGGGGATAAAGATAAGGAGAGGAACCTGAGTGTCCTCCTTAAAGGTCACAGAGAAAGAGACACCTCTCTTGCTCTAAAGTCCTAGCTTCTGATTTGTAACAATGCTATTTCTGATCTAGGAACATGACTCACTTCATATTATAAATCTCTTTTATTTCTCCAATTTATCACTTTGAACTGCTTTAGAAAAAGGTGTCTGGGGCAGCTAGGTGGCTCAGTGAATAGAGCACCTAGCCTAGAGTCTGGAGGACCTGAGTTCAAGTCTGGCCTCAGACACTTAACACTTACTAGCTGTGTGACCTTGGGCAAGTCACAACCCCAATTGCCCTGCCTTTCCCCTAGAAAAGAAGAAAAAGATCTCAGCTAACAACATCAGGTTTAGGAGTTCCTGGGAAGAGACAATTCCTTGGCCCTCATTTCCCTTCTTATCCCTGTGGGCACTGGATGAATCTACTTCATTATTTCAAACTCTCCTAATTTCTGTCACACCCAGGACAACACCCTAACAAAGGTTAGTGGCCACTAATACATTTTATGTAACACTAAAATAACGGCAAAGGCATGCATAGGGAAGGGAGTACATGTGGGAGTAATACACTGAGGAGGCATAGCCAGCTGCTGTAGAAATGGCAGCTTTCCTGCATTAACTCTTTTCTTTCTACCCACAAAGCAAAAGTAGAGCATAAATTCTGGACGTGTTGCAATAAACCACACTTGCTTGCTCTCAAGGCAGTTAAGGGTCATCTCATGCAATCTTGTTGGCTAAACTCAGTGTTACCACTTCACAGTAATTCCCCATCCTATAGCATTGTCAAATGGGATGCTTACTACTGTGCTATCGACAAACATTTTCAGAGTGTTTGAAGAGGGGAGTAATGAAGCATAAACCTGATTCTGCAAAGAACCATGGGACTTCAGGATACAGGTGACTTAACCTTCCACCTCCGAGTCACAACCAACAAGCATTTATTAATCACCTACTATGTGAAAGGCACTCTAAATGCTGAGGGTGCAAAGGCAAAAAAAAAAGTCTCTGCCCTCAAGTTGCTCAGAATCCAATGAGGGAGACAATATGCAAATAACTATGTAAAATAGGATAAATTGGAGTTAATGAGCAGAGGAAAGGCACTAGTATTAAAGGAGATCCTAGAAAAGCTTCTTACAGAAGGTAGGATTTTAGCTTGGACTTGAAATGTAATCTCAGTCCCAAATCTATTGGTATGGGATTCTCTCCTCACTGGTAAAGATCAATGCCCTGTGCCTATCTGAAGGGGTGGGGTGGAGTCGACAAAAAAAAGGGCAGAGAGTCTCTTTAAGATTTTAGACCTGCTTCAAGTTTTTTCAGACTTGGGTTCTGTAGTTGACTCAAGTGTTTCTGCCTTCGAGCTTCAAGAAAGAAGATGGGTGATGTCAACCCCACTTTAGATTGCTGAAGGAAAAGACTTTGGGAAGAAGATAACTTGTTACGAGTGGGCATCTCCATTATGTCCTTGTCCCCAGTTTGCTACACTAAGCAGAGGTTCCCAAACTTATTGGGCCCATCACCATCTTTTCAAAAAACAAAATAAAACCCCAACTCAGAACCCCCCTGGAAATCTACTTTCTTTAACCCTTTAACAGATTGCTTTTTTTAAAAAAAATTGTATAATTTCAAACTACTACCACCCCCAAGGGATGGCATTGTCCACTATGGGAACCAATGCAAGACTTTGAATGCTCTTGGGTGAGATCTGAGACTTTCTCCCTTAGTTGAGCTGAGTTACATGATTTCCAGTGGGAGAGCTCCTTCACTGCATATTGTCTGGTATATATTCTCCTATGTATACTTTCTTTTGATATCTGTTTGCCGTCATTTTGGATAAATAGGTTCTCTCCTACTTTCTGTGTATGTATGTTATGGAACTAATATTTGGTAGGAAGGGAGTTGAATCTTGGATATAAAGCTTGGGGTCCTGTTTTCCCCCCATTAACGTAACAGAAATCAAAATTTAGATTGAACTTCAAAACCACATCCCCTAGACTAATAATATTTAAGGTAACAGATAGATCTAATTATAGTCCAGTATCCCCTCTCTTTGAGGAGAGCGAAGAGGCCAAGCTTCTGGCCCCATCTCGTTTCCTCTCCAGGCAGGAATTAAGGTCTCCCTTGTGGAGGGGGAGGGGAGAAGAGACTACAGACACCTATTCTGTCTCCCTTTGAATCACACCACAGCATTTCCATGCTTACATGTATAGGACAGCCTCGTTAGAGATAGAGAAAGTCAAAAGACAAAGATGAGGAGGGTTAGAATTCCATGCACAGGGTACAGTCAGGGAAAATGGCCAGAATTGAGAAATGGAAAATTTTGTTCCAGAAACAGCAAGGAAAACAGTGTAACTGGATCCTAGAGTGTGCTGAGTGCAGAGAGGTAAACGTGGCATAAAAAACCTGCAAAGGTAGGAGGGGGCCAGATTATGAAAGGCTTTGAATGCCAAACAGAGGATTTTACACTTCATCCTGGAGGTAATAGGGAGTCAATGGAGTTTGTTAAGGAAGGATGGGGGATGACCTTGTCAGACCTGTGCAAATCAGGAAAATCATTTTAACAGCAGATAATATGAAGTAGAGAGGGACTTGAAGCAAGAAAAAAATATCAGAAGGCTATGGAAATAGTCCAGTCATGAGGGATTGCACATGAATGGTGACAGTACTGGAGGACAGAATGGGATGTGTGTGAAAGGTGTTACAAAGGTCAAAAAAATAGTACTTAACAACTGAGTGGAGGTGGGGAAAGTGAGAGAGAATGAGGAATCAAGACTGACACCTAGGTTTTGAATCTGAGTGACTGGGAAGATGGTGGTGCCCTCAACAGTGATAGGGAAGTTAGAAAGTTTGGGGAAAGATAATGAGGTCAGTTTTGGACATATAGTGGGTTTAAAATTTCTATGGAACATCCAGGTTAAGAAGTTTATTAGATATTTGGAGATTTGAGGTTGAAGGTTTGAAGAGAGGTTAGGGCTAGATAAGTAGATCTGAAAATCATCACCATAGAGATGATAATGAAATCTATAGGACCTCATGAGACCAGCAAGCAATATGGTACAGAAGGAGAAGAGGACTCAGGATGGACCCTCGAGAGGATGCTCATAATTAGAAGATCTGGCTGAAGACCTAGCAAATAAGACTGAGAAGGAGCCATCAGGTAGGTAGGATGAGGATCAGGAAAGAATAAAGAGAAGATCATATCAAACATTCAAGTATGATTGACAATGTCAAAAGCTCCAGAGAGGTTAAAAAAAAAAAGAGTGAGGACTGAGAAAAGGCCATTAGATTTGGCAGCTAAGAGTATTGGTAATTTTGGATACAGCAGTTTCAATTGAATGAGGTCAAGAAATCAGACCACAGAGAGTTAGAGAAACAGTGAGAGAAAAGGAAGTGGAGATAAAAAACAAATAACTTAAAAAAAACTTTAGCCACAAAGGAAGGCAAGATATCAGACAAGAGCTAATAAAGATGGATTTATCAAAAGAGCAATTTCTGAGATAGAGGAGAGACATGGTAGTGTTTGTAGGCAGCAGGGAAGTCTCCCTCCTTTGACTTCTGGTGTTTTTCTTTCAGAATTCCCTTGTCCTATTAATATTTCTAATATTTATAGCACTATACCAAATAGTAATGGTGATCATAGGCATCTTTTCTTTGTCCCTAATCTTATTGGAAAGGGCTCTATCCCATAACATATAATGTGACTCTTGTTTTCACAAATATGCCATTTATTTATTTAAAGAAGGGTCCATTTATTGCTGTCTTTCATAGTTATTTTTTTAAAAAACAGAAATGAATGTATTTTTGGCAAAAAAAAAGATTTTCTGCCTTTACTAATATAAATATATGGTTCTTATTGTTATTAATATGGTCAATTATGTTTCTAGCTTTCCTAATACTGAACCAACCTTGCATTCCTGGTATAAATCCAATCTGGTTATACTACTTAATCTTTATTATATCTCCTGGAATTCTCTGTGAACATTTCCCAAAGTCTTCACACAAAGATCTTTTTTAGGAGTCCTTTTTTCTAAAATATCTGTTTCTTGTGAGTTCTAGAATGGCTGTACATTACAAGACACGGCTACATACACATATGAAATGATTCATAGCAACACATTTTATGATAATAAAGAAACTTAAAGGAAGTGTCCATCATTTGGGGAATAGCTAAAAAAAATTATGGTATAGGAATAAAATGAAATGTTTTATTTCCATGGAAAAACATGAACATACATGCTCATTTAAGCTCCTGAGTGAAGTAGAATCAGAAAGATAATACGTACAATGAATTTTATGTAAATAAAATGAACAAATTTAGCCCTGGAGAAGAGTTAAGAAAAAGAATCTAATTTCCCTTTCTGCAAAGGTAGGGGACTATGGGTATAAAATGTTGCAATCGATGAATGTCATATGGTTTTGTGTAACTATTTTTCTTTCTGTTAAAATACTTTGTTACAAGGGGCGACTTGCTGGGTAGAAGAGGGAAGATCATATTCAGTTGATGTTAACAGAAAAAAAAAAGATATCAATAAAAACCTTCCATTTGCCCTTAGGTTCAAGTGGTTATTTGCAAGGTTATTTTCTATAGTATTTTATTTTATAAATTGCCATTGTCCTAAGGACAGGAAACATTTATTTGCGCTTTTAAAATGATGATTTCATCCTTTGGCATTATATTTCTTGAATATTATCTGTATATAATTGTAGGAGGAAAGATGGAGTTGTAAACTCTGTTTTCCCTATAGATCATTAGTCTTCAACATGGATTTCGAGTCCCTCCTATGCATTTCCTTCCTTTGGTTGCTCTGACATGTTAGGAGGGCAATTTGCTTTCAAAAATGATAATCAGAATGGATTCCTGATGAGAAGATTAAATGACCTTAAAGTCAGAACATTTTAATTTTTAAATATTCTAAAACTCCAACCGGACAATCTCATATTTTCAAATTTGGTATGAAACCCATATATGAAAAGCTTCAAAGAATTTAATCTTTATGGCTGAGTAATAAACTCCTGATAAAGGAAACACATGGCAAAAATGCTGATGTAGTTATGACTGTCTCTACGCACACAGCATATGGATGATATTGCAGAAATGTTGATTCATCTTTGAGAAAATGCCTGGTAATATCTTTTTATAGCAAAAGATTTTGCTTATTTAGTTCCTGTTTCCTAGCTGTGCAGTAAGTGGCCCAAGGGACAATCAAAGAGTATAGGCTTGACATAATGAATGCAAATGCTATGCCCTCTGACTATTGTTATTCAGTTATTCAGTTGTGTCTGACTCTTCATGACCCCATGGTCCATATTGTCCGTGGAGTTTTCTTGGCAAAGATACTGGTGTGTTTTGCCTTTTCTTTCTCCAGTGGATTAAAGCAAGTAGGTTAAGTGACTTGCCCAGGGTCACCCAACTAATCCGTATCTGAGACCTGATTTGAACTAGGTCTTCCTGACTCCCAGAACAGAGCTCTATCTACTCAGCCACCTAGCTACTTCCTATGCCTCTAAAACTCAAGCATTATTGTAATGTGGTGACCAGAGGCATTTTGAAACTATTGTCTTACCTACACCGTGCTCCCCTTTAAATAGTGAATTATAAGGAATCCTTGACTCACAAACACTTAAATGTTACTGATTATGGAATAATCTATAATAATGGATTTAGAACTGGATCAAAAGCATCATCTAATCCAACCTATCATTTTTACAGCTGAAGAAATAAAGACACATTTTTCCATGCCCACCTTTCCTCCCACTGCCACCCTGTAAGCCCCACAACTTACTCCCCAGTCCCTATGGACAGTTCTCTACAATGGAGACCAGTTATTGTCCTGGAGCTCAAGTGGACCAGCTACAATCTGAGTCTTCTATGGAAATATATTTTGTGTGACCACATATGCACACACGAATAGATATAACTTATACCAAATTGCTTGCCTTCTCAATGAGGGGAGGGGCATGGGGAGTGAGGGGAAAAAAATGGATACTTAACATTTTTTAAAATGTTAAAATTGTTTTTATATGTAATTGAGGAAAATGAAATACTAAATAATTTAAAATCTGACTCTTTTGAAACTGAAGGGAAAGATATTCATGGTTTCTTGAGTAGGATTTCAGAATGTAATTTTCCCCTCAATGGTTTTATATGTATTGGTTAGGTTTATTATCTAATCAATATTTTCCTGGTGATTATTGAATAAGTACGACCAACTCTGAAGAACTGAAGTTGAGTGCCATCCAGAAGGCCAAAGAGAGAAATGTGGGTGATGTGATGAGACTGAAGAACATTATCAAAGAATGTACCTAGAAAAGGAGGTGGAGGGTGGTGGTGTGTGTGGAAAATTGCAGGATATTAATGCTACACTTAGTCATTTGAGTTCAAATGCAGCTTCTGCCACTTAAATCTGGAGACATCCTCTCCAGGAGTCAGGCTCCTCTTCTAAAAATGATGGAGTTGGAAGGGATAGCTAAAGTCTTTTCCAGCTCTAGATCAGTGCACCTATTGAATCACCCTACTCTGGATATTTTGGGGTAAAGTTTGCCCCCCACATACCTTAGACTCCAGAGAGTCCTCCCCCATTCAAAATCCATACCTTGTCTTCCCTTGATTTATCATTCCTGTCTCTCCCTCTCCTTCTCTCTCCTTCTGCCTTTTTCTCTTTTTTATGCCTCTCTCTTTTAGAAATCTCTTAGCCAATCAAAAGTGCCATCTTTCAGTATGTATGCAGCATCTCAAGATTGTCCAGCACAACACCAATCTTCCTGGGAGTGGAGCAACATTTGTTACTCAGGAAACTATAGAAACATGATGATATATATTGGCTAGAGATGAACATAATATTGGGGGTTCTGGGGTTCTCTTTGATTCCCTTGATGCAAACTCTCAGATGAGCTCCAGGGCTTAGATACTTAAAATTCTGAAAGGATGAAGCCCAGCCATTCACTTGTGACTCACTCAGAAAGTGGTAAAGAGATCACTAAGTGTTTAAATATTGTTACTACAACATTCCATAACTAAACTGCAGGACAGGGGCAGGACTCAATCCTTCTTCCCCTATACAGGTCTGAATACTAGCGAGCCATTACATAGACACAGAGATAGGATATGAAATTCAATGTGTGAGGAACAGAAAGAAAGAGAGTTAAATTGGATTATGAGTTCTACAAAGGAGATCAATGTGTAATGAGACTGTAAACAGAATAGGACCATATTATGAAGAGATTCAAAAGTTAAATAGAAGAGTTTATATTTTATCCCAAAGGCAATAGGAAGTCACTAGATTTTATTGACTAGGAAAGTGACATGATCAGATCTGCCTTTAAGGAAACTCATTTTGGCATCTGTATGGAAGATGAATTGGAAAGGTGAAATACTTAGGCACTGAAATCAATCAGGAGGTCATTGCAATGGCATAGGTGACTTGAACTAAGATGATGGCCATGAGAAGAGGAAGTTGGAGATGAGGTGATGTTACTTAGGTAGAAGCAGCAAGATGTGGCCATTAAAAATGAATGCTATCTTAATCGACTTTCCTGTACAACCTCATCTGGATGAGAGGCTGCAGCTGTATGTCGACTAAGCAGCTGAAAGATAAATAGTCAATCAACCATTGAGTAATTTTATCTATGACATGTCATGTGGATTGACTCATTTTTTTTTTCCCACTGAGCTGTTAGGTATTTTTAGCACCATGTAGATATCCCTGAACCAAGCCAATGAGGACACTGAGTCTCTGGTGGCATCTCATTTTTAAATTTTCCACCTAAAACACTTATTCCAGCGTGTTCCCCACACATTCCATGCTTCTTCCTACTTGCATGCTTTCACTCACCCTGTCACTACTGCCTGGAATGCCACCCTCTTTGCCCATATGGATCCTACTTCTCTGTTTCTTTATCTGCCTGTAAAATGAGGGAGTTGAAGTAGAGGACCCTTCAAACTCTAACTTTTATGAAATCTTATGAGCCTTCAAGGTTCAGCTCAGGTACCACCAACTCCCAAAGTACCGTCATCTCCTTGACAACCTCAGACAGTGCTGTTCTCTGCCTCCTCTGAATTCTTTCAGCACTTGTAGTCTGTAGCATCTGGTGCTAAACTCTGTTGTTGGAGGCTCAGCCCTAAAGCCAGTAAACTCATTTTAGTTTCAGTTTGGGGATGAAAAGAGACATTTACAAGTCATTGGACATTTGACAAAATATTTTCTTTATCTTAAAATAGCAAAGATACAGTGGCACTTAGTTTCAACTTTGGTAGATGGAGGTCACCTCCGTGACCTCCTCAGAGGGATAAGTCTAATAAGCAGGTCATCAGAGTATGGCTACTCAAGTGATCTTAGGCACCCATTCAAATCTGAGACTGTATGTGACTGGAACTTATTATGCCTCTACATGATGAGGAAACTGTGCCAGGGAAGCTGGGGTCAATCAGATCAGACAGGGTGAATGAAAAGGAGGGAAAAACCATTATATAGAACTTACTATCTGCCAAGCACTGTGCTTAGTGCTTTTCTTTCCTTCCTTTCTTCCCTCCTTCCTCTCTTCTTCTCTCCATACCTGCCTTTTCTCTCTTTCTTCCATTCCTTTTTTTTCTTTCCTTCCTTTCATCCTCCCTCCCTTTCTCTTTCTTCCTTCCATTCCTTCTTCCTTCTTTCCTCCTTTCCTTTCTTTCTTTCTTTCCTTCCTTTTTTCTTGAACAAATATTATCTCAGCTTTTTTCTTTCCTTCCTTTCTTCCCCTCTTCCTCCCTCCATGCTTTCCTTCCTTCCTTCCTTCCCTAATTTCTTTCTTTCTTTTCTTTCTCCTTTAACAAATATGTCATTAGATCCTCACAACAATCCTGTGAGGACATCTTTGCCTTCTTTTAAGTAAAGTCTTTCCATGTTATAGATGGAAGAAAAGAAGATACATCAGGGAAATTCTGGTCCTATCACATCTCTTATTCTGTTTTTTGGTTGTTTCATAAGAGTTTAATGTTCCTGAGAAGACTACAAGCTCTTCAAGGGCTGGGAGTTTGTCTTATTTCTTTGTATTTCCCACAGCCCTAGAGCGAAGAGGGAAACCTACTTCTCAGCTTGAGATAGCTTATCCTCAGTTGCTTCCCTTTGAATGAAATCAAGTCAAAGAGACAAGCACTTATTATATATTTCCTATGTCTAAGCCCAGGAGATATATAAAGAAAAACAAGCAAACAAACAAGACCAGAACCTCACAGTCTAAGTGGGGAGACAAGCATCTAAATACGTACAAACAAGATATATATACTCAGGATAAATTAGCTGTAAGCTCAGAGGGAAGGTTTCTTGGAAAGAATGGCTGTAAGGCTATTGCCTAAAGGTCAGTCAGTTATTTCTGCCGGTATGGAGAGGGAAACCCGGGAAGATAAAGGAAGATTCTCAGTGACAGAGAATGATATTACTGCACTTCTGGGTACCTAGCTGCTCCTGACTTCACAGTTTGCTCTTGAAATCACTTTTTCTTCTTTTCTTTAGTTCAGAGGCTGTAGTCTCCTTTCCTGTGCAGACTCCTATATTATCTGAACCCCTATCTATCACAAGCACCGCGAGTCCTAGAGGAGGCTCTTAAGGAGGATTTGGAAGCCTCAGCTAGTGCACCAAGGGTGAGGATTTGCTTAGAAAGCATCACCACCTGAAGGAAACACATGGCCCCTGGGCCCCGGAGTCTGGGGAAGCGTCAGTTTTAGTCCATGAAGCCTTTGCAGGATTTAGCTTCTGGCTACTTTCAAATCTAACTTTTACCTTTTGGGACCTTGATAACTGAAAATAGGTGGCAAATGGAGGGAGGGAAAGAAGTAAGAGGAGCCTTGTATGCTGGACAATCCAGAGAAGACAATTTGACTGAACAGACTAGAAGGGTCCCTGGGAGGGACTGGGAGGTGGAAGAGCTCTAGGGGAACTTGTTAGCCTGGCTGGCCCACTTGAATATGAACGGGAGACCTCCAAGACAAGGTGTAATCGCTGGGCCATTTCGGTTTTTGTTGTAACCCTCCAGGATTCTTACATTGGTCCTGGGGGAAGTGACAAGGGTTTGATCAGCGATATGACTCAGTACTGTAGAGATATGGGGAAGAGATTAAATTGCACATATAAACTGATCATCAGTATTACATTGTAGAGACATTTTCTTGCACAAATTCCTCAGATGAAGGAGATTTTCAAAGCCTTAAAAAATATTTTTTACAGCAAGCATTCTTTATATCCTTCTATGTAGACATGACTGTGGGCTAGGGGAAACCCTTAAAGACAGTCCTGCAAATACACAGGCCCAGAGATTAAAAGAAAAAAAAATTGAATTTGTCCCCCTTCTCCCCTAATTAAAAGGAACTGCAGTTCTTTGCTAGGCTAATGAGGTATATTGCTCTTGAATATTTCAGTTTTAAAAATTAATTAATTACCCTCTCTCCCCTATTCACACACTCATACTATGTTTTCTTTTCTTTTAAAAAATTGTAATTATATAGATTCCTTTTTTTTTATATTTATGTTACAGTCATTTCTTGATAAACTTCCCCTAATATGACCAAACTGACCCTCTCTCTCCCATACCTTTCAACAAAGAAGAATAAACAATTGATACAGGGACTGGATGGAAAAATATATGCTCTGCATGTGTGTGTGTGTGTGTGTGTGTGTGTGTGTGTGTGTGCGCGCGCACACATGTCTGTCTTTCCTTGTAGTCACCTGCCTCTCTACCAGTTAAGTAGACCAAGGTCTGTTTCATTATTTGCTCTGGTACCATTATTGGGTTGGGTTTTTTTTTTCACTTTCTCAGATTTCGCCTTCCTTCGAGTAGTCCTTTCATTTATAATATTGTAATAGATTGTTCTTTTTTCAGAGGTATGGAAAAACTATTTAGGGTTCTGAAACTCTGGGCTCCTGAAATGGGCTGGGAGATTTATTTATTGTGTGTATATATGCATATGTGTATATGTGTCTGCCTATATGTGTCTATTTATGTTTATGGTATGTATGTACATACATATATGTGAATATATGTTAATATCGTATATAGGTATATGTGTGTGCATGTGTGGGTGTGTAGATGTATGTTACATGTGCATATATGAATGTATCCAGATTTTGGCTAATCACGGACAGCAGAAAGCTCCTGAGCAGTCCCAACAAAGTGATTTCCTGGCCCAGAAATCCTTGTTGCTGTAACATTGATAAGAATAAAAAGGACTGCGACTATTGTCATTGATTTAGTAACTGTATTTTTTCTGCTTTGTTCTCTTATCTGTAAGGATCCTGAATGTCTACCTAAAGATGACATCTGAAAACCTACCCAAGAATTACCTCCCTCCCTGCTATCCACATTCCAAAAGCAGACCCAAGAGAGAGCAGAGCAGATTTCAGAAAATGAGCTTGTCACAGTTGGCAATTGTTATTTGAACAGAAGTGTCTCTATCCTCTGACATTTCTTTAAAACCTGCTTATGCTCATTCATTCATCCAGTCAATAATTATTTTTACTCAGTACTTATCAACTCTACAGATACATAGAAAGGCAGATAGAGAGATAGAATTTTATGTTTAGCACTCAGAGGGTTATAAAGATGAATGAGATACGGTTCCTGCCTTACTTTAAACTGCAAAATCACCAAGTTATAGGCAATATTACATTACATCCCCTTCCTCCACTCCCACCCCCCATTTTCATAAGGCATATAAGGCTAAGAACTATTTGTGTTTTAACTTGAACTTGATGAAGAGTCAAGTGAGAAATAATAACTTTCTTTCTTTCTTTCTTTCTGCATTTTGGAGGGGAGAAGGCAAGGCAATTAGGGTTAAGTGACTTGCCCAAGGTCACATGGCTAGTAAGTGTGTTAAGTGTCTGAGGCTGGGTTTGAACTCTGGTCCTCCTGGCTCCAGGGCTGGTGCTCTATTCACTGTACTGCCTAGCCACCCCTGAAATGATAATTTTCTAATAACATTTTTCAGTCTATATTTAAAGATATTTTACTGTATAACCTTGCTATAACACTTCTGGTTATAGAAATAAATAGAATCCAGGTGAGTCTGTTAGGAGTCTCATCCAAGAGTATTTCATTACTAAAGCTTCAAAAGGAAAGCATGGTGATCTGGACTCCTGAGAACAGAATCAGAGTGGAATTCAGATGTCCCTTTCATTAGAGCTTGATAGAGAAAAAGTCTGTTTTAATAAATGGCTAAGAAAGTAAGTCTATGTTGGTTTCTTATATTTAAATGTTATTTAATAAAATTTAAAAGGCAATACTCTTAGTGTATAAAAAAATAAACTTATTCCATTTGAGTCACTGTCAGGCAATGGAAATAAAGGTACTATCGATTGACTTAATTTGAATTAGTCATTTTTTTTAAGACTTCCTTTATAAGAAATCTTGGACTTTGGTTTCCATTTTTTAATTATTTTCAGCTGATGTTTCTTGAGAGCATACAGTATGATAGGAGCTATTCAGAACCATTTTCTAAACCAATGTGCTGGGACACCGTTGCCCTAGTTGAGTTAGCTTTCCCAAGATAAGCCCTGTGTTTGAGATTTAATATGTTGGCTGCTACTATGTCATTAAGCTGATTATTCTGGCTCATCAGGCTGACAGTCAATGCAGACTTGTATTAAAGTAAATTTTAAAAATAGAAAAACGTTTGAAATAAACAAGATTAAAAGCCACAATGTGCAGTTCTAAGTAAATTGCCTTCATTTTATTTATTTATTTTTTGGAGAGGGGAGGCAAGGCAATTGGGGTTAAGTGACTTGCCCAAGGTCACGCAGCAATTATGTGTCAAGTGTCTGAGACCAGATTTGAACTTGGGTTCAAACTGACTCCAGGGCCCATGCTCTGTTCACTGCACCACCTACATGCCCCTCTTCATTTTAAATGATGAACAATCAAGGCCAGCCTGGAGCCAAATTGGGAACTAGGTAATCTTTTCATTGTACTCTTGCTTTTCTTTCTGAACTTCCTGTTTTCCTATGCCCATTCTCCTTTTCTCTTTTCCCATAAATTAAGAATCTTCCTCTTTCATCTGAAGCTGATTATAGCTAGAAGTAGGAGAATAGCAATATCACTATTATCTTTTCAGGTATGAATGACTACTAGTCTCCCAGAGGTATTTTCATTTTTAAAAAGCATCCTAGAATGAATGTCTCATTGTTGCCATTGTAGGTTTACCAACAAGGTAAAGGGAACAATTTAATGGGTGGGGGTGTTGTTTTGTTTTGGAGAGATGTGTTCTCCCATTGAGCTCATATAACTAACTGTCTACTTCACTTATAAATGAAGCTAGCTGTATAAAAAGGCAATTGTAATTCGCATAAATTAGAGTAATTTGTGTCCCACTTTCATTTCATATTCGAAGGTAAGTAGACAAAGCTCTTTTATTATTACTATATTATGTACTTAAAACATTACAGTGGATGAAAATCATGGCCATTTTGATGATTTCTTTGTGGAATTGCTTAATTATTTATAAG
Source organism: Pseudocheirus occidentalis (assembly GCA_028646575.1). Lineage (NCBI taxonomy): Eukaryota > Metazoa > Chordata > Mammalia > Diprotodontia > Pseudocheiridae > Pseudocheirus > Pseudocheirus occidentalis. The sequence continues at coordinate 256,141,992 of CM053594.1, read as the reverse complement.
ATATTTGGCTTTTATTCACTAAACAGTTCTGTTCTAGGGATACCTTAAAAACATGTACAGATCCCTGATGTATGACTTAGAGTGTTCCCTAAGTCAGCATGGGTTCATTAAGAACAAATTATATTTTTATAGCCTCATCTTTTTTTTTTTTAACAAGGTTACTGGATGAGTAGATCATAAGAATTATAGGAATATAATTATAGGAATGCTATAATATGCTTAGATTTTTTTTTTGAGCAGAGAAGGCAAGGCATTTGGGGTTAAGTGACTTGTCCAAGGTCACACAGCTAGTAGGGTGTGTCAAGTGTCTAAGGCTGGATTTGGACTCAGGTCCTGCTGACTCCGGGGCAGGTGCTCTATTCACTGCACCCTGTAACTCCCCCATATGCTTAGATTTTAGCAAAGCATTTGTAAATAAACTCAAAGGCTTAAGGTCCTGGAATGCATTCTCCAACTAAGTGGCTTCAGCTCTGGGCTCAGACCAACCAGGTTCAGTCCTGGGGGAGTGTGGCATGTAGAGGCTAATTCTTCTCATTGTACTTAGTTCATTAGGGATTAGATTTATCTACTTTCTGGCCTATGAGTAGAAGCTACAGGGAGTCAGATTTCAGCTCAATATAAGGAAAAACTTGCTTACAATTAGAGGTACCCCAAAAGAAAAAGGACTTTGGTAGTAGTATTCTCTGCCTGTGAAGGTCTTTTGGTACAGGCTAAATTCCGACTTACCAGAGGACTTCACATAGGGATCTGGATGAAGGGATCTCAGATCATTGTTTCCAGTGCTGGGATTCTATGGTCTGAGTAGTCAGTCTGCTACTATCTCTCTGTGAAGTTCTTGCGAAGTCTTTTCACTCCTGTACAACACTATACTAGCAAATGTTTAACAACCAGCCGGGGGAGGGGGAATTCCCCATGACGACACACTTTTAAGTCTCATCTGTATTAGTAATATTCTCTTCATCATTTTCTTAAGTGTAGACAATCATCAAAAGAATAAATCAAACCCTGACTTGCTGATTTCCAAGATTTAAATGCTCACACTGGAAATTTAATAATTGATTCTCTCAAGCAGATTGGAGCTGGCTGTAGCACACAGCTCCAGCACCTGTTTCATTACCTATAAATCAGAGGTAACTATAACAACTGATAAGTTTACATGACCAACAGGATCATTTGATGGACTGAACATAGTCCAGGGATTCCACATGTATATATCATTCTTGTTTGTGACAGTCCTATCTTGGAGGGCAGAATCTGTATCTGTTTAATTAGCTTGTGAACACATATAACATATCACTTCCTACAGATTCAATGCTGTAGCAGAGCACAGAGATCCTAGCACCTGCATCAGTGTGCACATAGTCCCCTCCCCTTGTCAGAATTAGGTGGGGGTAGGAAATTCACCTGAAGAAGCTAGACAGAAACTCACACTGAGGCAGGTCAAATGTGACCTCAGACACTTACTAGCTATGAGACTCTGGGTAAGTCACTTAGCACAAAGTCACAGAGGTTTGTCTTAATTTCCTCAACTGGAAAAGGAAATAGCAAACCTCTCCAGTATCTTTGCAAAGAAAACACAATGGACAGTATGGTCTATGAGATCACAAAGGGTCAGATGGGACTGAATAACTAACAACAACAAAGAAACTCACCTCTATAATAAATGGGCTGTGGATGCATATTGCATACAATAAATTGATACTTTTCTGAAGTTTCTGGTAGCATGCCTACAGATCTCTTTGCCTGGAACTCTGGCTCAGTTCCTAGCTTCCCACTCCCATCTCAATCCTTTAAATCTGATAGCCTATGAAATCCTGGTTCCTGGCTGGCCAGGGTGCTGGTTTACTCTTGCATTTCAGAGCCCATCTATCTCCAGGAGAAGACTTCTCCTTGTTCCCAGTGATGATCATTGGCACATGTCAATCCCTTTCAGAGGATCTACCTTCAGTGCATAAGAATACTTTTAAGTATTATTGATTACACAAAAAACCAATAGTATTGGTCCAAATAATTGAAGAAATATGAATTCTGAACATGAGAAATGTCTAATACTTTCCATTTGGGAAAAACTTCCTCAATAAAAGTTACTAATATGACTTTCTGGCACTATTGGCTGATATATATTGTCAGACTGGTAATATGTTATAAGACATTTAAAACTCTTCACAATCTGGCTCCAGTCTGTTTCCAGGATGATTATACATCACTTCCCTTCACGCACTCTATGTCTCAGCCAAATTGGTCTACTTACCATTTCCATCCATATCTATCATCCCACCCCCCATCTCTGTGCCTTTTCAAGGGCTATCTCCCACGCCCGGAATACTTCCTCTCTTGATTCTCTGGGAATCCCAAGCATCCTTTGAAACTTAACTCAAGAGTCACTGCTTACAGGAGACCTTTTCCAATGCCCTAAGTTTCCAGAGTCACCCACCATCCAAATTATCTTCTATTTATTTGATCTGAATTTTGTGCTTACTTATTGAGAACATGTTGTTTGTCCCTTTCTCCCTCCTTGAAGGCAGCTAAAGGGTACAGTTTGATAGATTGCCAGATTTGAAGTAAAAAAGACCTGAGTTCTAATCTTACACCAGACACCCACTAGCTGTGTTACCCTGGGCAGGTCACTAAACCTCTATTGACCTCAGTTTCCTCAATTGTAAGGTGCCAAGCTACTCACCTGCCTCAGGTGAGTTTCCTACCCCCACCTAATTCTGACAAGGGGAGGGGACTATGTGCACACTGATGCAGGTGCTAGGATCTCTGTGCTCTGCTACAGCATTGAATCTGTAGGAAGTGATATGTTATATGTGTTCACAAGCTAATTAAACAGATACAGATTCTGCCCTCCAAGATAGGACTGTCACAAACAAGAATGATATATACATATGGAATCCCTGGACTATGTTCAGTCCATCAAATGATCCTGTTGGTCATGTAAAGTTATCAGTTGTTATAGTTACCTCTGATTTATAGGTAATGAAACAGGTGTGGGAACTGTGTGCTACACAGGATTCCTGAGAGGACAATCATAAAGAGCTATGCAAAGCTTAAAGCACCATACACATTCTGGCCAATGTTATTTTTTGCCTTTGGATCACTAGCACCTAGCACAGTAACTGGTATATAGTAGGTACTTCATAAATGCAAATCAAATTGTCTTTAATTGAGGCTGTGCCCAAGGAAAAGCGAGAGAGGAAAAACCTAGTGAAGGGTCCCTGTCCTGTCTAGTCTGCCTGCTTTGGGCAGATTCCGGTGCACTTATGTATTATGGGCTGGAGACAACATCAGGACCATGGTTGGGCTACCACGTGGGATGTTCACAAGCTATAGGATCAGGAGTAGAAGCATGGCCAGGGCAAGGAGCTGGTGATGGGGTATGGCATGGTATTTATGACAAACTGGACCAATACATAAGAACTTGAGCCAAGAGAAGTCAAACTGAGCAACTTTGAGCACAAGCCAAGTAGTCAAGGAGGCCAAGAATAAACCAAGGAAGCATGGAGCTTCGTGACAACTTTTGATCTATTCAAAGTATGTTCTAACATGACTCAGCATAGCCCCCTTCACTGGCCTCTCTGTCCTCTGCACCACCCAGGTGAGCCAGGTAAGATTTCCACCCCTAGGCAGATGGGACTATCTTGCAGTGAGTGAGATGAGCTATAATTTGATAATCTGATTTAGGGCTTTACATCAGGGCTTTACTGGTTTATTACCCACAACAGGGGGACAGGGGTATAATGGAACCTGCTTCGCTAAGCTGTTGAGAGCTGATCGTTAGATTTTTAGTGTGAGCATTTACATCTCTGTAATGTTAATGGGATTTAAGATCTTTCCCTCCCATTAATAGATCTCATGTGGAGCCCAGTAAGGGAAACTTGCTTAAGGGAGGCTTGCTTGTAGGAAGGCTTTCACACCTTTTGCTAATTTCTAATTAGGCACTGAGTCATGAGGGTTGTGATACCTTCTGGCTCTGACAAGTAGATATATACTCTGAGTTGGTATCTTGCTTTGGGGGCTCACTTATGAGAAGGATCTTGTGATTCCCTGGTCAAGATTCTGAGTGGTAATATGCTCAGAGCTCCCCAACTGCTCAGATGTAAAGGCTCTCTTGATAGCCAAGGTATATAGTTGATTCCAGTGGTCAGAGTCCTATCTGTTGGTCTTTATTTTTCTGCTTATATTTTCTTTTTTTTCTCATTTATTTTATTTTATTTTACTTTATTGTTTACATCATTTATTTCCATGAGATTTTTAGTTGCAAATTTTCTCCCAATCTTTCCCCCACCAACCACCCCAAAACAGGCATCCCACCGTAGAACCCCTCCCCTAATCTGCTCTCTCCTATGTCCTCCCTCATTACCCCTCTGACTTTCTGGTAGGGCAAGATGGATCTCCCTACCCCAGTGCCTATATATCTTAATTCCCAGTTGCATGTAGTTAATAATAATAATAATAATAAATATATATACATATACATATATATTTTTAACATTTGATTATAGAACTTTAAATTCTAGATTCTATCCCTTCCTCCCTCATCACCCACCTCCACTGGAAAGACAAGCAATTCAATACAGACTGCACATGTGTAGTTATGCAGAACATCTCCATGATAGACATATTGTGAAAGACTGATTATATTTCCCTCCTTCCTATCCCACCCTCCCCTTGTTCTATTCTCTACCCTGTCCCTGTCCCTTTACAGAAGTGTGTACTTCCAACAAACCTGCCCCCCTCTCCATCATCACCCCTCTCATCCCCATCCACCCTACTCTCCTGTGTGGCAAGATAACCAGTTTAGAGTTTATGTCATTCCTTCCCTAAGCCAAATTCAATGAGAGTAAAGTTGACCCTTTCCCTTTTTCTGCTTGTATTTTCTCTGAAGTTCAGAGTGCTGACTTTTCCCCTCAACTAATGAAAGTAATTAAAAAAAAAAAGATTGTTCACCCCTTGAAGAGCTATCTTTCCTAGTAAAGCAGATCTAATAACCTGTGCTAGCAGCCATCCTGGGGATGCCAGTGCAGTTGCCACTACAATCTCAGAAGTCAGCAATCTATACAAACCAGGGCTTCACTTATTGTTTTGTTGATTGTCCAGATTTGACAGTGATGGAGAACATGTTAAGGATGTAGATTATACCTTAAAATGTGTCATGGCTACATTTTTCTCCAGAAAGCCAATTGTTAGCCATTTACCAACACACCCCAGAATATAAGTGTAAGAGCATAGCCTTATTTGAAACACCCCATTATAGAATTATGATTAGGACACAATAATGCTTTATTTTGACATGCTTAAGTTAACTTTGGTACAGCAGAAGAAATTCTGGGCTTGGAATCAGATCTTATATATTTGTAATATATAAATATTTGTACATATTTTTATACACTTACACATGTACATGCTGTCTCCCCCGATAGAATGCATTTCATTTAAGGCAGAGACTGTTTCATTTTTTTCTTTGTACCCGAAGGACCTAGCACAGTGCCTGGCAAATAGTAGGTGCTTAATAAGTACTTATTTGCTGAATGATCGCTTGATTGGTGTGGAACTAGGAAATTTCCAGAGTCCCTTCAAGCTCCAAATTTATGATTTTGTGACCCTAGGAATCCTGGCTCAGCCACTCACTACCTGTGGGATCTTGGGCAAGTCCCTTAACCTTTTTAGGTTTCATTTTTCACGTCAGTAAAATTGATGAGGTTAGACCAGATGACTTCCAAAAATCTAAATCTATCATCCACTGATACTCATGGAGGTGACAGTTGAAGTCACTTCTGCTACCAGAAACTATACAAACACCTGCTCATTCCATTAACCCCATGTGTCATCTCACCTTGGATGAGCCGGACCAAACCTTGGTAGCTGACACCAAGTTTGTAATGCTGCACATACACCATCTGCCAGGCACCCCAATGGACATTCTGTCTCTTTGGGGAAGACAACTAGCTTCTGTCAAAAATAATCCCCAAGACATAGGACACGCACACAATCTGTGCATCAGAAGAGACTACAGGTAAAACATTGTTATTCAGTCATTTCAGTTGTGGCTGACTCTTAACGACCCATTTGGGGTTTTCTTGGCAAAGTTACTGGAGAACCTTGCCATTTCCCAATCCAGCTCATTTTTATAGATGAGGAAACTGAGGCAAACAGGATTAAGTGACTTGCCCAGGGTCACACAGCTAGGAAGTGTCTGAGGCCAGATTTGAATTCAGACTTCAGACCTGGCATTCTATCTACATCTCTGCCTAGCTACCCTAGGCAAAGTGAAGGTGTCCCCACCAAGTAACCTGGCCAAGAAACATCCTCCATCAACTCACTGGCAAATGTAGATCCATTTCTTGGCTCAAACTTGAACCTTGAATGAAAGTCCTAATAGATCAATATTTCTGAAAAGCTGTAGGATCTCAGATTCATAAAGGGATCTCAGAGACACACCCTAGTACCTACATCTAAACAAGAATCCTTTGTATAACCTACCCGACAAACAGTTCATCATCCAGCCTTTGCTGAATAACTCCCAGTAAGGTCAAAGTCACTGCTTCCCAAGGGAGGCCATTCCACTTTGGAACAGCATTGATTGTAAAGGAAGTTTTTCCTTATGTCAAGCCCAAATCTCCTCCCCAGTGATTCCTGGTCCGGCCTTTGGGGTCAGGAAAAACAAGCCTCCCCTTTCTTCTCTGCGGCAGCTCTGCTGGCTCAGCCAGATTAGCCTCGCTGACTACTACACTCCCATCTGTTTTTTTTAAAAGGGAACAGAAAATGGCAGAACCAGCACAGTGTGGGGAAGACAGCAGTGATAGCAAAGGATCTGGACTGGGGTTTTTAACTGTTGTTTTGTAACTGTGTGGACCAGCCATTTTTCTCACCAAGACTCTGTTTATCTATAAAAATGAATTCCCTGGAATAAAGATCTCTAAGATCCTGTCTAACCCTGAATCCAAGAAGTTTTCCCTACGTGGGCACACTGCCGGCTCACCTACTTTGCCCTTGTGTAAGACCCCCATTGCCATGAACTTTCTTTCCCTGCCTTTCTTTGTTCCAAGCGAGGTTCTGTTGGGTGGGTGGCATAGGCAGTTTGTCCACAAATGACTGCTATTTCTTTTTAAAGGTAGCAATAACATTTTAAGATTTAGCAGTAAAAAAAAACTCTAAAATTATGGGCAGGACCCTGTAGAGTATCCACTACCCATCCCCAAAATTATTTCTCATAATCATCTTTGTTCAAAAACAAAATCATGAGTCTAAATTCTCTGTCACTTTTTCAAGACTTCGATAGACAAAAAAAGAGGAGTTGAGCAGGACATGAGAAGAAATGTGTAAGTATCTGCTTTTTTTTTTTTGCTTTTTTTTGGAGGGGGAAAGGCAGGGCAATTGGGGTTAAGTGACTTGCCCAAGGTCACACGGCTAGTAAGTTTGTCAAGTGTCTGAGGCCTTATTTGAACTCAGGTCCTCCTGATTCTAGGCTGGTGCTCTATTCACTGCACCACCTAGCCACCCCAAGTATCTGCTTTTTGAAGTAATATAGCCATGGATGAGCAGTTGCTAATAAACATATTGCCTTTAGGAGCCACCAAACCATTCCCAGAACATAATGTGCACCACAAATTATTTAGCAGGATATTCACAAGGCAAGAGTACAGTAATTGTCCTCCCTAATCACTGGGAGATGAGGCAGGAAAGGGGAAGATAACCTGAGAATAAAGGCAATACCATTAAGTTCTTGAATGTCTAATTGTGTGTGTGTGTGTGTGTTTACTATTTCATTTAGAAGTCTTTTCCAATTATGAGATAGGAGAACAGCCAAGTGTGGGGAGTCTTATGTGGATGAGTCTTAATTTTCCCCAGAAAGGTTTTCAGAGGAGGAAAATCATATATTAAATGAAAAAAATAAAGGAGAGGAGCCAGAGAAGGGAAGAAGAGAACTAGAAAGTCTCACCAAATCAAGCTCCTTCTGCACCTTCTGAAAGAAGCCTTTCATCATCTCCTTAATCTTATGCTTTCTCTCTTTTGATGGTCACTAATTTATTATTATTATTATAATTTTGCTTTTTGGAGGGCAATTGGGGTTAAGTGACTTGCCCAAGGTCACACTCTAGTAAGTGTTAAGTATCTGAGGCTAGGTTTGAATTCAGGTGCTCTTGACTCCAGGGCCACCTAGCCATCCCATGATCGCTCATTTATCTTGCAACATTTTATTGTTGTTAGTAGTTTTTTTCACTAGCATTTTACTCTTTCTGAGGTTTGGGGTTTCTTGATAAAGATACTAAAGTGGTTTGCCTTTTCCTCCTCTATCTCATTTTAAAGATGAGGAAACTGAGGCAAATGGGTTTAAATGACTTGCCCAGGGTCACTCAGCTAGCAGACCAGATTTGAACTCATGAAGGTGGGTCTGACTCCACATCTGGTGTTCCACCCACTGCGCTGCCTACCCGCTCCTGTTCTGCAGTGTATCTTTGTACATAGTGGTCTGCATGTTGTCTCACGCATTACACTGTGAGCAGCCTGAGAGCAGGCACTGTCTTTTGCCTTTCTTTGTTTTCTCAGCACTTAGATAACATCATACCTGGTACCTGTTAAGCACTCAAGAGTTTATTGAATGACTTTACAAAGTACTGCTATATTCGCATATAGAAATTACAATATATGACACAGGGACCTAGGGTTCTCCTTTTCCTATTTAAGTAAGCAGGAAAAATTAAGTGGTCTAACCAAAAGAATCTTTCTAGTGATGGGTGAAGCATTACCCGGAGAGAGTGAAGAAGACAGACAGTAGAGAAAGCCTGGAGGTGAACAAGGAAAGTAGAAATGCTGGTAAAAGGAAAAATGAGAAAAGGCAGATAAAGGAGAGAAGAATAAAAAGAGACAGATTCAGAAGATAATTTTTTGTTTTTATCTTACAGACGGGAGATGACATTAAAAAAAATTGAAGGACAGGGTGGCTAGGTGGCATAGTGAATAGAGCACTGGCCCTGGAGTCAGGAGGACTTCAGATTTCAAATCTGGCCTCTTGACACACTTACTAGCCATGTGACCTTGGGCAAGTCACTTAACCCCAACTGCCCTCCAAAAAGCAAAAAATAAAAAAAATTGAAGGACACAGAAATCGTAGTTTTCCTAAAAGAAAATAGGACTATAGAAAACTCCGACCTGACCTGAGGAATTAGTATATTGCTTGGCCGTGCTGTGGAATGATGAAGCTAGTAGGTGGAAACTGGAGACAAACACCACCTGTTCCCATTTACAAGCACAATGGAACAACGGGCAATGCTGGTACTCCTCCTGAGGACTTACATCTCTACAACTAATGGTTGCCCATTCAAGAAACTCATTTTTTTTTTCTTCCCCTTGAAAAGACTTCATTCTGAGGAAACAGAGAATCTCCTTACACGATATGAAAAAAATCCACACCTGAGCTCAGGGAAGGGCTGTTGAACGATCGACAGTGGGGGAGCTAAGCGGTCTCTCAGCCGTTTTCTTCTCTCCCCAGGGGGCTTGGGGTTGGAAGGTCACCACAAATACGCCAGCACTGAAAGTTCTTCTCTGTAAAAGGAGTAGGATGATCCACAAATTTCCTTCCAGAAGCCGGCTCATGCCAACAGAACCATGAATGGGTTCTGTTATTACGGGATGGTTGAGAAATTCTACAGATTATTCCCGTTTGGCTGAGAGGCTCCACAATGAGCAGCTCTGGATTTTGATCACTGGCGGCAGAGCAGAGTTTCATCCTCACCCCGGGATACAAGCAGCCGGATGCAGACCTCATCATAGAATATTCATCTGATTCCTGCTGCACAGTCCACGATGCCTGGGATGACGAGTTATTTAAACCTTTGCATTAGGCTTATTCGGCTGTTTTCAATTACTTATGCGAAAGAAGACAGACTTATTCCTATTTCTTTCAAAGTTGTTATTAATTGCCTGATGATGGGGTTTCCAATTACCATCTTCCATCTATCTGTGATATCTAGTATATAATCTCTTACTAGTGAGGTCTTTTTCTTTGTTTTTGTTTTGTTTTGTTTTGTTTTTTTATTCTGTGATTCCCTAAAGGATTCTACTGCCCTTCTGTTCCTGGGCACTGGGCATGCTCCCTGATGTTACACGCCATTTTCAGCCTTATGAAACAGTCTATCAGCGGCATCTCTTTACATTCTGACCTTTCTGATCTCTTTCTTCCATAGAACATCAAATTCAGATTTTTGTTTCTTTCCCCAAATATGCCACATTAACATGCCTAAAAAAAAATCCATAAGCCTGTTATTGCTCTGTTATCTCCTATTTTTCTGGCTTTTCTCAGTATCTTTGATCTTGAAGAAGAAATAAATAACAAAATCTTCAATTTAGCAAAGAAATAATATCTTTAATGTTATGTGAGTGGGAACTTTTAAATTTAATGGTGTTGTAGAAGGAATTATGGTACTTGAGGCAAATCTGATTGAGGGGTAAATGGTGGCAGCAGTGTGAGGGGAGGGTTAAAGGTAGTGCTACAGAGGTGTAATCAGTTCAGAAGAGGAGGAAGCTCATCCCCTCAGAGTATGCTGGGACGCCATGGAAGCTGGAGGGAAAGGTAGGCCCTTAGAGAGGAAAGCCAGCGATAGAATCAAATTTGGTGATTGGTCCCCCTGTGGTTATAGTGGACCCCACAGTGGTCTCACAACATATATGTGTGGGATGGATTCTAAAGTTAGGAGAGGTAAAGGGTACAAAGAGGAAGTACTTGGGTATCAGTGCTCTGGAGCAAAGGCCTGGCCCCCTGGTGCTAGTTATACCTCTAAAACTTGGTATGTGCTTGAGAAGGGGGGCAGCAGGGTAGGGTCGAAAGTTCTGGAACTTCTAAAGACAGAGCACACCGGGTATGGAAGCAAATGACCTAGATCAAATCCTGGCTCTGGTACTTGTTACTAGTGTGAGCTTATATAAATGATCTCTTCTCTTTGGGGCTCAGTTCCCCATGTGTAAAATGAAGGGATTAATCTTGATCCTCTCTTTGGGCCCTTCCAGCTCTGAATCTGTGATCCTATGCAACTGTAGTCGCAATGGGATTGCTGCTCACCTTATTTCAGCAATATTTCCCCTAATTCTTTTCAGCAAATATAACATAACTTGTTATATGCAGGATGGGATCAGGAGGTAAGGGCTGGGAAGAAGTTATCCAAAAGATTTACATGATACTGACAGTGGCTCAAGAATTGGGGTGTTAGGAGATAAACCCATTTCTAAGGCACTATATTGTCTGTTTCAAAATCAAAGAGCCATGAGACTTGCAAAGAAGACTGTTTATAATGTCACCCTGTAGGGGTGGGAGTAGAGGACAAAAACAGGAGTAGGAGGGAATCACAATTGGGAAAGAAGGAAACAAGATTATAGAATATACATTAATTCATTTTCAGGACATGATGTGTGACTTGAGTACCCATTAGATTTAAATACACACTCAAGTTTGGCATTTGCAATCTTTACAACCTGGTACCTTTCAAGCCTTCTTATACATTAACCACCTCTGGACCCTTTGCCATAGTGGTTTACCTGCTGTTCCTCACACACAACCCTCCATCTCCCATCTCTTTGTCTTTGTACCAACAGTGCATCATGCCTGAAATGTCCTCTCTCCTCACCTCCACCTTTATCAATCTCTAGCTTCTTCAAGACTCAACTTAAACACCTCCTTCTGGTGCCATGCTTAAAGGCATGAAGCCTTTCACGACCCTCTCAACTGCTAGAGCGTTCCTTCCCCAAGTTAGCTTGTGTCTTCTTTCTATGGGTTTTGTACATAACCTATATACGAATTTTGCTTCTGCCAATAGGTGTTTGTGTTGTCTCCTGTCTTAGAACCTTAGCTCCCTGAAACAGGAATTGTTGTACTTAGGTTTTTGGACCCCCAGCACTGGGCACAAGGTGGCACTTAATAAATGCCTGCTGGCTTGATTATGGAAGCTGGCATGCAGTTAGATAACATTCTTCACAGAAGGCTCTGTAACTTCTAAAGGCGTACGAGTGTTTTGAAATGAATTTCTGCAGAACTCATCGGAATTTTAATGGCCTGGGATGAAAGATCCCCCACAGCTTAGATCCCCAGAAGAGTATACTGAGGTTTGAGTAACTTAGCTGAGATTAACACACACAGAAGCAGCAGCAGGACCCTTTATAGTATATTTGAAAGTAGCTTCCTTTTCTTTCATAGGAATGAAAAAAAAATGCTTTCTTTTCAGGTATTCACCTGAACCAACCGCCCTCTCCCTCTACTTCCCCCCATCCCCATCTTAATCTCTGCTATTGCTTTTCTCTGGCTTCTGAGGAATGTTATGAAATGCTTTCAAGTCTACCATGGCCATGACTTCAAAATCAGATATTACAAATGTCCACTCTGTGGTGCTTCTCCTTTCTGGTTCTTTCTGGGGATAGGTTGCTTAAAAAAATTATGTAGTGGGGGCAGCTAGGTAGCGCAGTGAATAGAGCACTGGCCCTGGAGTCAGGGGTACCTGAGTTCAAATTCAGCCTCAAACACTTAACACACACACACACACACACACACAAAACTAGCCGTGTGACCTTGGGCAAGTCACTTAACCCCAACTGCCCTCCAAAAAAACAAACAAAAATTATGTAGTGGATAGCCACCCTCCACCCATGTTCCACCAAAGATACAGATCTGCTATTGGACACTGTGGGACAAAGGGGCATTCTCACACCTTGACACAAGTCAGGGAGCCGAGACATAAAGCCAAAACCAAACTGTCATTATACCTGGCTTCTAAGTCGACTCTGTTTTGGTGGAATAGTACAGAAAATTTAAAGTCATTTTACATACACAGAAAAAGAGGTTGCTGGATGATTTGTTCCTTATTGTCTATTTCTAATTTGGGATTTCCTTTTCCTTCCTTCAGCTCTTTCTAGAGAGGCTAAGATGTGTCCACCGTGTGTTTCTTCTATTGGGAGCAGAATCTTTATTGAGGGTTTTTACTGGGACCACTCAGCAGCTGCAGCATGAAAGGAGCAATTGCTACTGTTGAGTAAAACCCAAACTTGAAACTTTACCTGTCTCTTTTAAGGGAACCTCTTCTTTCTAATCCTTTTTCTTTTCACGGAGGTGTCTCCAACTTGTTTGCTACTCAAACCCCACTAAAACTCTGAGCTCGGTCAGGGTCAAAGATGCTGCTATTGTACCAGGTAATAAAAAGTTGCATCAGTTGGGAAGATGTTGTTAACCTATGGCATCTGTCTTTGGCTGCAGAAACAGAAGGACTTGGGGACACATAGAAATGCCAAGCTAATACATAGAAACCTAAATTTGGGTCTGGAAGGCATGTTAAAGGCCAAATAATTCCTTCAATTACAGATGAGAAAAGAAAAAAATGTTGAAGGTCAAGTAACTTACAAAAGGGAACACACATAATTCTAGGCAGAAGTAGTATTTGAACCCAGATCTAACCCTCTTTCTTCTGCCCCAAACACATGTAATATGATTATCTGGAACTCAGAAAGCATATACACATAGAAACAGTGTTGTTATGTGTACATAATGGCTAGGTTATGAGGCCACAAACAAAAACCAATTCAGTCTATAATAGATCTAAAATGAGAGGCAACATGACATAGTGGTCTCAGAGTCAGGGAGGCTTTAGGTTTAAATCCTGTGTCTGTCAGACAAATATTGATTAAGTAACCCTGGGCTAGGCACTTAACCTTTCTTCTTTTTTCCTTTTAAAAAAATTTCAGTTTTATAATATTTTCAATTCTGAATTATCTCTCTCCCTCCTCACCTTCCCCACCCATTGAGAAAGCAAGAAACACAAAACCTATTACCAATATGTTAGTCATGTAAAACAAATTTCTGTATTAGAGAGAGAAGAGAGAAAAGGGGAGAGAGAAGGGAAGACAGAGGGGTGGAAAGGGGAGAGGAAAGGAGAAGGGGAGAGAAGAAAAGAGGAAAAGGAAGGAAAGAAGTGAGGAGAGGATAAAGTAGGAGAGGGGAAGAGAGGAGAAGAGAAACAGAAGGACGAGGAGAGGGAGAAGAGGAGAGAGGAAAAAAGAGGAGAGGAGCAGAGAAAAGAAAAGAAAAAAAGTTTCAATCTGCACCCTGAATTCATCATCTCTCTATTTCATGCCCCACTAATTTACTTTTGGTATCACCCTTTATGACTAAATCACATGCCCATCTTGAGTTTATCTTGGTATACTATGTGAGATGTCAGTCTATACCTAGTTTCTGAAAGACTGCTTTTCCTGCTTTCCCAACAATTTTTGTCAAATAATGAGTTCTTGCACCGTTAGCTGGGACCTTTGGGTTTATCAAACATTGTTATAGTGGTCTTTTCTTCTGGATATCATGTATCTAATCTGTTTTATTATTCAACCTCTCTATTTCTTACCTAGTACCAAATTGTTTCACCTATTACAGCTTTGTAGCATAATTTAAGGTCTGGTACTATTGGGGACACTTTCTTCACATTTTTAAAAATTGATTCCCTAGACATTCTTGACCCCAAACCTAAAATAGATATAATACCTAAGTCCTGCATAGAGCATAGCTCAGAAGGATATGTGGTTGTGTTATTGATGTTCATTTTTCAGTTACATCCAACTCTTCATGATCCAATTTGGAGTTTTCTTGGCAAAGATACTGGAATGGTTTGCCATTTCCTTCTTTTGTTCATTTTACAAATGAGTAACCTGAGACAAACAGGATTAAGCGACTTGCCCACACAGCTACTAAGTATCTGAGGCTGAATTCGAACTTGAATCTTTCTGACTCTTGATCCAGCACTCTATCCACTGGGCTACCTAGCTGCCCTCATGTTATTGATGTATGGAAACAAACTGGAATGTGGATAAATGTGAATGGGAACATGGTGACCTGCTTGTGGGGATTTATAACTGGTTCTTTTTCCAGTTGTGAATTTATATCCCCTAGAGGGAAATACTCTCTGATCTGACTGGTACTACAAGGACACAAATTATTATGTTTTTTAAAATTTATTGACTTGTTTATTTACTTTTAGTCTACAAGATTCAGTTACAGAATCACATGAGTTTCAGATTTTCTCCCCTCCCTTCTTTCCCCCCCCCCCCCATGGTGGCATACAATTATGTATGGGGTCTGCAAACACTTTCACATTGTACAATAGTCTGGTTGTATAGAAGCATTGTAATCAAATGGGAAAAAGAAAAAAAGAAAAGAAAAGAAACAAAACCAAACATGGTAAAGAACAATAGCATGTGTTGCCTCGGTCTCCATTTAAACTCTGGTCTTTCTAGATCTTTCTCTGAGTGTAGGTATCTCCTTCCATTCTGAGACTTGTAGAGCTGTCTTTTAACTGTGCGTTGCTGAGAAGAGTCCAGTTTATCGAGGTTGGTCATCACACATATGATATATCTTTGACTGTGTACAAATCAGAGACATAAATTAAATGTACACACCCAATAGGGTTGAAGACTATAAATCAGGGACTTGGCCACTTGAGAGTAAAACAATACCAGATACCATTCTACCAGCTTAGCTTATGCTGTTTTGGGGAAAGAGAATAGCAGTGAAGCTCCAAGTTTCTTTAACATAACAAAGGATGCTGATACATAGTGTCAATTTTTTTTTTCTGAGCAAAAACACTGTATTATTGTCCTTCCTGGATTTCTCCTAGGGTCTGAAGGTTGTGGTGGGGAACTGAACTCCTACTTCAGTTCAGAAATGAATGTCAATTTCCAGGAGAAAGATTTTCTGGACAATTAGTAATCAATTTATGAGTTAGTCTAACAAGTAATCAGTAAATGGATGTTAGTGTTTCTTTCAGAAACCAAAGACCCTGCATAGAGTTTGATCAGTGTTTAAATATCTTTAGAAAAGGGGATGTCCTTGAGGGTAAAAATCAACTCTGATTGGTTAACAATTAATAAGAGAATCAATATTATAAGGAGAGGTGGGCTTTTTCTAATGAGGAGCTGGGGGACATGACTGATCATATCAGCATTTTCCCAGATCATTCCCCTTCCAGAAATCTATACAAAATAATTTATTCTCCACCCACTCCTACCTGAGTAGAACAATGGTAGGGTTACACTGTAAGAATTCCACCTGGGTAAAAAAAAGATGGTCTGGTTGGGGTAAATTTTTGGGCAGGGTCAGAAATGTCCTTGAGAGGCTGGGCTTTGAATGAGCAAGCAAAAAGAGGATCGTTGGGTTCTGTATATAAAATTGGTTATTAATATAATAAGAAAATATTCCTTTTCTTTCTTATCCAGGCTTCTTCCATGGTCTGTTTCTGAAAGGGTTGATGCAAGATTTGAAGGATGATCACATGCCAGGGCATGTGTTTTCTTTATTTTTTTTTGAAATGTGTATTCTTTGTACAATGATGTTAAATTATTTTGAATCATATCCACAATTATGATAAAAAACCTATATTTTATAACTATGTCTTTGTAGATGTAATGAGAGACTGGCCATTGAACTTAATCACTGTGAGTGTGTTCAGAATACTATTTTTTTTTTTGCCTTTTGTTTTTTTGAAGGGGCAGTTGGGGTTAAGTGACTTGCCCAAGGTCACACAACTAGTAAGTATTAAGTGTCTGAGGCTGGATTTGAAGTGAGGTCTTCCTGACTCCAGGGCCAGTGCTCTATTCACTGCTCCACCTAGCCACCCCCTGCTCAGAATACTATTGATGCAGTTCTCCACCTGGAAGAGCCCAGAGAGCCTGCTTCTCTGAGACTCTCAATGAGGGTAACAGAAGTGCCTTGGAAGACCTTTAGAATGCAGTAGGAATTCTGTTCTGGTCTCCTTGCCATGTGGGAAGGAGGAGCCTTTGTGATTAGCTACTGGTATATCCAAAATACCAGTACATTAAAAAGTCATTAGCGGAGCAGAGAGAGCCTTGGCCTCCCCTCTGTCATTTTGACTTCTCTTTGTCTGAGTTCTTCCTGCTAGCTATTATGAGAGACAATGCTGGGAAGAGACCTTAGACCCTGTCCCCATCCAAGGTCACATGGTCTCATTAAAAAAGGCCTTGGTTCTTTACTTTAGCATTTATTCTTTTGTTTTAAGTAAAGGAGGTTAGAAGCTACAAACTTATGAGTTTCAGAAAATTGGGAGAAGAAGCAATGTGAGATGGGTCTTTAAAGGTAGTAATAATGATGGGGTTCTTTTTCAGGTTGGTTTGTTGTTGTTTTTTTGCTTTTTGGAGGGGGAAAGGCAGGGAAATTGGGGTTAAGTGACTTGCCAGAGGTCACATGGCTAGTAAGTGTTAAGTGTCTGAGGCCAGGTTTGAACTCTGTTCGTCCTGACTCCAGGGCTGGTGCTCTATTCACCGCACCACCTAGTCGCCCCACAAAAGTGTTTACAGCAGCTCTTTTGTGGTGGCCAAGAACTGAAAATTGAAGTAAGTGATGCCCATCAGTTGGGGAATGAATGTACAAGCTGTGAAATATGAATGTAATGGACCACTATTGTGCTATAAGAAATGAGGAGAGGTAGATTTCAGAAAAACCAGGAAAGACTTCCATGAACTAATGCTGAGTGAAATGAGCAGAACCAGTACACAGTAACAACCACATTGGGCAATGACCAGCTTTGACAGACTTATCTCTTCTTATCAATGCAAGGATCTAAGACAATCCCAAAATATTCATGATGGAAAATGCTACCCATATCCAGAGAAAGAACTATTGGAATCTGAATGCAAACCAAAGCATACTATTTGCTCTCTTTCTCTCTTTTTTTCCTTCTGTCTCATGGTTCCTCCCATTGGTTCTGCTTCTTCATTACAACATGACTAATGTGAAAATATGTTTAATATGAATGTATATGGAGAGCCTATTGCATGCTGTCTTGGGGAGGAGGGAGAAAAGGGAGAAAGAGAAAATTCAGAAGTTAAAATCTTATGTAAATGAATGTTGAAAAGTAAAAATAAGTTAATTTTTAAAAGAAAAGAAAAAATAATGATGGGGTTCAAATCTTATGTAAGAAACATGTCTGTGGGGGCATTTGTTGCTCTTGTGGGCTATATGTGTATTTGAATGTGTCTGTTTAGATGTGTTTCACAGGGAACCATGAATAGATATCTCTAGAGTCTCCTGAATATCTTTCTCCAAGGAAGACTGATTTCTGCCAGGAGGGAAGCAAGAGATTAGAATCACTAGGTGGCCATTCTTCTTACCTTAGAGAGCAGAGCTAGGGAAAATAATTTTCAAGTTATACTCTTGGAAGCTATCCCTTTAACAGGGAGGGAGTGCCCCAAACTTTATACTGTATAAAAAGGCACTAATTGCCAGATGTTCACAAAGACTTCATAGTTAATAAGTTAATAGCAAATAAACCCATTTATCCAATCTGATGGCAAACAGATATCAGAGAAGTTATGCAAATTCCAATATACAGAATGAATGAATTCTTCCACTGAGAGAGAGAGAGAGAGAAAGAGAGAGAGAGAGAGAGAGAGAGAGAGAGAGAGAGAGAGAGAGAGAGAGAGAGAGAGAGAGAGAATATTCAATCTCGTCCAAAGGGAAATTCCTTAACACCTTTAGTGTGGTAAATTGGAAATGGAGCTGGCCAAGGTGCCAGCTCCACTACATGTTGGCTTCTTTATAGAATCTTCAGATTCTGAAGAGAACTTGGAACATATGTGTCCATTTAGAAGCTAAAACTAGGATATCTCCTCCCTCAATCTGTTGCCAACTCTGCCCTTCACACAAGTAAAAGGATCAAGTAATCATTCTCTGCCATTAAGGAGTGTCATGCACCCCTCCCCTTGTAAAATCAGTTGGGGGTAAGCTTGAAACTTGTAACTATACAGCATAAAGACAAACAGCAGTGTAGTAAAACAATAAAGGTGATTTTCCCCTGGCATCCCAGTTACAGTGCCATTGAAGTAAAAATAAAACAAATACACACAATAATATATGCAATAGACATGACATTAATCAGAAAATCACTTGAGAGGATACTATAGTAGCTTATTAACCATGGTTGTTGGGAAGCCACTTAGTCATTCTCTGAGTTTCAATTTCTTCATCTATTAACTGGGAATAACAAAGCCACCTACTTCCCAGAACTATTCTGACAATTAAATAAGATAATGCATAAAAACTGTCTTGTAAGCTTCAGAGGGGTATGTAAACATTAGCTGTAATGATCTTTGTTTTCCCTTCAGTACTGACAGTCTTGTTAGTCTGGACCAGACCAGAGCTAAGCTGTTAGGAGAGCTCCGGAACTGCTCAGGGTGGGAGGAGGAGAAGGCTTCCAGGGAGCAGTTGGCCAAGGGGTGGGGAAAACCTGAGATCCCTGGCAACAGAAGGTTATCCAAGGTGAATTCCATTAGGCCTACTGAGTTGAACATTCAAAAAGAAAGAGACAGATGTTGGCTTTGGCCTTGAGTTATCAAAAGCCCTTATAATAAGCTTGCTTACTTTAACTCCCTGTCTCTGACACCTTATTCTTTACTGCTGTCCTAAGTTGTTCTCCTTCAGGATGGCTCAATTTCCTCTTTAAGATCAGACTGGAAGACCCCTTCTCTCTACCCTCCACCAAAGCAGAACAGTAACAGAAAGCTAAAACAGTTCTCAGTGAAAAGAGCCACAGAGCCCCTCTGATTCTATGTCTATGTTGTGTTTCAATGTTTTCTCAAACAGAAACAGTCAGCACAATTCTGGATATAGCTATTTTTGTGTTATTTTTTTTTAGAAAATTCTCTATTTGGAGACATACATATTCATGCAATGATAGACTCTAAAGATCATGTATTTTTTCTTTTAAAAATTTTTTTATTAGTAACATTGTAAAGAAGTATTAGGACCAATAAGAGGAACCACAAGAAAGAAGAAACAAAACAACAAAAGAAAAACAGAGAGCAAATAGTATGTTTTGATTTGCATTCAGACTCCCTAATCCTTTCTCTGGAAGTGAACAGCATTCTCCATCATGAGTCTTTTGGAGTTGTCTTAGATCCTTGTATTTCTTAGAAAAGCCAAGTCTATGAAAGTTAGTCAACACAATGTGCCTGTGTGTACAATATTCTCCTGGTTCTGCTCACTTCACTCAGCATCAGTTCATATGTCTTTGCAGGTTTTTCTGAAATCTACCTGTTCATCATTTCTTACAGCACAACAGTGTTCCATTACATCCATATACCACAACTTGTTCAGCCATTTCCCAGCTAATGGGCATCCCCCTCAATTTCCAATTCTTGGCCACCACAAAAAGAAGCTCATGTATTTTTTAAAGGGCCAAATCTGTTTGTTTGGTTTTTTTTTTGTTCATTATACTATTTTAAAATAAAACAAAAGACAGAAAGTTTTTAGAGATACAGAATTAAATTTATTCATGGAAATTTATTCCAGTAGGTCTTAAAAGCTTTTTGTCTTAAAAAAAAGGCAACTATTAAAATATAAATACCGATGAGGGGACACTTATGTAAGTACTTATCATCTAATACCTTAGAAGGAATTGTCTTGTGAACAAAGGCATTTCGAAAGGGATAAGTAAAGGAGCAGAGGGATACCCAGATCTGGGAGATTAGTCCAGAAAGGGAAGATACAAGAATGGTCATGAAAAGAAAAATGAGAAAACCTTTGCACCTTGCTCAGGACCTTTTTTCATAATTTTGCCTATGGTAGGTTAGCCGTACACTGAAGGTTTTCTATCCTAAATTATGAAAATCTCATCTTACTGGCAAAGAGATGTACTAGATGCATCTCCAGATTTCTGTGCTGCTCCTCTGGGATTACCCAGGTTGACAGAGGTGAGCCCCAGAGGCTTACACATTAGATTCAATAAGTTTGTTTTAAAAAATATGCCAAAAAGCAGATGCTCTCTCTATGCTTATGATTGTGGACCAGATCCATGACTTTACTTATTCATTTAAAAACATTATTCTGAGGAGGGCTCTATAGGCTTCACCAAAATGCCAAAGGGGTCCATGACACAATAAAACATTAAGAACTTCTGTTCTATGACTTTAAGTTGAACTGTAGATGCTGATTTCCACTGGGAAGAGTTTCAGCTGATCAACAAGTATTTTTAAATACCTAGTATGTATCACGCACTGTGCTAAGGGGCTGGGTGTGCAAAGAAAGACAAAAACACCGATCTCTGTTCTCAAGAATCCAGTAGTGTAATGGCCGAGACGTGTCAACAAATATATACAAACATAGACCTCTTCCCTCTGAGACTATCTCTTATTTATTCTGCATACATCTGTGACCCTTTCGACCTTTACCTTTACTGAAACCTGTGGAGCCCTTCTCAGAGTAATGTTTTAAAATACACTGAATACAATGCATAGGATTACAAAAGAAACTCTTTATCGTGAAATACAGTTGTTAAAATAAAAAAGTTCACAGGTCTCAAGTTAAGAACTCTTAAAGAGTTGGCTGGAGAACTGAGAGGATAAATGATTTTCCCAGGTTCTCATAACCAGCATGTATCCAGTTGTTTTCAGAGGAAATATTTCAATCATAGCTCACTCATAGCTTCTTATTACTCAATTATTTTGATAATATTAGTACATAGTGGACTATACACAAATTTGTTGTCAGAGCACCTGAACTCAAATGTTAGCATTGCTATTTACTGCTTGTGTTGAACTTGTGCAAGTACCTTCTCTCTGGGATTCAGTTTTCTCATCTGTAAAATGAGGAAGCTGCACTTTCTGATCCTGAGGTTGCTTTTGGTTGTAAATCTAAGATGTTGGGTATTTGGAGAGCTTATTATTTCAAAGACTTCTGTGGTGATTTCCTATACCATACAAAGAATCATTAACCACCCTCCACTCCCTCATGAGTTACCTTTCTGAAGATCTGAATACTTTATTTAGTGGATTCTCATTTGTTAATTGCCTGCTACATTTCAAGCACTGTGCCAAGTTCTGAGGTTACAAAGAATGACAAAAAATAGTCTCTGCTCTCAAGGAGCTTCTAATCTATCAGGGAGACAACAAGCAAAAAACTATGTACAAACAAGACAAGGACAAGATGAACTGAGGAAATCTCTGAGGGAAAGCACTAAGATTAAGGAATTCAAGGAAAGACTTCTTGCAAAAAACGGGTCTTCAGCTGAGATCTGAAGGAAGCTTAAAATGGAGATATGCTTATCATTTCTTACTCTTTCCCTTCAACAATTCAATTCAATAAGTGAATAAACATTTATTGAGAGCCTCACTACATGCTAGGACTCTACTGGGCACTAGGGTTACAAAGACAAAAAAAAATTAAACAGTCTCTATTCTCATTGTTATGTTCTACTGTGGAATACAGCACATACGCAAATAAGTAAATTTAAAATGATTTTAGGAAGGAAGGAGTACTAACAATTGGGATAGCCAGAAGTGCCTCTGTGGGAGGTAGCATCTGGCCAAGACCATGAAGGAAGCCAGCAATTCTAAGAGAGAGACATGAGCAGGAAATCAAATCATTTTCCCACAAAGTATAAGATAGCTACAAACTTTGACTTTTTAAATTTTGTCATATTTCATCTGCAAATGAAAAGGGAAAGGGGAAGAGGAAGTAGCTTTCTCAAATACCAAGAATAGATATTATAATTTACCACCAACCACAGATAGTGCTGGCACAGAAGCCAGTTTTACCACAAGATCCCAGTGAGCAGTGTTATGACAGAAGATCGAAGTGTTCAGGTATTCCTGAATGAGGAATGTGAAGGACTAAGGTCTTTCCCAGTATTTCTGCCCCCCAACCACATTCCTACTACTACCTTTGCAACCAGGAGTTTGGGAAGGCAGGAGCAGTTCCTGGATACCATCTTGTTGAAGAATGCCTAAGTCCTTTTAGAAAGGTCCTAGAGAAGGGGGAAAGAAATTTAGCTGCTTTACCTTTCCCAGCCTCAGTTTCTTCATCCAGAAAATGAGGGAGTTGGACTACACAAGATGATCTCTAAGACCCCTTCACACACTAAATCATTTGAAACCTTTGTTCAACTTCTGAACCCTGGAGAGTCAGGCTAAGCCTTTTAAGATCAAATCTCAATTTTATGCATACAGATTAACAGGATTTCAAGAAACCAAGGGACTATACATTGGTCTTGGAATCATAACTTCTTCATTCTTTCACTGGTTTCCAATTGACCACCATCCTGGTCACCCTCCTCTATGTTTACTCCAGCTTGTCAATGCTCCTCATAAAACTGAATGTCTAGAAATGATACAATACTCCAGATAATGCACAATTCCCTATCCTGTCCTCATCAGTTATCTGCTTCACCTTTACACCAGAAATTACGGTGTATTTACTCATCAAATTAGCTAACATATCTGGCACTAATTATCAGCCCGATGACTTTGCCAGTTAAATTCCATCCCTTTCCTCTGCTAATTCTCTGAACTCAGTCCCTATGCTTTAATTGTCTTCTGGCCCTGGAAAATCCCTCTACTCCTTCAGCCTCCTTTTCCTGTTGTTGAGTTTTCATCCTGGAACCTTCATTTTTAGGGAAAACACCAGGCCAGCCATCCTTTATTCCTCTCCTGACTTTACTCTTGATTCTGCAGACTTCTTCCCTATGCCCCCACTCAAGTGTCTTCCCCTTTGCCCTTTCAACTCTTTTATGTGATGCCTTTTTCCATGAGAATGGGAGCTCCTGGAGGAGAGGGCCTAGCCTTTTTTTGCTTATGTTTATATCCCAGATGTTTAGCACAATGCTTGGCATTTTTTAAAAGTTAAAGTTGCAGATTTCTTCTCTGCATTTATTTGCCATAATACTAATTGGTAGTTAGGTTTCTGACAATTTTTTGAATTGAGTCTATTCAAGCTAGAAAGACCTCTGCAAAGTGGGAGACTGACCCATCTGCAACCAATGTAACCTTTCAATTGGAAGCTGATTTTTAATATGACAGAAGCAAATGTCTTACACCAAAGGTTAAGTGTGGGTAAAAGAGATAACCACATTAATACCCTCAACCTTAGCTTTCATCCCCTTAAAAAAATGTTTGCTATTATGTATGGAGCAAAGCTTTTTCAGTCTCAGTTATAAGATTTATGTGAACACTGCCACAAGGTCTGGCTCTTTCTTTCAGGGTATCTTTTTCATTGGGCTGCAGGTTGCATCCAGATAACATTCTAACCTAAGGAATTCTTATGAGGTAGTAGGAGGTCAGCAATTTTTCAGATATTCACTGCATACTGATTGAGATGGAAAATATCCTCATAGGAAAGGGAGATCCAGAGGAGCAAAATGACTTTCCCAACATCATAAAGAAAATGGCAAAATACCATTCATCCATGCCCTGAAAATGTTCATAGATTCAACTACTTTCCTTAAAAAGAAAATTCCTTAATCCTAGGACAGGGGTCAGAGTGTAGGAGAAATCAACAAAAAGAGAGGACATGAATTGGCTAGCCATTGCTGGTCCCCAAGTTGAAGGAAGAATGGTTTTATAAAATTCCTAGAGGACTAATTTTATTGAGGTATGAGAATTTGATTATAGCATGGGAAAAAAAGCACTCATGAAAACTATTCCATTTCTACTGCTTCTAGGGTGTCTTCCTGGTGGTCCTCCTGAGAAGAGGCAGTCAGGCAGGAAGAGGAGGGGCAAGGGGCAAAAAAGACTGCAGGCTTAAAGTCTTAGTCAGGAAAAGAGATGGCAAGGTCTCTGAAGGGCAGAATAGGAAATTTGTTGTGTGACTTCAAGAAGACCTCTGACTCTCTCAAAAAACCCATTTCCCCCATCTTACAAACCCTATAACAGGGAATTAAACCTTTCCCACCATAATTCAGGGAAAATAAATTATAAATCCCGTCTGAGAAAAGTAACATACAACTTAAATTCACAAAGAGTTTTAAATTTGATGGGTCAATAGCTGATCCTTTTCTGAGAGGGAATTTTGGTAATGAGGCCACAATGGAAGAGGGGATAGAAGGGATTATTAAGGGTAGGGGAAGAGAATTCCACAGGTTTGTAGGGAGGGCAAAGAAACAAAATCATAGACTCAATAGGTCTTATTTATCCCATAGTTTTGGTAGAGCTGGCTCTGTTTTTTTTTGCATCAAACTGGATCTGCCTTGAAAATAGTTAGACCTATTCAGAAGTAAGACCCTACAATAGCTTATATTGTTTACTCGAGGTCCTCATACAGGGTATCAGCCATCTTGAACCAAGAAGCTGACTGCTAAATTTTCAGTTTGAGAATTTGCACCACAAAAATCAGCAAACATTACCAAACAGGGCTGTGTTGATTGTTTTCTTGATTGTCTAGATTTAAGAAAGTGATGGAGAAAATGTTAAAAGTTAAGATTAAACTTAAAATGCGTCATTTACATTTTTTTTTTTTAGAGTTCAGTTGTTAAATATTTACTAGCAGACCACTGACTTATTTTACAGATGAGGGAACAGAGGCTCATTTTCTCTTTTTTTTTGCTTTTTTTTTTTTTTTTGCTTTTTGGAGGGCAGTTGGGGTTAAGTGACTTAAGGTCACACAACTAGTTTTTGTGTTAAGTGTCTGAGGCCATATTTGAACTCAGGTCCTCCTGACTCCAGGGCCGGTGCTCTATTCGCTGCGCCACCTAGCCGCTCCTTTTAATTTTTTTTCTTTTTTTCTTTTTTTTTTTTTGAGGCTCATTTTCGAAAGGTTATTAAGAACAACAGAACTAGAGCCATACACTTTTTGAGATGGAAAGTGCCTGAGTGATTTTTCTAACTTAAAGCATTCCTTACAAAGGGAGGATGAGAAAGGTAGAGTGACTTTCCTAACATATAAAAGACATATAAATGGACAAATATGAATTTACTCATTCAGGAGTCAGCAGGTAGCAGTGGAAAGAACATCTGACATTTCAGTCAGGATTTGTCATTCTGTCGCTGGAACTGCATGACTGTGGGACGAGTGCTCTGATCCTCGGTCTCTTCTTCTATAAAATGATAATACCAGTAATCGCAGCACTAACTTCACAGGGATGTTTCAAAGCTCAAATGAAAGGAGGTTTGTCAAGGGTCTTGTAAGTCTGGCATTAGGGGATGAGGGGTGAGATACAAAAGTAAAATTCAATTCTTGCCCTTAAGGTGTTTAAAATATAATAGAGGAGAGAAAAGACACATTCATGGATAAAAATGTCTAACACCTTATGACATTTTGTTATCTCAACTCTTATTTCTTTTTAAAAAATTTTAAAAATGTATTTTTAACCTTCTTTTAAAAAAATTTCTGCATGCCAAATTCTTTCCCTCTATCTCCTCCCCTGCCCATTGAGAAGGCAAGCAATATGATAGCTATTTATACATAAGTTATGCAAAATATATTTCCATATCAGCCATTCAATCCCTTATTTCCTCAGTTGCATAAATGATATTTAATTTGTTAATAATTACATTAGGAGAGGAAAGGGGGATATAAACTATGTCTCCCAGTCTATTTTTTAAAAAAACCCAACTACATCAAAAAACTAAAAAGTGGGGCAAAAAAAGGGGATGTCACCACAGGGGATGGATGTGAGAATGGTGCGGGAGAAGCAAACTGTGTTTTTCTCTCTCCCCACTGCATTAAAAAAATCTGCCAACTCGGGGCAGACAAATTTTTCACATCAAGAACCACAATGGAAAGGGGGCTGCCTGGGAAATATGGTATCATTTTCATTAGAAGAGGCCAGACCAGAGCCTAAGCAAAGGTGATTTCAAAAAGACCCTTGTGCCTTGTGTTTAAAAAAGCTGAGGGGACTGAAGAAAGGCAGGTAAAATATACATGGATTCTGCCACCATGCCCCAAGGCTAGGACACAATTATTTGTTCTTGCTTCTGGTACAAAATTAGCTGGTTATGCCACTGATAGTGACTTGAATCCAGCTTCAGGAATTGAAGTAAAGGCTTCCTTCACATCTCTTCATACAGGAATGAACTTGTAGCATTTACCTCTTTTAATGGCATTAAGAAAAATGTATACGTGAAAAGAAGTGATGTGAGAAACTATTCTAGATTGAGGCAGGATGTTCTATGATCAAGGGAGGAAAATAAAGAGGGAAACCCAAGTTAGAGGAGGGAGAATTAAATTGAGTAAATGGAAAAGAAAAAAGTAACATTTCCCTTCACTTCTGAGTGGTAGGGAAGGGGGTTTGTAAAGCCAAACTAAAGAAAATGAGCAAAAAAACATTTTAAACATTCAAATTTCCTGACGAATATGAAGAATTCAAGGATATACAGGAAGACACATGACATGATGCAGAATAAAGTCAACCTCACAAAGAAAACAATATTCTCCGTCGCAACATGGAAAGATCAATAAAACAAACTGTCTTCTATGTAATTATAATGATTGAGCTTGGTCCAAGAAGAGTGTTAAGAGAATGTACTTCCTAGCTTTCAAGGAAGAAGTGGTGCATTCTGGGTGTGGAACAGTGCATGTGCTGTCAAATATTATTGCTATTTACATGGTCTTGCAAGTCAGACTGATCCTCTAAGCCAATTGCTTTCTTTCTAGAGTAATACCTTTATAAAGGGATCACTGTAAGTAAAGCATCTTGTTTACATATTTAAAACTTCATCATCTCCATTGATTGATTAACTGATTGGGTGTGGGAAGAACCCCACCCTTACATAAGGGTTCAGCAGTATAATTTTCTGAGTCTGGCCTACTAAAGACATGATTTTTTCCTTCCAAATTTGTTTCAATAAAGGGACAAAATTTGTTGTTCTGGATCAAAACCTCCTTATTTCCAGGGTAGCAAGGGATGCTGAGTTCCTGATCTCTAAACTGTTTCTAGTTACTTGTATTTCTGCTCTCTTCAGTTGAATTATTTTAAAAGCACACATTTTACAAAATATGTATTTTAAAATTCAATGAGTTGTGATTAGAATGGAAATGTATATATAAATATATACTTCTTCATAGGAAGAAGGAAGTTTTACTTCAATATATTAAGAATATAATTGGAGGGAGTCAGAAAATACAGAGAAAATAATCAGTGGAATCAAAGGCATTGGCGGAGGAATTGTCCTGAACAAAGGGGGCTGGCCCTCTCATCCTCTGAAGCTGGAGCAAAAATGCAGAAAGACTTTAGAAGAGACAGGAAGGTTTGGAACAGGCTCTGAGGGCAATGTGACGGGAAATTCATTCCAGAAGAATGAAGGGAGCACTGTGCAGTAATGAGGGCCAAGCTGAACTTGGATAACATAAAACAGTACTTGCAATTTAGATCAGCAAACATCGTTGGATTCCCACTGCGTGTAATGCACTGTGCCGGTCCCCAACAGATACAAAAATAAAGGCAGCTGCCGCATGGTGTCAGGGACATTGCATTCTGAGCCAGAACACCTGTGCTTACATTCGCATCTCAGCTGTCACTGACAGTGTGACTTTTGCCAGGACAGAAGGCAAAAGCGCGCCTCAGTTTCCTCATCAGGATAGCTATGACATATGGTCTGTTTTAGGATTATTTTGAGGGTTGAGACTGTGTAAAACCTTTTCTGTTTCTTGAAAGCTGTATTCCTATCAGTCGTATCCTTATTATTATTATTATTAGTTTATTCATGCTTTTTTTGCATTCCCTTTTTTTTTTTACTTAAAGAAGTACATTTAGCCCCAAGACAACTTATAGCTTCCCAGGTGACTGTAAAAACTGGCCCTGAGTTGAGGTGGGCTCCAACAGTGGGGGAAGCCACTGGTCACAGGGGTATCTCCCACCCCCCAGGAGCATTTATTAAGCATTTACTATGTGCCAGGCACATAGCATATGTGCCTGCTGACTAAAGGACTGAACACACACTCACTAGGGCCCAGAGTATCAGATACAGCAGATATATTTTTATGTCCTTATTTTGTACATACTTATAAATTTACATATTCCTTCCCATTATATAATTAGTCTTCTTAGAGCAAAGACTGATTTATGTCCTTGCTTTCCAGAGCCCAGGATAGTTCCTGACACATTTGTTGTTTCTGTTCAGTCGTTTTCAGTAGAGTACTTCTTAGTGACCCTGTGCCATAGGGAAGGTTGTATTTGAAGATCTTCCCCGGCCCTTAATGGGCCTCACTTGGAGCTCACCCAGAGAAGCTTTGCTTAGGGGAGGCTTGTTTTTCAGGAATATCTGCACCTTTTGTTTCTTTGTAATTAGGCAGTGGGTCACAAAGGTTGTGATGTTCTCTGACCCTGGAGAAGGTTACATATACTCCCTGAGGTGAGGTTTTGCTTTGGGGCTCACTCATGGGAAGAGTTGTGTGATTTAGACAGATGATACTCTGGGTAGCCATTGAGCCCCCCGGCTTTGAAAACCCAGATGTTGGTGCTTCTCTCTCTGGTAACTGACTGTATTATGTCATGGTCAGACAGCTAGAAACCTCATCTATTGGTCTGTTGAATTGTGTTGTTTTCTCTGTCTGTATTTTTTGTTTGCTTGTAATTTCTGTTTGTATTTTCTGAAGTTCAAGGTGCTTTTTCCCCTGAACTAGGTAAATGACATATGTTTGATTGATTAAAGTAAGATTGTTAACCCATTTTGAGTTGCTTTCCTTTAGAAAAGCAGATCTAAGAACCAGTGCTAGCAGCCATTCTGGGCATGCTAGGGTGCTTGCGGATATACCCCAACTGGGGTTTTCTTAGCAAAGATACTGAAGTGGTTTTCCATTTCCTTCTCCGGTTTATTTTACAGATGAAGAAACTGAAGCAAACAGGGCTGAGTGAGTTAGTTGCCCAGGGTCACACAGCTAGTAGATATCTGAGCTCAAATTTGAACTCAGGTCTTTCTGACTCCAGGCCCAGGGCACTCCATCCACTTTGCCCCCTATCTCTCACACAGTAGGCACTTAACAAATACTTATTTGTTGATTGTTTGACTGATTGATAGTAACATCTTCGCATCTTCTAGTCTTCCAGGAGAATTGACAACTTCCAGGTACTTGTCAAATGTTTTGCTGACATCTAGGTAAACTAGCTAAAGCATTCCTGTGACCTCACAGTTTAGTAATCACATAAAAAACGAAGAATAAGCTTAGTTTAGTTTTACCCAGGCTTGATAACACCACATTGACTCTTATGATAGCAACTCCATTCTCTAAATGTTTACTAATTATTCATTTAATAACACAAAGTAGAATTTTGTCAGGAGTCAAAATCAAGTTCACTGACCTAAAAGAATCTATTCTGTTCCCTGTCTTGAAAATTAGGACAATTCTTGCTCTTCTCTAGGAATGAAGTACCTCTACTATACAGCAAGATCTTTCAAATATCCCTGACAGTTCTCAGCAACAATTTTCAGTCCTTTCAGTATCTGAGGAAGCAGATCATCTGAGACTAATGATTTGCATTTATCAACAACAGCTATACTCTCTCTTACTAGAACTTCTCCTAGGCATCATTTACTTATTTGTTCTGTACTCTATAATTCAAAGGGGATTCCCCCTACCAGGGAAGCCAGAAGGGAAAAAGAATGGAGCTGCTCTGACTTCCTGCTGTCAGCAGCTAGCCATTGTACTCCCCATGGGAGCAGCATTTACACATGTAGCATTTAATCTTTGAGAACAAAATATATCTTTATAAATTCTAAGTTGAAGCAAATTATCTGTGAACCACATGAGTGTCTTCGGACAGGTCCCATTTTTCTTTCTTATCAGAATTGCTTCTTTTTGTGTCTTCAGAATTTAATTCTGGAGAATTTCCCATTCTTCTTGGCCTGTCCTTTCCCACAGAATTTTAGTTCCTTGGATCCCACCATTCATTCCTTTGAATCCCTTGAAATCTGCTTGCCCCAAATCTAGGGTACAAGTTAACCTATGCCCAGCCAATCTGTAGGTGTAAGATGGTATTTCAAAGTTGTTTTCAACTGCATTTCTCTACTAAGTAATGATTTAGAGCATTTTTTCATGACTTTTAATAGCTTTGATTTCTTCTTTTGTTGTGATCAATTACGTCAATAATTTTCCTTATATTGAACCAGCCCTACATTCCTGCCATGAATCCCACTTGATCAAAATGTATACTCTTCGTGACATATTGTTGTAGTCTCTTAGGAAGCATTTTATTTAGAATTTTTGCATCAATACTCATTAGTGAAATTTGTTCTCTGTATTTTTTGTCTGCTTGTATTTTCTGAAATTCAGGGTGCTGACTTGAAAGAAATTTTCTTTCTTTGCTTTTGCTTTTTCTGTTTTAGGTATTAGCACCATATTTGTTTCATAAAAGGAATGTGAGACTCCTTCTTTGCCTATTATTCCAATCAATTCATTTAATATTGGAATTAGTTGATCTTTGAATGTTTGGTAGAATTCACTTGTAAAACCATCTGGTCCTGATGCTTTTTTCTTAGGAATCTCACTTATGATCTATTCAATTTCTTTTTCTAAAATAGGTTTATTTAGATATTCTATTTCCCCCTTCTGTTAATCTGGGCAGTATATATTTTTATTGGTATTCTTCTATTTCATTCAAATTGTTAAATTTATTGGCATATATTGGGCAAAATAACTCTTAATAATTGCTTTACTAGTACCTGCATTAGTTGTGTATTCACCCTTTTCATTTTTGGTACTAATGATTTAATTTTCTTTTCTCTTTTTAAACATTATATTAACTAATGGTTTATCTACTTTATTTTCATAAAACCAACTAGTTTCATTAATTTGTTCAATGATTTTCTTACATTCAATTTTGTTAATCTCACTTTTAATTTTCAGGATTTCCAATTTAGTGTTTAATTGAGGACTTTTAATTTGTTCTTTTTCTAGTTATTTTTAAAATTGTAGACCCAATTAATGAATTTGCTCTTTCTCTGTTTTATTGATGTAAGCATTTAGAAATATAAATTATCCTCTAATTACTGCTTTCACTGCATCCCATAAACTTTAATATATTATTTCATTATCACCATTCTCTTTAATAAAATTATTTATTGTTTTTATGACTTGTACTTTAACCCACTCATTCTTTAATGTTAGATTATTTAGTATCCTATTAATTAATTCACTTATCTAAGATTCTATTAATCTCCTTAACTTCTTTCTTATTTTTTTTTTTGGTTAGATTTATCTAGTTCTGAGAGGGGAAGGTTGAAACCCCCCATTCTAGTTTTGCTATTTATTTCCACTTGTAATTCACTTACACTTTCTTTTTAAAATTTAGATGCTATAACATTTGGTGCAAATATCTTCAGTATTGCTATTACTTCATTATCTATAGTACCTTTTAATATATTTCTTCTGCTTATCTCTTTTAATTAAATCTATTTTTGTTTTAACTTTGTCTGAGATGATTGCTACTCCTGCTTTTTTACATCAACTGAAGCATAATAAATTCTACTCCAGTCCTTAATTTTTACTCTCTCTATATATATCTCTCTTATTTTAAAATGTGTTTATTGTAAACAATATATTGTTGGATTCTTGTTTTTGATCCATTCTGCTATCCATTTCCAAATGGGTGAATTCATCCCAGTCCCAGTCAAAGCAAAAATTTTTCCATTCATACCTCTTTTGTATGAGATAATTTGCTCCATTTTACCTCACTCTACCCAAACTTATGTTTTAGGATCACCCAATCATAATTAACTTAAACCCAAGCCTTCTATTTGTGTATGCTCTTTTCTTAACAGTTATAAATATCATTCTCCCATAAAAGAAGTAAATAATGTAACTTTATTAAATCTTTTGTGTTTATCTTCTTATGTTTTTCCTGATTCTTGTAAGTCAAATTTTCTGTTCAGTTCTGGTCTTTTCCTCAACTATATGTGTTCTTGCTCTCAAATAACTTGTATTTCATTGTCAGAAACTGAGAAAGAGAGAGAGAGAGAGAGAGAGAGAGAGAGAGAGAGAGAGAGAGAGAGAGAGAGAGAGAGAAGGAAAAACAGTGAAGAAAAATAGGCTGAAGGGAAATACACAGCTCGTAATTATAGCTTTGAATGGGACTGGAATGAATTCACCCCTAAAATGAGAGACATACATAGAGTAAAAACGAAGGGCTGGAGTAGAATTTATTATACTTCAGCTGATATAAAAAAACAAGGGTTTAATTTAGATGCTATAGTATTCAGTGCATATATGTTTAGTATTGCTATTACTTCATTATCTATAGTACCTTTTAATATAATGCAGTTTTTCTGCTTATTCCTTATTAAAATAAATCTAAGTCTTTTAATTCATTAATTAACAATTTTTTCACTCACAGGATTACACTTGACTTTGCTGGGTAGGTTATTTTTGGCTGAAAATCAAGCTCCTTTGCTTTTTGGTACATCATGCCCTTTGGTCTTTTCTGTAGAAGTTGCCAAATTTTTGTGTTATCTTGATTGCACCTTCATAATATTTAAATTGTTTCTTTCTAGTTGTTTGTAATATTTTCTCTTTGACCTGCAAGCTTTAAAACTTAGCTATAATGTTCCTGTGAACATTTTGTGATCTCTTTCAAGCAATGATCAGTGGATTTTTAAAATTTCTATTTTACACACTACTTCTAAAATTTCAGGGCAATTTTCATCAATAATTTCTTGAACTAGAGTGTCTATCCTTTTTTTTTAAAGTCATAACGTTTAGGTAGTCCAACTATTCTTATATTAGCTCTTCTCAGTCTATTTTCTAGGTCAGTTGTTTTTCTAATGAGTTGTATCACATTCTCTTCTATTTTTTCATTCTTTTGATTTTGTCTTATTATTTCTTAATGTCTTATGAAGTCATTAGCTTCCTCTTCCCTGATTCTAGTTTTCAAGATGACATTTTCTTCCATAAATTCTTGGATTTTTTTCAAATTGGTTAACTTTCTTTTCATTTTTTTATTGATTTTCTTTTTTTAATGTAATAAATTTTATTTGTTTTCTTGTTTACATCATTCATTTTCATGAGATTTTTGAGTTACAGATTTTCTCCCCATCTTTCCCCTACCCCAACCCCAAAACAGCAATCCCACTGTGGAACCCCTCCCTTGGTCTGTTCTCTAACTTTCTGGTAGGGCAGGGAGGGTCTCCCTATCCCAGCCCCTGTATATCTTGATTCCTACTTGCAGGTATTACAGAGCTTTAAATTCTAGATTCTTTTTGTTCCTCCCTTGTCACCCACCCCCGCTGGAAGGACAACCAATTCAATACAGGCTGTGTAGGTGTGATTATATAGGACATCTTCATAGTGGACATATTGTGACAGTGATCAGATGTACCTCCTTCCTAT
>CM053594.1:256087477-256107423 GCA_028646575.1 Pseudocheirus occidentalis | reverse complement strand
CTTTCTTTCTTTCTTTCTTTCTTTCTTTCTTTCTTTCTTTCTTTCTTTCTTTCTTTCTTCCTTCCTTCCTTCCTTCCTTTCTTTCTTTCTTGGAGAGACAAGGCAGGGCAATTGGGGTTAAGTGACTTGCCCAAGGTCACATGGCTAGTGTCTCAATTGTCTGAGGTCAAATTTGAACTCAGATCCTCCTTACTCCAGGGCCCATGCTCTATTCACTGCACCACCTAGCTGCCCCTTAATTACGTTCTTCATACATGTTTTTTTTTTTTTTTCACAAATAGAGGATAAGCTTCTTGAGATCAGGGACTGGTTCAGCACCCAATTCAGTACTTGGCACATAGTGGGTATTTAGTAAATACTTGTTGAATGTCAAATGAGGGTTTTGGACTAGGTAATCTCTAAGGTTCCATTCAACTCTAAAAATTTTATGATTGTTCATAATCCGTCCCACACACCATTGCTAGATTAATTTTCCTGATATAAAATTTTGATCATGTGGCTCTGATCCGCACTGCATATTAAATAAAGCTGAATCACCAAAGCTTAGCATTCAAGGCCTTCTTTCATCTGTCATCTGGCTCCTATTTACCTTGACAGCCTTTTCTCATACTGTATCCCTTTAATATATACTACACTCTGGCCAAGCTAAATTTCTTGTTGTGCCCTGAATATATGATTCATTTTTCTGTACCTTGTCTTTGCTCCTGTGGTCTTCCATGATCTCATTCTCAAACCATTTATTAGTCATCTCATAGCACTTTGTTTCTCCATCTTTTGTGTATTAAATATATGCTGACTTGTATTATTGTTTTCAATTGACAAGCAAGCATTTATTAAGTACCTACCATGCACCTGACACAGTGTCAGACTCTGTACAAAGTACAGGGAATAAAACAATATCTATTCAACAGGAGCTTACATTCTAATGAGGAAATAATAGGTACATTTAAAAATATATACAGTACCCACATAATGTTAAATAAATATACATTTTTCCTTCTCTACAATATCCTCAAAGGCAGACATGATGTAAATAGTCTCAGCTAGGTGCACCCTAAAAGGGAAGAATGGTCACAGAAGCCCTTTATTAGGGATTTAACTTCTGCAAGGCCTAAGGAGCAAAATCATTACAGATGATATGGAGCACAGTAAAACCACAGGCACATGAAGTGCCATTAGAGAAACACAGACACAACATAGGTGAGCTCTCAGCTATCAGGAAGAACCTACTTGGATGGGTGAACCACCAGGAGGATGCTCACATGAAGGAAAAAACTCACTGCAGTGAGAATACTACTTGAATTCTCATTCTCCTTCCCTCTTTCCATCTTCCCTCTCTCTTCTGTTTTTCTCTGTCTCTTTCTCTTTTTCACTGTCTCTGTCTTTCCTACCTGATCATACTTTGTCTATAAAATGGTGACGAGCCATTCAGAACCCACCTGGACCAATGCTGTCCCAATTCTAAGCATTAATTTAACCCCTCCCTTACCCTACACACACACACACACACACACACACACACACACACACACACACACACACACACTACTGCTGCCACCACCCAAATGCTGGACATGGTCTTCTAGTCTTTGCGGCTGGAGAGGCTGAGGCTGGTGGGTTGGTTCACTTTGGGAGTTCTGAGCATAGTAAGGTTTATGTGATATGTCTCTACTGTCTGGTACCAATACGGTGACAGCCTAGGAGCAGAGATTTACTAATCTGCCTGATCAGAGATTCACTAATCTTCCTAAGAAGAGGTGAACTGGGGGCAGCTAGGTGGCACAGTGAATAGAGCACTGGCCCTGGAATCAGGAGGACTTAAGTTCAAATTCAGCCTCAGACACTTAACATTTACTAGCCATGTGACCTTGGGCAAGTCACTTAGCCCCAATTGCCTGCCTGCCCCCCTCCAAAAAGCCGAAGAAGAAGAAGAAGAAAAAGAAGAACAAGAAGAAGAAGAAGAACAAGAAGAAGAAGAACAAGAAGAAGAACAAGAACAAGAAGAAGAAGAAGAAGAAGAAGAAGAGGTAAACTGGTGGTTTAGGTCAGGTAAGAGGAAAGAAGGAAGGAATACTATCAATATTGGGAGAGATGGGAAGACTCGATCTCAAACCACATTTATTAATTACCTATTCTTGATTTATCCATGTTACCTAGAATACATTGCTTTCATTTCGCCCTGCTGATGTTAGTAAATACTTGTATAAGTAACATTATACAGATAAATCGTGTTTAATGTCAAATAGTGAGTATTTCAAATAAAAGGGTGAAAGGCAAAGTGTATTGCCATATTTGGGCTGCCTTCAAGATATTCTACAATTGGGGGAAAAAACATGAGGAGAATTTAAGAGGAACTGTGCTTTGCCTTGCAAAGAGCAAATGTTGTTTGGGGACCACATAACAGCAGATGAATGAGTAAAGATCTGCTCTCAAATTCCAGTTTGTTTGAGGAAGTATAGTGCAGGGGGTAGTGTTGGGCCTATAGTGTTAGAAAGACCTGAGTTCAAATCCTACGTGTGATACTTAAATAGCTATAGGACCCTGGCCAAATCCCTTAATGTCTTGCAGTTTCATTATCTATAAAATGGAGAAAATAGTATATGCCTAAAAGTGTTATTCTAAAGATCAAATAACTTTGTAAAACTTTAAAGTGTTATTGAATCATATAGTGCTATCTAGCCAGATAAACATAATTTGGTAACCTTGTAATTTATTTTTTATCTGGATAACTAGAATAAGATGGTGTTGTCCAGTTATTTCCAGGCACATCTGACTCTTGTGACCCGATTTGCGGTTTTCTTGGCAAACATACTACAGTGGGTTACCATTTCCTTCTCCAGAGTTAGGTAGATTAGAAAAAAAATCTAATGGTATGTGAAGACTAGTATTTCCATTCCTTAAGATCCAAAAGATTAAATATTACAAGTATACCACAAACTAAGCACAGCTACAGAAGACCAGTGTTGACACATGCCCTGCATCTCTGGGCAGAGAGGGGACGGATTCAAACGGTCAAATAAGACACACATTTTCAGACTCAGTCAATGTGGGATTTTGTTCTGACTGACTCTGCATGTGTATTAGAAAGCTTTTCTTCAGCATACTACCCACCCCCATTGATGGAACTGGTATTGTTTCAATACAGACTGAAGTATGCAATTTTCACTTTCTTTTATTCTTTTTCTTTTATTTGAGCCTTTTTATACAAAATGACTAGCATGGAAATGTTTTACGTGACTATACAAGTATAACTTAGACTTGATTGCTTGCTGGCTCAAGAGGGGTGAGGGAGGGATAGACTTTGGAACTCAAAACTTAAAAAACAAGTTGAAAAATTGTTTTAACATGTAATTGGGGAAAATAAAATATTACATATGTTTGAACATTTTTAAAAAAAGATTTCCTTCTTGTTTTGTTTAGGGGAGAAGGGCAGGGGAAAGGAAGAAGGTAGTTAGAGATAAGGGTTTGTGTTAAGATTGTATCTTATTCTGGTCCCCTGGACCTGTCCTTCCCCCTCCTTCTCCCCCCCTCCCAGTACTGTTTTTGACTCTACACCCTCTGTGCCTTATTAAAGTGTGATTAGAGTCCTGTTTTCCCCTGCCATTGAGGTCTTTCCTGATGAGTACCCAAAGAACGAGGCAGGCCTGCCCCCGTTTCATACTTTCATAACTTAATTATCAATTCAGCACTGTCCAAAAAAAGAAAGGAAGTTCATTGAAATGTTTTCTTTAAATGCACAAAAGAGAACAGAAGGGTGGCCAGAAGGAATCATAGACAAGCAGGACAGTTTTGAAAGTATGTGCATATTGGATGTGGCTAATAAAGGAATTTGTTCTGCTTGACAATGCATATTTGTTAGACAGGTTTTGTTTTTTATTTTCAGAGGGGAGTAGAAGGTGAGAAGGAAAGAAAACAAATGCTTGTTAGTTGAAAAAAATTAATTTAAAAAAAGAAACCGGTATATAATAGAGATTCACAGGTTTATGTAAAAAAGAGCATGGGTGCAAACTTGCCCTCTACCCCAAACAAGCCAGTCTGCACTGCTGCATTCCAGTGCTAGTTTTGAAGGTGGAAAGGAAGTCTGAGAGAGCTAGATAGAGCAGTCAGCTTGCTTTCCTAGACCACAAAGAGGGGCAGCTGATTCTCAGTCCGGATGTCATCAGGAGGCAGTCCGGTCTCTGACACCCAATCAATCAAGTACCAGGGAACAGGCTTATGTTCGATGGGGTGGTGCCCCTAGTTGCCTCCAAACAAAGAGACACACCCACTAATTTCATCACATGGATTGGGAAACTCAGACGGATTACAGCAAGGCAAATGCAAAGTCAGTTAAAAAAACTGTACTTTGCCAGAGAGACCACGTCCCTCCAGTGCCTCCTTGGGTAGTGTTAGTCTTGGTTCTTGCCAGACTTCTCTGTACTAATCCTGACCGTCCTCCAAAGCAAAACCACAATAGCACCCATCAAGTTTCTCAGGGTGGACTGTTAAGTCAGTGCCGACAGCAGCAGTATGAGGCACGCTGCATTGGACTTCTCAGTTCTCGGCAAAGATAGGAGGGTGTCAGTAATCCAGCAGTTGGGGCTGGTGAGTGGAGTGGATTGCACGGTTCTCCCCCAGCACAGCC
Organism: Pseudocheirus occidentalis; assembly: GCA_028646575.1. Lineage (NCBI taxonomy): Eukaryota > Metazoa > Chordata > Mammalia > Diprotodontia > Pseudocheiridae > Pseudocheirus > Pseudocheirus occidentalis. The sequence goes on along the minus strand of CM053594.1, from coordinate 256,102,799 downwards.
TATGGGTGAATAGGACATCAGGCCTGTCCCAGCTGCCATTTCTTCCCCAACTCCTTCTCTGACTCCAGCTGTGTCCAGCTGTGTCCTGTGTCCTAAGATTCCCATCCTCCTTTCAAAGTGGATCAGCAGAAGTCTCTGTCCTGAACAGCCTTCTGAGAGATGTGATTCCCCTTATGTAGGAATGTCAGGCTCTCTAGCAGCACAATAACAAAATGGGCTTAGTATCTACGGGGCCTACAATCCTGATTCTCCATATAGAAAACACTCTAATGCAATATTGTATAGCTTAGTTATCTGTGTTAGTGTCCTATCCCCCTTCTATCTGCAAGCTTCAGGACAGCAGGGACTTTGTTATATCTTCCCTAAAGTCCCACACAGTGCTTGGTAGTCAGTCAGCCAAACATTTATTGAACACCTACTAAGTTCAAATCTGGCCTTACACACGTTAGTTGTGTGACCCTGGACAAGTCACTTAACTGTGTTTGCCTGTTTCCTCACCTGTAAAATCAATTGGAGAAGGAAATAGGAAATGGCAAACCACCCCATTATCTTTGCCAAGAAAACCTAAAATGGAGCCATGAAGAGCTGGACACTACTGGAATGACTGAACAATAGCAACAACAAATGTGGAAGGTGTTGTGCTAAGAGTTGTGTAGAACACAAAGGTCTGTACAATACAGAGACAGGCAAAAGACAGTCCCTGCCCCAGAGGAGCTCATGGTCTAATGGGGAAGAAATCATGCAAACAGCTCTGTACAAACCAGCTCTATGCAAGATAAACTGGAAATAATCAACAGAGGGAAAGGCGCTAGAATCAGGAGGGATCAGGAAACACGTGAATAAAATGAAGCAGAGGTAAGGAATACCTATGGGAATGAGTGAAGTCTACGCAACACTGAACGCCCCAAACAAACAAAAAACACAAAATGAAACCCCAAACCCAAACTAAGGAGCTACGTCGAGAGCCAGCAAGAATTCTGCTTTTTTTTCCATCCTGGGAAGGCAGCATTTGGAGTGTTTCTCATCCTTTGAAACTTTGATGCCAAATCCTTGACTCAGCAGTGAGGCAGCACATCCTTCCTGATGTAGGAGGGTCTTATTTTGAATACTTTGAGGGGACTGAAGCGGCTCATTAATTTGTGACGTGGGAGTATCAGTCCCATGTTCTCTTTGGGAAATAAATCTGACAGAAAGCTATGCAGCGCTCAATAATTTGCAGGGCGTCTGGTTCGAAAAGAGGATGAAAATCCAATAGTGAGGGGCGGCTAGGTGGCGCAGTGAATAGAGCACCGGCCCTGGAGTCAGGAGGATCCAAGTTCAAATCCGGCCTCAGACACTTAACACAAAAACTAGCCGTGTGACCTTGAGCAAGTCACTTAACCCCAACTGCCCTCCAAAAAGCAAAAAAAAAAAAAAAATCCAATAGTGAAGTATGAGATGAGGGTCCAGATGACAGAGTTGGAAAGAGGACTGGGGAAGAAATAGCAGTGAAGACCCGGCCATCACCTCCTGACTGTCAGGTAGCTGGACCAGGAAGCGACTATGTTTTCTCTTGCACTCTCCATGTATCCCTACTGACATCCTGCAAGGAGTGTCCCAGCCTGCAGATCAGGGCTTATAATTACTACTAAGTAATCATAATTAATAATAACTTATATAGCATCTTAAAATTTGCAAAGCGCTTTACAGATATAAATCATTTGATCCTCAAAACAACCCTGTGAGGCAGGAGCCACCCCCATTTTACAGATGAGAAAACTGAGGCTGAGGTCAAGTGACTCACCCAGGGTCACACAGCTAGTGTCTGAGGCAGGCTTTGAAATGCCTGACTCTGAGAGTACTCTATCTGCTGTAACAGCCAACAGCCTATAAGCTCAGCACATATTCAAAGCTGTTTCTCTAAACATTGACCCAAAATCCCGCATAACTTGGCATAACCTACTCCCACTGTGTTGTGGGAATGGAGACCAGTACTCCCCAGGAGATGGTGAGGGAGGCAGGACCTTTGGGAAATGGCTGGTGAGAGTGTTCTTGCTGAATCTAACTCTTTATGATTTACTTCGCATTCTCCTCTCAGGAAGTGTCCTTGGCTTGGCTATGCTGCCTTTACCATGTTGTGATTTATTCTGGTTTGATCAGGGATTATCAGTGGAAATGAGGACTCCTGAGCTATGGATTACACTAGAAGATCCCCCTTTTGAGAATCATGGAACTGGGAGTAGCCCGAAGAGGGCATGGCAGGAGCCTCTGGTGTTAAACACATAACTTTTAAGGTCTTAAGTGGAGATCATGCTTAAAATCTCTGATCAATGTACGTAGTCATGACTCCAGAGGACTGCTGACAATCTATGCCACCCACCTCCTGACAAAAATGATGAATTCAGGATAAAGATCAAGACATAGATTTTTGGTCATGGATAATGAGGATTTGTTTTACTTGACTAGGAATGTTTGTTCCAAAGGTTTTCTTTTTCTTTAAACTGGAGGATTGGCAAGACAGAGAAAATAAATGTTCAGTGATAGAAAAATAAAGAAGTAGAAATCTAGTTTTGCTTAGGCCTTTAGAAAAGAAAAGAAAAAGGCCTCTCTGTCTTCTGAAGCACAGAGTATCAGAACTCAGCTCGCAGGCTGATAACGGTGGTCAGGTGCTACAGCTGATAGAGTGACCCGCCTGGAGTCAGGAAGACTCGTCTTCTTGAGTTCAAATCTGGCCTCAGACATTTACTAACTATGTGACCCTGGGCAAGTCTCTAACCCTGTTTGTCTCGGTTCCTCATCTGTAAAATGGAGAAGGAAATGGCAAAACCACTCCAGTATCTTTGTCCAGAAAACCCCAAATAGGGTCATGAGGAATCAGACGCATCTGAGACAACTGAATGACAACAAATACTATTAAGCAAGAGACTGGAATACTCAGAAAAATCCATCAATCACAGCAGACTACGAGGAAAGTCGATGGAATTGTTTAATTTGCATTTTTTCCTAGCATTCATAAAGTTCACCTGACACAAATACATCTACAAGCACAATGTAAAATTGGTGCCTTGGTCTCTGCTGAACTTTAATGACGTTACGATGTCATTAAAGATGAATTTGTACTACTCTCTCGTTGGGTAAACAGCAGCCCTGAGAGCAGAATCTGAGGACGGGCATCAGAGATACTCCGTATCATTGTTGGGAGACAAAGCTGGCAGCAGAAAGTGGGAGTTGGCTTGTACCAGCAGAGATGGAGATCAGCTTGGTCTGGCTCCTTGCCACCTTCCGAGCAGCAGGATATGGAAGGCCTGGCTACAGGAAGGTCTGGCTCTTCTCCACTGCATCAGTTCATACAAATATCCCCATGTTTCTCTGAATTCCTGATACTGGTCATTTCTTACTGCACAATAATATTTCATTGCAATCATATACTATAATTTTTCAACCTTTTGCCAATTTGTGGGACCCTATTTGGGTGCTCAATTTGTGTCTATTTCTTAGTTACCCACAAAGAGCGCTAGCATGCACATTTTATCATTTGCTTTTTCCGTTTGGCCTCCAGACTGTCCTTGCTTAGGAGTGAGGTCACTAGGCCAAGAAGTATGGACAGGTTAGTCATTTGTCTTGCAAAATTTCAAATGGCATCCAAGATGGTTGGAACAATCCACTAACAGTGGATTAGGATTCCCATCTTTCCTCCAACATTGATGGTTCTCATTTTTTGGTCATCTTTGCACCTGTAGGGTGTGAGGTGAAACCTCAGAGGTAATTTAATCTATATTTCTCTTATTACTGGTGATTGGGCATATGCTGTTGTTGAGTTGTTTCCATTCTGTCCAACTCTGTATGACCCCATTTTGGGGTTTTCTTAGCAAAGATACTGGAGTGGTTTTGCCATTTCCTTCTCCAGCTTTTTGTCACAGCGTATTTTCAAATGTTTATTTACAATTTGCAATTCTTTAAAAAACTGTTAATATCCTTTGACTACATAAGCAATGGAAAATGGTTCTTGGTCTGACATATTTGTATTAATTCACTTTGTATGTTAGACAGACTTTAACTGGTGATGTTTGATGCAAATATATTTTCCCATTCTACAGTTTTTTGTCATAGTCTAACTTTATTTATTTGATCTGTGCAAAACCTTTTAAATTTTATGTAGTCCGAATCATCTGTTTTGTCTTTTATGATCTGCCTTATCCTTTGTTTGGTTAAGAATTCTGCCCTAGCTATAATAATAGAGCTTGACCTTGCTCTCTTTGATTTTTTTATGACATGACCTTTTACATATAGGTCACATAGCTTTTTTTTAGTTTATTGTGGTATACAGGCTGTGCATGGTTTCTTATAGAAACTACCCACACCCACAAATAAACAAAACCATTTTTACTAAGAAACTCCTAATGATAGCCAAAATGAAAGCATAGAAAAATATGCTAGAGACACTGAGAGAATTGTTATCTTTGGAACATCCTGGGGCAAATTCCTTCCAGGAGCAAGAATTCAAAGCTGTTATGGTATCTAAGCACAATCACTGCTGGCCAGTGGGCTGTTGCCCTTAATTTCTGCCATTGGCTGGGGCGCTGCCCCTGTACTGCCTAAAGATAAGGATGATGCCATCCAAAAAGAAGAGGTGCCTGTAACAGGTCTCCTCATCAGAAAAGAATCTGTGGGTATTAATTTACTTAGTCTTTCTCACACTCTGGGTTGAAACTACAGATGAGAATCCCTGTCCCTGGGGAAGGAGGCTAGCCTCAAGATAGAGGGAGGGAAAAAATGTAAACTATTCTCCTGGTCAGAAGATAGTGAGCAAAAGGGTTATTACTTAAGTGTCAAACCTCTTTACCGCTCCCTATGCCAGGGGTCATTCTTTCCTCATCTCTAGTCATGATTTCTAATGGGGACACACCCACCTCTTATGTGTATCTTGGTGGGGGGAGAGAGAATACAGCTCATCACAGCTCTCATACCTGGTTCCCACCATGCACTTTGCTCCCTGTTTCTTTCTGGAAAACATCCAAGTGCAGTTACTGGTCCCCACTCCTGCCTCTATCAGGACATCTGCTACATTCACCACACCCAGGGAAAGCAGTGTCTGTCCTAACATTCAGACTGTTCATCTAACTACTTAGCACACACCTTCTTCCTGATCCCAGAGAAGGAAGTGGGATTCCTGTGGCATTCTGGTCTTTCTTCTGTGGTACACAAACAGCTCTAATACTGACAAGCATACTAGGGAATTTTGTTGTGCAGATTCCAGGCCTCTCATGGGAAACGCCTCAAAAACTCCCCAATTCAACTTATTAAGAAGTTTGTATTCCTTACTCATTCCCTTGATGCCTCCCGATACCTCCACCTCTAGTGGTACTTTGTTAGAGATTTGCTATCTTTGTACAAACAGGGCAGTCCTCAGTCTTGTCTCACTGTAGTGTCGTTAGTAACCAAACACCACACTCTTCCAATAGAGTAATAGGATAAAATGAGAGCTTCTTCATGGTCTATGTTGGTTCAAGGCAGTTATTTAAAGCCTGTAATATTGTTTTGATTAATCAATCAGTCATAGTACTCAGATCTCAGAGCAGATTGGAGAGGATTCCAGTTCTGGAATTCCAGTTAAACATGTATCCCATTCCAGCTACCATTAATTAATTAAAATCCTTTCCCAACCATTATATTCTATAGTATTTTCAGATACATAACATAAACTTATAAACAAGGCACCAGCATAAAGCAATAAAAATTTAGAACATTAAACAAAAAACTATTTTTTTTTCTTTTGGTGGGTGGAAAGTAGGGCAATTGGGGTTAAGTGACTTGCTGGAGGTCACATGGCTAGTTTTTGTGTTTAGTGTCTGAGGTCATATTTGAACTCAGGTCCTCCTGACTCCAGGGCCAGCAGTCTATTCACTGCACCCCCTAAAAAACTATTATTTTCAGTCAAGTAGCAGTAGTACAGTTGAATGCTTGTCCAAATTACCTATGCAGATAAAAATACCCCATGCATACAACTCCCTGCTTTGGTAGTTCATATTGTTTGCTTTTGAAAAAAACATCATTGAGTATGATAGTCAATATCACACAATGCTGTCACTTCAAAGGAGTGCCACTTACTATCCACAACAAAAATCAATTTCTGCCTTGGATGGTCATTGTCCCCACCCAGATTCATTCCCAAATAGTAAATACAATTAGACTTACAATTAGTCAAAGCAATTTAACTCTGACTAAATTGTTCAAACCTAAAATGTTAGTACAAAATGAAATCACTCAGACAAACCTCTAAGGTCCCTTCCAACTTTAAATCTATAATTTTATGGGCTGTATTTGCTAGAGGTAGCTGAAATTCTTCATACAAATATACCCAATATTTAATGCTTCCAGCTATCTTTACCAAGTTCGCACCTACAAAATTAAGCTTGAAAATCATTGATATCTCTTCAACTCTGTAGAGAGGAATTTGTGCTTCAGGGACAGTTTCTTTCCCTAGATAATCTCTACCAAGAAGAAACTTTCTGGCACCTCTTTTCTTGGCATAATATTTTTTTTTCTCTTCTAGTTTCTTCTCATCTTAGTTTGAGGAGGCAAACCAGAATGCCAACTGAATCTTGTTTCTGTTCTTCACAGTCTTTCCTTGCCTGTCTCCTCATTCATTCATTCTTGCCATGTGGTCCTCTAATAGGCTGAAGTAATAAAGCGGTTGATTGTTCAAGTGATAGACTGTCTTAACTAGACAGCTGCCCTGGCTTTTCAGGAATCTGGAAGCTAATGGACAGTGAAAATGATGCTTCAATGTTTCCTTTTCCTCTTCTCTGAAGCTGCTTGCTGGGTGAGAAAGGGATGTGACATTTAGGTGGATTTGTGATCCCATCATTGATGCAGATGTTTTCTCTAACCATGCAGAAGACAACCCATTCATGTGCACCTATCCTGTGTCATTCTTGTTCATGTTCACCCATAAGGAATCCATCCTCTAAGCTAGAGACCATCTTTGATTTCTTCTCACCATCATAGGATACTCTGTCCCTCTGTCATGCCTTGTCCTCACCATATGACCAACCTACCTCTTCTTCCTCTCATACAATTCCCCGATGATATCTTTTACTCTCATACTGTCTCAAAGTTTCATACAGGCCATATGTTGTAGCCTGCTCCACCTCACTGCAAGCTTCTCTGTTGCTCTCTTGTGATAGTCATTTTCAAGTCTCCAAAGACTAACTTCCATCTTTCAGACAAAACAGCAATGCTGGCAGAATTTTGGGGTTAAAGAGACAGGCTTTTGTTCACATGAAGATTTTTGAGTCAATAAAGGAGCTTTCCAGCTTTCCACTCCAGTCTGTTTTCTTCACCCTCTTCAATTATTTGGGCCCAACTATTTGTCCGTTTGGATTATCTCACATGGAGTTGTCATTGTTGTTGAGTTGTTTCAGTCATATCTGACTCTTTATGATCCTGTTTGGGATTTTTTGGGGGGAGAGGAGAAGGCAAGGCAGTTGGGGTTAAGTGACTTCCAAGGTCACACAGCTAATAAGTGTGTCAAGAGTCAGGCCAGATTTGAACTCAGGTTCTTCTAACTCCAGGGCTGGTGCTCTATTCATGGAGCTGCCTAGCTGCTCCTCTATATGGGATTTTCTTGACAAAGATACTGGAGTGTTTGCCATTTTTCTTCTCCAACTCATTTTGCAGATGTGGAAACCAAGGCAAATAGGGTTAAGTGACTTGCCCAGGGTCACACAGCTAATGTCTGAGGCAAGATTTGAATTCAGGAACATAAGTCTTCCTGACTCCAATCTTTTGTGCCCAACACTCTTTTGTGCTGTGTAGCTGCCCCGTATATACACATGAATACTGATGGATAAGCCCTCTTGGTGTCCATTCAAATGCACCTCATAATCTGGGCAATAGACATTCTTTTTGCACTTTGTCTTTCCCATATGGAAGGTCAGGCCAAGCTATTTTGAGTTGTTATAGATCTCTTCCAAAAAGTTTTGTAGTGTTCCAAGTCTCAAAGCAACCAGTACCATGTCAACAAAAACAGGACCATCTATAGAGAACATTAGTATCTATAGGGATTGGCAGCTAGATGGCACCATAGTGCTCAGAGTGCCAGGCCTGGAGTCAGGAAGACTCATCTTTCTGAGTTCAAATCTGGTCTCAGACACTTACTTGCTGTGTAATGCTGGTCAAGTCATGCAATCCTGTTTGCCTTGGTTTTTTCATCAGTAAAATGAGCTGGAAAAAGAAAACGGCAACAACTCCATTATCTTTGCCAAGGAAAGCCCAAATTGGGTTACAAAGAATTAGACATGATTAAAAAACAACTGAATGGAGCCATCTACAGGGAATCTCTCTTCAATTTGGACTCTGTACTGTATCTCCTCCATAAAGAATCGCCTGATGTTTATAATCAAGTCACCAAATAGCATTATTTCTTTCATTCTATTTTTCAAGCAGTATTGAGCCTATAAGGGAGCATTTTGCTCTAGCAAATCAAAGGCCTTTTTCATACTCAACAAATAATAAATAAGTACAGTGTGACTTTGTGTTCTCTACATCTTTCAATTATGAAATGATAAAGATGAAGTCCATAGTAGAATACTATTTATGCCCTCCCAATGGCTTGATCTGTGTGTGTGAATGAGTCTCATAAATATTTTGTACAGCTAGGAAAGGAGACATATAAATGAATGGTTCTTGATTTCTCTCAATTGCCTTTTAAAAAATATTAATAAGGTCCAAGATATTTTCCCCAAAACTTTTGCCGTTTTCCTCTCCTTCAGGTACTTTGTGAATCAGTCTCTTAACAAGCTCATGATGGCATCTCTTTCAACGTGGAATATACATGTTTCAGTCTGGCTGTTGTTCCTGTCTTTGTTCTCTTTGGTGGCATTTCTCTTTCCTCGATAAACAGCTCATGGCCTATGATGTTGGAGTCCAATTACAATGGTTTCACTGTTTTTAATGGTGAAAAAAATCTTTGCAGATATTTTCCATTTTTCTTTTGTTCGTAAAGTATCTTCTATTATCACCTTAAGTGCCCTTACAATGACTTTACTTAGTTATATCTTTTGCAGAATTTTCTTCAAGCTTGTTTTACCCTTTACTGGTTCTCTGAGCTTTATGAAACAATATTGTTCATAATTATTCATCATCCTCCTTGTAAGTTTACAAGTGATTTTATATTCCAAATCAGAATTGCCTTTGGCCACTTTAGCTTTCTGTTTGACAAGTAAGTCAAATTTCTGCTCTTTGGACTTCTTGTAGCAATTAATTTACATCGGTTAAAGCTTTTTATAAAATGATTATCTTTAGTATTGATATGGCTTCGGTTGTCCTTTATCCTTTTTTTTTTTTTTTGGTCTCAATTACTTATTTGAATTATTCAAGATTGAGTTGTTTTCCTCAAATGCCCTTTTTCTCATTAGTATTTTTCTAGGTTTTTTTATTAAATCTAATCTTTGCTCTGGTGAGTCAGTAGTCTGACTGCACAGAAACAATTGATTCAGGGATGATTTCCACATCAGTAATGAGCTTTTTTGTGCCCATTAAAAATATAACTAATTTCATTTTGTGATATAATTTGGTGCTTACTGTGCCCATCACCTATCAATTTTGTTTTTCCTGAAGACAATGTTCATGATGTAAAGATGTGGAGCTTCTGTGTAGTCTACAAGTCTTTGGCCTCCTTCTCTTCTTCTTCCTGATGATGTTTCTGACATATTTCTCAACATACTTACCGATTTCTGCCTTTGCTTTAAAATCACTGAGTATCAAAGTGTATGCCAATTTCATTTATAGTCTTATCTTCATCCTCTGTAGTGACAACACTATGTTGGAGTCCAGGTATAATATGTCTAACTATAGCTGATTGGACCAATATGAGCTCAGAAGGCTCTACCACAGGTTGGGCACAAACATTTGGAATGGAGATGTCTCTAAATTTGTACATGTCATGTTTCTTTTGAGCTACTGCAGTTCTCCTTTACTCGTGGAGCACACTTCTTTCATGCAGTGGTCCTGTACCAGTGTCTTCCATGTCTCGCAATCAATTCCAGAGTTCTTCAGAGAGACCTTGGAAGTTTCTTTGAATCACTTTTTCTGACCTCCCTGGAAGTGCTTGCCTTGTGTGAGTTTTTTGTAAAATAATCTTTTAGGCAATCGTACATTTAGCATTCAAACAACGTGGTTAGTCCATCAGAACTGACCGCTTTATAATAGAGTTTGAATGCAGCTCAAGAAAAGACCTGTGTCTGGTAACTTATCTTGCCAGGTGATCTTCAGAATTTTCCTAAGACAATTCAAATGGAAGTGCTCTGGTTTCCTGGCATGGTGCTGGTAGACTGTCCAGGTTTCACAAGCATACAACAATGAGGTCAGCCCAACAGCTCTGTAGTTTGGCAGGCAGCCTAATACCTCTTCTCTCCCACACTTTCCTTCAGAATCTCTCAAACACTGAGCTCATAAACTGTAATTACATTCATGATGATCTTTTCTTTTTAATTTTTCAAAAAAAAACTTTATTTATTTGTTTTTTAGTTTTCAACATTAACTTTTATAAGATTTTGAGTTCCAAAAATTTTCCCCTTCCCTCCTCTCCCTCCTCCCCAACATGGCAAGCAATCTGATAGAGGCTATACATGTACAATCATATTAAACAAATTCCCACATTAGTGATGTTGTGAAAGAAGAATCAGAACAAAAGGGGAAAACCACAAGAAAGAAAAAAAAATAGTATGCTTCAATCCACATTCAGACTCCATACTTCTTCCTCTTGATGTGGATAGCATTTTCTATCATGAGTCTTTTGGAACTGTCTGAAATCATTGTATTTCTGAGAAGAGCTTAGTCTGTAACAATTGATTATCACACAATGTTGCTATTACTGTGTACAATGTTCTCCTGGTTCTGCTCACTTCACTCAGCATCAGTTCATGCAAGTCTTTCTAGGTTTTTCTGAAATCTGCCTGCTCATCATTTCTTATAGAACAATAGTATTCTAAAAGTCCTCTTTTCACAAATGCTTTTCTGGATTACTCAAATATGAGATGACCAAATATTTCACAAAATTTTTCTTCCTGTTGTTGTTGATAATAACCATTTCTGCATCTTTTTCTTGCCTCTCTAGGGAGTGCCTATCAACCATCTTTCCACTTACCTGCAACCTCCTTCTTTTCTGTGGCTTTGTTGATTATGATAATGTCAAAATTGATATGACCCAATTTCTCTAACAGTATATGTACTCCTTGGTCATTGAAGAGGGATCCCATAATTAGAGTACCAATGGCCAAGTTCAAGATTATAGTAATTCTAAAAAATGATTCTCATTATCTTCTGCTTTATTTTTGCCACTCTGGCATTGTCCTTGCAGAAGTGAAAGGTGGCATTATAGCTCTGAGGGCCCCTTTTTTTCGCTGCATTTCATGAGCTGCCATAGCCAAGAAATTCATCATCAATTTGTCAGCCTCTTGACGATGAACCTCTCTGCACTTAGCTAGGCCACTCCTTACAAAGCATGCTCAATTTGCAACAAAGGCCATATTTCATGATTTTCCAGAATGATAGGAACTATCCAAGCTTTCATCCATAGTCTTTGAGATCCCAGGATCACCTCCATGCCATAATGAGACTTTGGAATAGATTTATGTGAGAAATCATCTGGTAGGCTCTTTCACAGGGAGAAGGTAAGAGTCGTGGTGGTCAGTGACTCCTTGCTCAACAGTGCAGAAGCAGCTCAGAACAGAGACAACAATAGAGTTGTCTTCTAGAAGCACATGTCTAAGACATAACAGGGAACTTCCCAATATTTGTCAGAACGTATGACTCTTGTCAACTTCTGATGCTTCACATAGGCATAAATGACGCTGCTGGAAAGAATCCAGATTACAAAATCTGGAGCAAAAAACTGAAGATCACTGGAGTATAGGATGTGGATGGGATTTTTTTTTTCTTCAAATCACTATTGCCCAATGAAGGCAAAGACTGAAGAAGAGAAAAGTGGATTTGAGATATGAACAAGTGACTATGAAAATGATATTTGGAATGGATTTGGATGCCTAGACTATGAATTAAAACATGGGAATGCCAGAATCTTGACTGTAGTGGACTGCACTGATAAAGGATGGTAAGAATATATTTTCCCAATGTCGTTTAAATATGTCCATAATAGAATTTTAAAATGAAACAGTTGATTAAATCGAGAAAAATGCTTCTCTATAAAGCCCAGTCTAGATATCATAGATAGTAATTATACTGTTGGAAGAATGAGAGAACCTAAAACAAGGAAGCAAATTTAACTTCGTAGATATTGTTGAGAAATAAAACAAAAACAACTAAAGCTAGATGGAAGGATGACTCAGGTTTTCTTTGAAGAGGCAAATAAAGGAATTGGTAGAATTGGTTTTATCTTGCATACAATGACAGCAAAAAAAATCATTTCATGGGATATTTGCTCATGTCCTATTGTAGCACTAATGATAAAAATTACAAGACCACCATAAAAATAATTATAACTTATGCACCATTGTCTGTTGCAGAGGAAGAAGAGAAAAGAAATTCTATGAAGAAATCAATCAGAACTTCCACATTAAATCAACATATATTTTAATATTTTGTCTTTAATGCAAATATGGGCATAATTCACGTGGGCAAAAAAATGTGTTAGAAAATATGGAATGTGAGGAATGTGAGAAGGCAAAGATTTGCAAACTGGTATAGAAATCTCCTACTTATCTGTCATAAATGTTCTGTTTAATAAAACCATCAAAAGATTCTAAACATGGCAAGCACTGAGTAATGCCACCAAAATGACCTAGATCTTATTTTAAAAGATAGGAAACAAATCATTTCTGATGTGGGTATTATTCCCAAATCAACTGTCTGTTTACTGACTTGTTAGGAGAAAAATCAAAATTAATACAAAGTTATAAGAAAAATAAGAATGGAAGGGAACTGTGGGAAGACGGTAAAGTAAGGCAGGAAATAACCTGGCTTTCCCAACTTCCTACCCAAATAACTTAAAATAACACTTCAAAGTGAATTTTTGAGTGGTGAAAATAATTTAAAGTTGGATTAAAGCCGTTATCCAGTCTAAGACAACTTAGGAAGATGTTCATAAAAGTCTGACATTTCAGGGAAGTAGTCTTGCCAGAGGGAAGTGCAGATACTGCCAAGTCAACAAACAACAAGCCCTGGGGGGCAGCTGTGTCAGAGGCAGCCTCAGCTTCCAGAGCCTTCACCCCACAGATAGTATGGGGGTTGGGCAACTGATCAGGGAACACTGGGGAAGTGGGGTACCTGCTGGTGCTGGACATAAGGAGCCCAGGTAAGATGCAATCCCAGGCTGTGACTTCAGACAAGGAGAGCATTAGTGGCAGAGGGGTAGGGGCCCTGCTGGTTATGATCAGGACCAGGACAGGAGAGTCCATGGTTTAAATTCCAGGGCAGAGGGGCAAGCTGACCCAGCTGCCTGAGGGATGACAGGGAACAAGAGCTCTTGTGGTGGCAGTGGTGCTGGAGACCCTTGTTGTGGTTCAGGAGCAGAGAGGAGTGCCTGAGGTCACTCATAGACCAAGGTATGAGCCAGAGGATCAGTGGTCACACCTGGCCTTGGATCATAGAATATTGGAAGAACCATAGGGGCAGCTAGGTGGCACAGTGAACAGAGCACTGGCCCTGCAGTCAGGAGGGCCTGAGTTCAAATCTGTCCTCAGACACTTGACACTTACTACCTGTGTGACCTTGGACAAGTAATTTAACTCCAATTGCCTTACCTTCCCCCTGCAAAAAACAAAAACAAGAACAACCATAGATAGCTACTATGGTGATAGCAGTCAGAGTTCAAACTCAGAAGAAGACAATGAAGTCAAAATAGCTACTTGTAAAGCTTCAAAGAAAAATGTAAAATGGTCACAAGCCCCCAAAGCATTCTTTGAAGAACTTAAAAAAAGACTTGTAAAACCAAATAATAAAGGGTGAGGGAAAACTGGGGAAAGAAATGAGTAATGGAAGAAAATCAATAGTTTCTTGGTACTGACCTGAAGGGTGAGCAGGGCTGGGAGCTGGGTCAGGCCAAGGTGGAGGCCGGCTGCAGGGGTGTGGCCAAGAGGGTGGTTGCAGAGCTCACTGAGGAGGGGAGCTCTGCCCCCCAGGTGGAAGCCTGCAGGAGGAGGTGATGGCTCCTGTGCTGAGGCCTGCACCCGGACAGATATCATCCCTTGTAGAAGCAGCAGCGTCCCACAGCTCCCACGCAGCCACCCTAAACATCCATAAAAATATGATGCTGGACAAATTCTAGGACTCTCAAATTCAAAAAATACAGAAAACACATCTCTTGTGAGGAAGGCAGCTCGGCAGCAGGAGCTCATTGCTGTAGGATGAAAGCCGAGGCCGGCCCAGCTTGAAACCAAAACCTGGGCCAGGCCCTGGGGTGGTAGGAAGTAACCAAGCCTAGTCGCAGCCAGTCTAAAAGAGAGAAAAGCTACAGCCTCCAGCAACTCCACATCTACGCAGGTGTGAAAAATAGGGATTAGAGAAAGGCAGCTGGCAGGAGGGGCTCATCCGAGGCCAGGAGCTGAGACCAGCCCAGCCTAAAACCGCCATGTGGCCAGGTTCCAGGGCAGCTGGGAGGAGCAGAGCCTCCCAAGCCACAGCATAAGTCTACTTCAGAGAAGATCTAAAGCACCTGGGGCAATCTGCATAAGCCAGGCTTAAAGGTCAGTAAAAGTGAGTGAAGCTTTCAAGCTAAATTTGGGGGAGAAAAAGCAGTTTGGACAATCTATCCCCAGGGCAAGGAGGCAGTGGAGGAAGGGTAGAAACTGCTGTAACTGGTGGATGCCCCCACTGGGCTGCTTCAGCCCCTGGACTGTGGATCCCGCATGGGGGCTGAGTTGATTGATCAAGGCCAAGTGCTCTTGCATTGAGCGGCCTGGATCCAGATCATGGTCTTGCGTGGTGGTCCTGGGGAGCACTTTCAGCAAGCCAAAGCTAGGGGAGGCTGCAACACCCCCCTAATAGCTCTGGCAGCTGGGAAAACCCCAGCAATATGGAACAGAGCTTTTGCCCCTGGAAGCAGAGTTTCACAAAGCTAAAAAAAAACCCAACCAATTAATTGACTGGCCAACATGAGGAAAAGGAAGCAAAATAAGAACAGCAATAAAACTCTAGAATCCTTTTTTGTGGACAAAAAGGATCAAAGCATGGAAAGGGAGGAAGACAACACAGTGAGAACTCCCACACCAAATGCTTCCAAGACACTTGAAGAATGCCTAGTAGCTATAGATAATCTAAAAAAGGACTTTGAGAAACAAATAAGAGAAGTGGAGGAAAAACTGGGAAGAGAAATGAGAATGAT
>CM053594.1:256068075-256086977 GCA_028646575.1 Pseudocheirus occidentalis | reverse complement strand
CCCAATTGATGGGCATCCCTTAAATTTACAGTTTTTTGCCACCACAAAGAGAGCTGCAATAAATACTTTTGTGCATATGGGACCCTTTCCCACTTCTGTGATCTCTTTGGGATACAACCCCAAAAGTGGTATTACTGGGTCTGTGTTACTTTCTAAATGGGATGCATAAGTACTCAAAAGAATTTAGTTTCTTTATGCATAAAGGAAATATCTAGTGAAAAAACAAGGCCTGTTATCCAGTTAGGTGAATTCAATTTAGTAGACAAAATGTAGAGGTCATACATCTATATACACACAGACATGTGTATATATTTGTTTTTACAGATAGATAGATAGATAGATAGATAGATAGATAGATAGATAGATAGATAGATGGGTGGATAGATAGATGGACATAAGACAACTAGGTGGCCTTGGTTAGAGTGCCTTGTCTGGAGTCAGGAAGACTCATCTTCCTGAGTTCAAATCTGGCCTCAGAAACTCACCAGTTATGTGACCCTAAGCAAATCATTTAACTCTGTTTGCCTCAGTTTCCTCATATGTAAAATGAGCTGGAGAACAAAATGGCAAAATCTACTCCAGTAGATTTGCCAAGAAAACCTCAAATGGGGTCATGAAGAGTCAGACACAACTGAAACAACTGAACAATAACAACACTTCTAAAGGCTGATTCTGCAAAAATGGCTCTCATGTTGAAAGAAACAACGATTGCTTATCATTGCATATCATGCTTTATATAGCACAACCACAGTTTCGCCTCTGAATATTTATTTATAAGCCCGTTTCAATGTTATTTGGATCTAAATTTTCAGCAGTACTAACAAAAACAAAATCCAATCCTTCAAAGATGCTCAAAAAAAATGTGCCTTACTTTTTTAGACAGACTAATCTATCCATAAGAATTAAAAATGTTGTTTCTATTATACTAGAATCCTTTCATATGAGTACCTGGTTTAGTGTGGATAATCTTGACCTTAACATCCTGCCCAGTGAAGACAAGTGATCCCTTGAGTGATTAGATTTCCTCTATTCTAGGCTGTATTGCACTTGAGGATTACACTATTGATGTATCAGATAATAACACTAACTTCAGAGGGGGAAAGATCTACAGGTACTAAAGACCTTTTTCAGTAATTTCAGAAAACTACAACAATACGCCTCAAATTCAACTGAAGTTCATCAGCTTCCCTGATACCTCTCTTTTCTTCTAATTTTCCCATTTCTGCTAATGGTACCACCCTCCTCCCAGTCACAGAGGCTCAAAAGCTCAGACTCATTCTTGGCACTTTCTCCCTTACCCCCTTCCTTTCCCTCTCCTTTTTCTGCATCCACCTCCTCCACATCCAGCTTATTACAAAGTTCTGTCGATCCTCCCTTCAAATGATCTCCTATCTATCTTCCCTTTCCATCCAGGCTGCTACCACTCTAACTCCGGCCATCATTACATCTTATCTAAACTATTATTTCTCCGCTCTTTAATACACCCCAAACTATCACAGTAACCATCCTAATGCACAAATCTGGCCATTCTCCTGCACAAACCTCCCCCCCAAATTCCAATGGTCTGCATTACCTACTGAACAAAATAGCAACTCTGCCCTAACCTTCATGGAACTCTGCAATCTGGCTCCAATCTACTTTTCTAATTGTAAGTCCCAATACTCCCTCTCATTTGTTTCATACTCAAGCCAAACCTGCCTGCTTCCTATGCGCTGATTGCATTGTGCTTTCTCGCACATAGATGATTCTGCCCACCCTGATCCCTAGGCTTGGAACTGGTTCCACTTCTATCTCTCCCTATTAATAATGTTCCCCTTCTGCAAGACTCAGTTTGAGTGTCACCTCCTCCAGGAAGTGTCTTGATCCTCTCCACTAGAGAATACCCTTGTCAGGATGGATTGTTGCATATGTGTGTGCATGTGCATATATACATACACACATGTGTATGCATATATTCACATGTGTATATACAAATTTATACATGCATCATGTACTCATATAATATATACATATGTGTACACATATATATTTACACATATAGTAATTTATTCTTCAAACATTTCAGAGAACTTTGGTCTCTGAAAAATATTTTCTCTACACTTGAGGCAATAATATTGAGAGAAAGGCAAGATTTCTGGACAGGGCACAGATGGAAGTGTATATTTAAGAGCTCTAGACAGATTTTGCCTTACTAGCTCCTTATCCTGATCCTAGAAATTTATACTCCCCAGTAACACTGTTTTCACACCTCCAGGCCAAAGAGAACCTGGCCTGTTCCTGACCTTTTGGATTTCAAAACTATGTATTGGTGTGCCTAGTTTTTAGCACAGTGTTTGGTAGATGCTTGTTTCCTTCCTCCCTCGGGAGGCTTTGCTGTTCTCACAATTTTAGATCTCCTGCTGCACCCTTCCCCTCTGCAATGGCATAGTAGAGAGCCAGCCTCAGACTCAGAAGAACCTTGGTTCATACTCCTTGCCTCTGACAAATGCTGGTTAATGTGACCCTGGGTGGATCACTAGACTACTCAATGCCCCAGAACGCTTCAAGAACAGTTGTTTCTGGTAGTCATTGATAGAAGGAAGGCCTTTACTGGAATATGTATACAAATTATCAGAAATAAAATTTCTTGAGGTGCCTAGGTGACACAGTGAATAGAGCACCAGAGTCAGGAGTCAGGAGTCAAGAGGACCTGAGTTCAAATCTATCCTCAGATACTTAACACTTACTAGCCATGTGACCTCGGGCAAGTCACTTAACCTTGATTGCTCTACCTTCCCCATTCCAAAAAAGAAAAAAAAACTTACTAAAAAAAAAAAGAAAATTTCTTTAGTACATTGAAGAAAACATTAAACAACTTGAAACCATTTATTGGAATAGGATTACTTTATTTAATGAGAAATTTACCCAGTTACTAAGCTGTCAGTTTAGATTCTCTATTCCTGAACATCTTTTTAGATGTGCCCATGTGCCCGTTTGCAGATGTGGAGTCACTCTTGCAGCAGATGATGCTAGTCTTGACCCCACTCAGATAGCATACAAGGATCCCTTGAGTTAGGAGAAGTTCACTTAGTATTAAGATCTATATTGCTGCTGATTCTTGTGCCCACATTCTAATACCTGTTATTTAATGGTTCAGTAGTCAAGTTCTGACCCTCGTGTTTAGGATATTTATCTTGGGCCTGACCTGCTGTATGGTTACTCTATGGCTTTCCCAGCCCAATCTCCAGCATACTATGTCCACTGCCTATAGAGATCTCTACCTGCCTAGACCATGATGTATGCTAACCTCTCCCTCTGTTCTTGGTCTGTTCTTCTACCTGTGCCCTAATGCCCACTCTGGATTTGTGTCAACTGGATGAAGCCCAGCCCTGAAAATGCAGAGGAGTCCAAGCTGAGTTGAAAGAACAAAAGTTTTATTAGAAGGAAAATCAAACACTAATGTTGAGGCACCCCAGAACAAAATACAAAGAAGGGGGGCAGCTAGGTGGCACAGTGAATAGAGCTCTGGCCTTGGAGTCAGGAGGATCTGAGTTCAAATCCAGCTTTAGACACTTAACACTTACTAGCCCTGTGACCTTGGGCAAGTCACTTAACCCCAATTGCCCTGCTTTTCTCCCTCCAAAAAGCAAAAACAACAACAACAACAACAACAACAACAAACAACAAAGTACAAGGAAGCCTGAAACCCAGGAAAGGCAGGGGGGAACTATGCCTAAAAACCACAAAGGCGCAGTTTAGGGAGATATTTGGGAAAAGCAATGTATAATCTTTCCCAGGAACAGGTGGAACATAGAAGTAGGATGTTTTTCAGGAACAACTGACTGCAAGGCTGGTTTAGGTCATTTTGGGGGGCACAGCTCAGTAAGGTCAGCCAGCAAACTCCAGCAAAGGTGTCTGGGAGTAAGCAAGACCTCGGCTCACTGCAGGCTTCTGATTGGCTCCTTTTTGGCAAACAATCTTGCTGTGTCCAGTGCACCTGCCTGGTGAGGTAACTCATAGAAAATAAACATATTTATCCCAGGGATATGCTCACATTTGGGAACATTGGCTCTAGTTCTTCTATTCAGACTCCCCATCTTTCCCGTTTCCTCCATGTCAAGTCAGGAGCATTAAGCACTCTTTATGCTAAACAACAGAGATTACAAAGAAAGTAAAAAAGCAGGCCTTGCTCTGAAGGAGCTCATAGTCTATTGGGAGAGACATGGTTGCAAACAACCACATACAATAAGATATACAGGAGAAATTGGAGAGCATCCAGGGAAGGCACCAAGGTCGCGGAAGACTCAGAAAGGCTTCTTGCAGAAAGCAGGGCTTTAGCTGACACTTAAAGGAAGTCAAGAAGTGGAGAGAGGGGAGAGAGCTCCCGGCATAAAGGGAGCAGGGGAAAATGCTCAGAGTCAGAAGATGGAGTGTCTCGTGTGAAGAGCAGTGTGGAGGCCAGCATCAGTGGAATGCAGACTATGTAGAGGGGAGTAAGTTGTAAGACTGGAAAGGCAGAGGCCAAGTTGTGACGGATTTAAAAGCCAAACAGAGGGTTATGTATTTGATTTGATATTTGATCCTGGAGGTAATAGGGAGCCCCTGGTAGGCATCTGGACCCTTACCTTACCTTCACCTTAGTGTTGACTAATCGCTGAGTTAGTTGGCTCTCTGTGTTTGCCATACACTAGCCTACCTAACTCACTTCCTGGTCTGCCTTGGCCCATCACTACTCAAACCCTTTGCTGTTACTCTAGGGCCATTAATCAGTGATCTCCAAACTCCGGGTTTAATCTCAGGTTGGTCATTGCTAAAGAAATCTTTGGAAATATAATCATTGATTGAGATAGAACTGAATAAATTGAAATAGCAAGTTTGAAGTGAGACAAAACCATCTGAAAATAGAAAAGAAAAATCGAGAAAAATAATAGATATGTGATCCAATATGAACGTGTAGGTACCACACTTTCAGACCTCAAACTATCCTGTTTAACAGCAGTCAACAAAACCATCTGGTGTGGGTAACAAAACAGATGCAGATCAATGGAACAGGCTAGACAAAAATCACAAACAATGGGACTCAATAACCCAATGTTTAAGACAATGGAAAACATAAATTGCTTAGCAAAAAGCTCTCTGTTTGATGAAAACTGGAAAACAGAATGGCAAAGATTAGGCTTAGGCCAACGCTGTATTAGTGGTTACCTATATTCCAATTCATATTATTTGAAGTTATAATTATGTAACATATGGTAATTGGTCCCAATTCAATGAAAATATACTGTGCAAATCTAAATAATGATACTACTTCAGAGGACTTATTATACACACTAATTGGGACATAGTTCTATATGCTTTTAATGAGTTGGACTGAAAACTACTGGTAGGGTTCTTTTAAATAGAGCCTATGCCTTAGATTGGCTGAAGAAGAACTCCTTTCAGTTACTGATTTTCAGTATGTAGCATTTGTTCCCACATTTTTTTACAGAAGGAGTTAATGTTGTTTTTCTACTAAGAAAAATGTGAAGAATACAATAGATAGTAGGTAAGCCTCGCTCTGCATAAATCCAAGACGTGAACAGTTGAATCTACAAATGCAATTATTTTGTTGTTCAAGTCATTTTCAGTTATGTCTGACTCTTTCATGACCCCATTTGGGTTTTTGGGGGGCAAGGACGCTGGAATAGCTTGCCATTTCCTTCTCCAGTTCATTTTATGGGTGTGGAAATTGAGGCAAATAGGGTTAAATAACTTGTTCAGGGTCACACAGCTAGTAAGTGTCTGAGCACAGATTTGAACTCTGAAAGATGAGTCTTCCCCCAGGCCCAGCACTCTCTCCACTGCACCACCTAGCTGTCCGATGTAATAAATTAGGGGGTGACTATTCACTTTACAACAGGATTTATCATGGATTTCTTTGGAGCAGAACTCTGAGTGAATTTCAAATAAATGTCAGTTTATCAAAATCCCAAGCGAATACACCTTCAGGAATCTAATCACATAAGGTGCGTATAGATTTGAACTTTGGAACGGAATAGGTATGGGTACCTGTCAGACTTCTGATTTGATGCACTAGGTAGCTAGCTCCCTCCAGGGTGGCCTCTATGTAGCTTTGCTGCTAGTCTGAAATTTTCTCATCAGAGATTCATTCCTCTGGGTTTAAAAGACTTTTCAGACTTGAAGAATTTCTAAATAAAATGCAAATACCTTCAGGAGAGGATCTTCCAGTTAAACTTTTGCAGGCATTAGTTGACTGCTGGCTGAGACCGACAAAGCACTGCAGGTACCAGAAGGGCTAAAGAGGAATTTTAAAGGAAGCCAAATGGCTCCCAAAGATAAACTCTGCCCAAGACCTACCCTCAGCCCTAATCTAGTGGGTTTCTGCTATAAAAGGAAAGGTAACCAGGAGTTTATGGACACTATTTTTCAGTTCTCAGGTGAAAGGCATCCCCTTTCTGGCCCAAGAAGTTAAATGAGAGTAAACAAAATTGAAGATCTATATATTTTTTTCTCTACCTGAAAAATATTTTGTTGACTGGCTAAAACTCTGAAAGGTTTCCTGCCTTTCTCTGTCAAACTGATTCAAGAGCATCATAAAAAAAATGTCCTGTTGCTCAACCCACAAGGTTATTTTCTTTCTGAAAAAGAAGCATATGTTTTTAACCACTGAATTGGGATGGGTGAAACTGCATGACACACTCTGCCTGTCCTCGGGTTAGCATCCTGCCTACCTACCTAAGACCTATGCTTTGTACTTTACTTTGTATAGGCCTGTGTCAAGTAAGGCCACCTACGTTGTATTGTCTCAACTGGAAAGGTAGGACATTTGTGGCTAATGACGTGATTGAACCCCATCCTTGCAGCTCATTGTTGTGTCTTGGGCAAAGTAATTAGCCTCTGCAATGACTCAATTCCTCCTGCAATGACTCAATATGAAGGAGTTAGACTAATTGATGCTAAGGTCCAGTTCTAAATATTTGATCCTGTTGTAGTAAGAATTGTGGGGTCAAGAATCCCCTGCTCCCCCAACCCACCCACACTCAAACTCCCCTGGGGAGTCATAACTTTCTAACGTTTTTAGCTTTGTTTCATAAAACCAGTCTCCTTTTTTTGAGTATAAAGACAGGGGTGGGCTAGAGCCAGCTTATACTGGAAGAGCTGATCATTAAATTTTCAGAGTGAAAGCATTTACACCTTGGAAATCAGCAAATGTTATAAATTAGTCATTGATTTGTTTTGTTAATTGACTAAATTAAAGTGATGGAAAAATATTAATGCAAATTGAACTAAAAACTGTATCCTGTGTATATATGTATATATTCATACACACAGATATATACCTATACATATACAAACATATATATATATATACATACACACTCACATACACATATGTGTGTATATATGTATGTATGAGTATATATATATTCTCTTCCCTCTCCCTTCCCCACCACAGAGAGTCAACTATTTAATATTTGCCAGTACACCCTTAGGGCTGAGGACTAGAATTGTGATTTCATTGGTATAGGGAACTGTCAGTTGAGGACACCCCATCTCCTGATGTGGGTTGTACCTTCTCTGTAATTTATAGTCTTAGAGAATTCCTTAGGGCACTGAGAAGTTACATGACTTGTCCAGGGTCACACAGACAGTATGTGTCAAAGATGAGACTTCGAGCTAGGTCTTCCTAACTCCAAGAACACTCTCCATCCACTATGCCACACCGCTTCTTTTTAGTATTATTCTTGTGCTTTTTACAAGAATATACCAAGAATTAACTGTTCTCAGCCCCTGCCCAATACCTCTCCTGTTCATCTACCCATCTAGCCATGTATTAGTCCCATCTCCCACTGTCCAGCACCGTCCAGTATTATCTTGTAGCAGGGCAATGTCCCCCTGAGCAGCATTGGACAGTGGTGTAAGAGACAAGGAAGGGACATCTTGGCAGAAACGGGGCGGTTACATCACCAGTGGACATCAATGGTCCTGCAGCTTCTACTTCAGAAGTTACCCCTCCATGAGTGGACCCTGGTCAAAACCATTCCTTTCGCATTCCCCTTCATGCGTGCTCCCTATGTATATCTGCTTTTCCCACTGATTTTGTGTATATATGTGGGAAGGTGTATTTATAGAGAGCCAAAATCATGTAAAAAAAAAAGAACAATGAAAGACTTCAGACCTCATTCATTTTCCTTTATTCTGTTTAACTGTATTTATTTGTTATGGGAGTGGGGATGTGTGAAGTCATTGGAAAGTGAGGAGGATATAAAAAAAAGAGCATGAGTGAAAAAGTGAAATACACAACGACAAAACCTTCCACGTTGGATTAAGCAGCATTGACAAATGTGAGGAATTTGTCATTGATTTGTTGATTGAGTAGATTAAAGTGAGAGCACTTGATTTCATAGCCATAATGTTAAAATGCTGTAAAGGGGTGATTAGACAAACTTCATAGCAGGATTTGTTTATAAAGTATTAACAATGTTATTGAGAAAAAAACATTGGTCAGACCCACGTTTTAAAGTCAGTTGAGGCATTCAGGTACTATTGTCCTATTTCTCCTGTCCTGTTCTAGGAGTTGGGTCACGAAGAAGGGGAGTGTGGGAAGGGGAGTTGTGGCTCTCTCTCCTCCATAGAAGAGTCTGGCTTCCTGGGTTCTATGAGGAGAGGGTTATGGGTATGTCAGCAGTACCAGGATGGATAGAAACCTCTTAGCCATGGAGCCTGAGATAAAAACCCACCAGAAATCAAGCAACGTTACTCAGAAAAAAGAGAGGGGAGGGGTGAGGGAGAGAAAGGTGAGGTGGGAGAAGAGAGAGATACTTGTCCACTTCGGCTGGGAGACTTCATTCACAAGAGAGCAGACAGTTTTTGATAGAGCTTTTAAGCTAAATTGAGGTCCAGCTACAGAGTCATAGATCAACAACAGAAAGAGCTACAGAATAGCATGAGAGGGCAGGGATTATTGAGTTCATGGTCCCTGGTGAGGTATTCCTTCCAGGTTTAGGCTGAATAAATGGCCTTTTGAGTTACCTAATCTCAATTTGATGACTGGCAGTTGCTGGTGCAGGGAACATTAGACGCTTCTGATCTCTTAGATATTAGAACCTGAGTTAAATTCTAAAACCACATTTTGAGGGAGAAGACTGTGGATCATATGTGAAGATTCTATAATCTTTGATTATCGAGATCTTTTTACCTCTGACACAGAGATAGCCAGGTAAAGAGGGTAGGGCTCAAACAGCATTGGTGCTGCTGTCACTAAACTTATGATGCAGATTCATCATGGAGGAAACTTTCAATGTTTTTGTGTTGTTTTGCTTTTTTTAGGGGGGAAGGCAAGGCAATTGGGGTTAAGTGACTTGCCCAAGATCACACAACTAGTATGTGTCAAGTTTCTGAGGTCAGATTTGAACACAGGTCCTCCTGACTCCAGGGCCACTGCTCTATCCACCGTGCCACCTAACAGCCCCCTTTCAATGTTCTTTTGCCCAAGACAGCTTGACAGTATGGTCCAGCAGATAATATTTCTGTAAGAATACAGACAACACAAGGGAACATAAACACAGATACACAAAACACCCGGCTCACAGAGCTGTGGTGCACTGCCAAAAATAGGTGTCATTTGTGTGTCTCAAAGATTACTTAGCATCATCATTATTTGTAGTAGTTGTTGTGGTTGTGGTTTATCCTTCGTTCTTGAAGAGGACCATGACATCATGGAGATGATGACATGACTTGCAGTTGACTTTGCTTTGAGTGAGGGAGGACTGTGTGCAAGGCCACCAGACTCACTCACTTTCTCCTCCAGAGCTATCTGGGTCCAATGGCCAGATATCGATCAGGACGACTGAAGGTGGCCCAGGATGCAGTAGCTTTTTTGTAGGAGGAGAACCCAGTGACCAAGCAGTGTCATGGAAAAATGCGTGGAGAATAGTAAATCTAAAACCCAAGGTTTCCATCATTTCAACCCCAACAATCACTTCCTACTTAGTGGTAAGGAGTTGATACAAAAGAGAAATTTCCCTCATTGATTTCTCTGCTTTTTGGATGACAAAATCATCATTAAAGCCAGACAAGAAATTATATCCTGCTCTCCTTTGGGGCAGAGAGATAGCTCCGGGCATTTATGGATATCTGAGGTCTTTCATCACTATTATGGGACAGCTATGTGGCAGAGTAAATAGAGCGCTGGACTTGAAGTAAGGAAGACCTGAGTTCAAATACAATTTCAGATACTTACTAGCTGTGTGACCCTAACCTAGTCACTTAACCTTGTTTGCCTCACTGAGCTAAAGAAGGAAATAGCAAACTACTCCAGTGTCTTTGTCAAGGAAAAGTTGGACATGAGTGAAATGAATGAAAAACACCACCACCACTATGATACTACATATCATGAATCTGTGTCAGACTTATTATCTGTTTCCTGAATGCTTCTTCCTGTCCAGGTGACCTGTTGTAGATTCTGATTACAACGTCACCCCCACTTTGGTTAGTCTTGGGGCCTGAGGGGAAAGTTTCTGCCCCACCTTCCACCACGCCTCTGTCCCTGCTGCAGTCTAGTTTGAGAATCCAAGGGTTTAGAGAAAGCACGTGGAGCTGGTTCGCCGACTGAATTTTATATACCCTGGTGAAGAGCATCTCTTCTGCAGAGATCCTGCCTGACTCATGGGCTTCAGTCAGCCAACCATCAGAGGTCAGTCCCAGCTTCTGAAACCATCAAAGCTCTTGTAAGAGAGTTTGATCAATATCTCCTTGCAAATGCATTTGTGTATAAGATGTCTGGGACCATGGTGTTGTTTTTTTTTTCCTCAAAAGACCAATTTCTTAGATTTTGTTTCCTATAAATTTCTGGGTCCTTCTAATAACATTTTTCCAAATTTGTATATACCCTCTATACTTTCTGCTCTGGTGGATATACACAGACTGCCTTTTCCTTCCCCTTCCCTTTTTAGTTTAAAATTTCTTTCATTAGATTCGCAAGATTCCATGTAAATATATTTTTAGAGTTGTTAGGTGTACTTTACCCTGGCCAGGATCCCAGATGCTTTAACTTTCTCCACCAATGTAGGTCACAACCCCTCCCTTTTCCTCTTCCTTGACCATACTCACCGACAAAAATCCTCTTACCTAATGCTATGGAGGCCTTCAAAAGTTAAAAATGCAAAATAATAATAGGTTTTTCTTTTCACCCCTGGCAGTGAAGATGGGAAAAGAGTAGAAGGTAATTGTCAGTACTTTGGGTTATGTGATGATAATACTTGTAAACTGTTTTTCATAATTATTTAAAAATATAATAGTAAAAAAAAAAGCCCATAATAGTGTTTCCAAAGATATGAGGAAGGTGAATGACATGCTTTGTGTGAGACTTTTTCATAGGATCACAGATCTAGAAATGGAAAAGGACCTTGGAGCTCACCTAGACCAAGTCCTTATTTTTCAGATGTGGAAACAGAGTCATATGGGTAGTAAGTAGCAGCAGCAGGATTCAAACCCCAGTCCTGTGACTCAAAGCTGCCTCTCTTTCCATCTCTCTTTGTACCACACTTCCTCTCCATCTTTCTTTAAGGAAAGCTACTCTATACTCTTGCTTTTACCAGCTTTTCCATTGCTATTACTACTACTTTTATTGAAGTAGTTATTTCTTAATAGCGTTTACAGGTGGACTATTCCTGGTTGCAAACAAAGCTATGAATTAGCCACTATATATACATCTACATTTAGTGCTACTAAAACCACTAGAGTTTAATTTAAGGAACTATTACTATTATTCCCATGACACATACAAAGAAACAGATCTACACAGACCGAGGACCTCAGTGAGGGTTTAGAGTGAAACAATGACAGGAAGGCCTTGAGTTCAGGATCCCAAATGCAAACAATATTCCATAAAAACTCTGCCTTTTTTCCTTTTGAGGAGCAGAGTAGGCATTAACTCAGGCTCCCTGAATTTTCAGCATAGTTTCTAATTACCCCTTGGTCAAGTTAGCTTGGCAGAACTAAAAATGCCCGGAGTCTCTTCAAGAATTAACTCCCACACTGTTCTTTTTAAAAATCTGAACTAGAACATTATGGAAGGAGGTAGACTTCTCCCCCGTGCCTCCATAGTAACTCAGAGAGAAGCGAGAGGAAAGTTAACAAAGGCCTGAAGAGCCTGAGTCTTTTGTCAAGAAGTGCGTCTCTGGGAAAGACTCTTCAGGGATACAATTGTCTGCATTTCTTCTTGTTAATATTTCATGGCAGCAGCAGTGAGGAGAGGACTGCTCCCAGTTGTCTTCTCTTGTTCAATACACTGTGTGATTCTGCAGCAAAATAAACTGGGAAATGTCGCCAATTTTTAAGAGGACTAGAGAAATGAGCCCATGTCTGAACGTGAGAGGTGGAAAACATAGGGCTGTGAGTGTTGTCTGAGCTTTTGAAGGAGGAAATAAACGAATAAAGAACCAGAGGGGCGTATGTGACTTTCTCTTGCTTGCTTTCCTTCCGCCCTCCTCACCACTGCCCCCTATTGGGGTAAAATAATACCCAGTATCCAATCAGCAAACAACATTGAATACTTACTATTTAACAGGCATCCAAAATTACCAGGTGTATTGGTATGGCCTGGATTAAGACTGATACTGGAAGGCACCTCGGGGGTCATTAGCCTAAACCTCTGCTTTCAGTCTGACTCCAACCCCAGGTTCCTTTGAAACATCTCCAGGATTCTGATATAGCATCCCCTTAGCAGCTGTCTTCTTCTAAGGGTCCCAAATTGGTCCCTAAATCTAACCAGGCTCTAGAAGGGGAGAGATGGTTCAATGAGTGTCCCTTCTGAGCTGTGGGATGGCCTTTTGAATTCCTGTTGATGACAGTGGCCTATACTTGCTTTGTTTTTTGCCCAAGTTAATCACTGCACAACCAGCAAAAATCAACTGATGGATCTCTCATTGGATACAGTACCATTTGACCTACTAATTCAGAGGAAGATTGTCTGTTGGAGGGTATTGAGTACAACTCCCTTTATTTTACAAACAAGGAAATTGAAGCAAAGAGGTGAAGTGAGTTGCCCAAGGTCACACGGCTAGTCAGTATATGAGGTAGAATTTGAGTGGATGAGGAAACTGAAGCACAGAAAAGTTAAGTGAGTTCCCCAAGGTGACACAGCAAGTATGAGGTAGAATTTGGGCTCTGGTCTTCCTGATTCCAAGCCTAGTGACATAACTCTGACACTATGTGATACTTTCCAAATCTGTTGTCATCTACTTTACTATTCCAAGAGTTTTTTTTATCTTGTTCTCTTTCTCTCTGTCTCTGTGTGTCTCCCTTGTCTCTCTCTGTGTCTCTCTCAGTGTCTCTCTCCCTGTCTCTCTCTGTCTCTTTCCCTCCCTCTCTCTCTCTCTGTCTCTGTGTCTCTCTCTCTGTCTCTTTCTCTCCCCCCTCTCTGTCTCTGTCTCTCTCTCTGTCTCTCTGTCTCTGTCTCTCTGTGTCTGTGTCTGTCTCTTTCTCTGTCTCTGTCTCTGTCTCTCTCTTTCTCTGTGTCTCTCTCTGTCTCTCTGTCTCTGTCTCTTTCTCTCCCCGTCTCTGTCTCTGTCTCCCTGTCTCTCTGTCTCTTCCTCTTTCTCCCTCTCTCTCTGTCTCTCTGTCTCTCCTTTGTGTCTCTCTGTGCCTTTCTGTGTATCTCTGTCTTTGTGTCTCTCTGTCTCTGTCTCTTTCTCTCTCTGTCTCTGTCTGTCTGTCTGTCTGTCTGTCTCTTTCTCTGGTTTTCCAGTGCAAAGCATTCTATAGGCTGATGCACGAGGGATAAGCTGACAGCCTTTTGTAACTGAATAAAAGTGTCCAGAAAGCCCCTAGGATTTGAAACCCAAAGAGTTTCACTAGACACAATGGTAACCATTTTCCTAGAGCAGCTCAAAGATTTTGACAATACAACTGCTTATTGAGGAAGCAGGATGGGGTGGGGGTAGAGGGACCTGGTGTTAGACCTGGACTTTCAAAACAAGCCCTTAGGATGAGTTGGATGGAGTCTTAGAATATGCAACCTATCCGAAGGAGAGCCAAGGCTTTGTTTGAAAGTCCTTCACAAAATCAACCCTTCCTAGAGTATTGAGGTTTGTGATATTCCAGGATTAGCTCGGACTGGGGACCTGTAAACTTTCAGTGCTCCCAAAGTGGTCTGATCCAGGTCAAGTCTGACCATTACCTTCCTGATCTGAATTCTGCAAGTTCCTGACCTGGGTTTAGGCCTAAGGAGCACACCTGTGACTTTACTTCTTGTTGGAATTCCAGGAGACTATAATAGCACTGAGTCACTATCAGTTAGCTGGAAAGATCTGCAGGTCCAGAATGACAAGATTGCAGGTTCCTTTTGGCTAGTATTGCTGTCCTGGTTCTTTCTCTGCAGACTTCACCATGAGCTGGAATCTTCCCTCTCTAGAGCCCTGACCTATTTATTGCCTGGGACAGTGCCAAGTTCTGTCAAAAAACACCAGATACCCAAGGAAGGGACATAAAAACATAAAAACTAACATTTGTAAAGCGTGTTAAGGTTTGCAGTGTACTTTATGTATACATCTTATCTGATGTTCTCAACACACCAGAGTTCTTTAGTCCCCAGAACCTAACATAGTACTTGGCATACAATAGGCACTTAATAAATGTGTATTAAATCAAAATGCTATACAGCAATTGACTTAGGAACCTACAAGGGGTAACAGAAATATGTAGTTGAAACAGGTAATTCTCTAGGGGCTCAAGCAATTGCAGTTATTTGCCAAAGCTGGGTCTTTGGCACTTACCTAGGGATTGAGTCTAGCCCAGCCTGAAGACCTTCCTTGACTGTGGCTTCTTGTTCTAGGATCTTACAGAACAGAAATGAAAATGTAATAAACAGAAAATGGTGCACACGCCCCTCCTAATCAATACCAATGATGAATGTCCCTGCCTTCTCTGCTGGGTGAAAGTTACTTGTGCTCTGAGATAAATCCATTATAGTCAGGGTGGGTAAAACAATGAATTAGGCTGACTATTCATTTTTAGACTTTACTGAGTCTGACTGGTGGGAATATAGGAATCGTCAAAAAAAAATATATAAACAAGAAAGTATTTTAACCTTTTTTAAGAAAAGCATTTAGAGGTAATTGGAACTTCTTGAAGCCTGTAATCCTTCCTGCAAACACATTTAAAACAAGCAGCTCAGACAGGTTCTAAATTCTGCACCCTTACTACCACCAATGGAAAGGTTAACTCAGTGGATGACGCAGACGAGTAGCACATAGCCCAATAGTCGCATTGCTTTGCACGGGCTCTCTGAGCTGGTGGCAGTGTCACACATAGCAAGGGCCATTTCCAGGCACCCTCTGGCCCAGTTCAAATAGACCCACAGTCCTTTGCCCTGATCAGACCATGGCTAGAATCTTGTGCTCATCTGGGGGCACAACAGCTCAGGAAGATCAATGCTAACTAGAGAGGGTCCAGAGGAAGCAGCAAGACAGTGAAGGGGCTGGAGAGCTTGTCACATAACAATGATAATAAGCTTTTAAAATACAGAGAAGGAACAGAAGAAATCAAAGCCATGCAGGAATAGATTGAAGTGTAGATGTCACCTCATTGTTCTGTCTGCTGCTGGACTTGTCCCTAAGGTGCTTTTGGTGAGGTAAAACAGGTTTACAGAGGATGAGGGTACGTGCCATGATTTTTATTCAATTAGAAAAAAGCAGTTTTCCCATCCACCCAAGCAGTTGTCTGCAAAACAGTAACTCTGAAAGAATAATAGCAATATAGCCACTTGTCCCTTGATCATTTCTATCTGATCTCCACTGAAGAATGTGGAAAGTGCAATATTAATAATAGGGGAGGCTAAGTGGCACGGCAAATAGAGCATCAGCCCTGGAGTCAAGAGGACCTGAGTTCAAATCTGGCCTCAGACGCTTAACACTTACTAGCTGTGTGACCTTGAGCAAGTCACTTAACCCCAATTGCCCTGCCTTTCCCTCTACAAAAAAGACAAAAAATAATAATAACAATAATTATAACAACAACAATAAATCCCAATACTTTTATTCAGTTATAAAAGGCTGTCAGTTTATCTCCTGTGCATCATTCTATAGAACAGTTTGCCTTGGAATATCACAATAAAGAGAGAGAATGAGACGAACAATAACTTTTGGAATAGTAAAATGGATGGCAATAGATCTGGAAAGTGTCACATAGTATTGTAGTTAGGTCACTGGGCTTGGAGTCAAGAAGACCAGAGCCCAAATTCTATCTCATACTCGCTGTGTGACCTTGGGCAACTCGCTTGACCTCTCTGTGCTTCCGTTTCCTTGTTTGTAAAATAAAGGGAGTTGTACTCAGCGCCCCCCAAAATCCCTTCCAGTTCTATGGTTCTAACCAAAACTTGCATAATATTAACCAAACATAAGACCTCTTACCCCGAGACAGCTATAGAAGAATAAATAGTAGGTTGAGAACTGGGAGGGACCATAGAGAACATTTGGTTGGTTCAGCTCATTTTATAAATAAGGAACTGGAGGTCCAGAGAGATTGTGACTTGCCCAAGGTGACATAGGCAGTAAGTGTCAGAGGTGGGATTTGAATTCAGGTCCTGTGACTCAGTGGTCCATATTCTTTATACTACTTGCCCTGTTAAAAAGGAAGAAGAGGATTAATAGATACTTTTAGAGAGCAGATAAACAAATTACAAACTCACTGAAATACTTCTGGGACAAATGTACATCATGTTACCAAACAATATCAAAACCTGACAATAGCTACATGCCACTAGATTTGTCGTATATATGCATACACACATGTACATGTGTATATGTGCATGCGTTTGTGTGTGTACATGAACATGTGTGTGCATGCATGTATGTGTAGGTGTGTGTGTAGGTGTAGATGCAGATGTAAATGTATATATAAAAACTGTAAGTGGTTTACTCCTGGATGGAGCCTTTGAAATAGCTAAAACTGAAGAACAGGAAAAAAAAAAAAAAACGTTCCACGAGAAACCCCCTGAGAAACTCAGCCAAATGGTAAGTTAACAAAGAAGCGTCAAACCAAAAGCTGTCCTATAACTTCGTTTAGGGACGTGGAGGTTTGTGACTTAAACTAAAGGTCAAGTTACTGCCTCCAGAAATTACAGAAAGATTATCCTTAAGGAGCCCAGATGTAATGGTTTGGGTACATTATACAAGGAAATGATCCCAACTGCGCCACAATATATCAGAGCATGCTGCAAAAATCTACCACCTGCTCAACACCACCTAGAAAAACATGTCTGGTGTCCACAATTATAAACCAGAAACACTGTCCTTCATAAGCTACCAGATGAAAAATCCCCCAAACTACAAATACAAATCCCCAAAGCGGAACATTATTGTCGATAAAATTGTTGTCCATCATTGGCCTACTGTTATAGTAATAAAAATGTAAGAACAATATTTTAATAGATATTGTCAAAACACCTAGAGTACCCAAATCACATGGCATGAAAAGTTTTCAAAATATAGAGACCACGAAAGAAGAAAGCAAAACCAGGTGGAAACAGGATGAGAAAGGACATGCATGTGTGTGTGTAGATATACACATGTATGTATATGCACGTGTATATACACATGTACATATACATGCATATACACGAATACATACATGTGTGTATACATTTGTGTATATGTACAGATATATACATATAATCTCAGCTGTCCTACCTGCTGCTAGGCTTGTACCAAAAAAGGTTTTTAATGAGCCCATAAGTGGAGCTTACTTGGCAATCTTTTTATTCAATTATGAAAGATCATTATTCTATTGACCTAAGCAATAATCAGAATATACTAACTTGTAAGAAGAATGGTGACTTCTGTATGGATTCTGTATCTGTTGGCAGTTAGGTAGAGCTGCAGATGGAATATGGAGTTGGAGTCAGGAAGCCCTGAGTTCACTGACTTCACTCGGTATCTGTTACCTTGCCTGGTCTCAACTGGGCAGAACAAGATGCCTCTCCCAGGATACGTTCATCCCTTCTAAACTCACCACCGTGGGCTAACTCAGACCTTACTGACCCCACTTCCCTCACCCATCTCTTTCCTCTGACTGGAGGGTAGAACAGCAAACTTCTCCCAGTACAGAAATTGGACTCAGCTCACTCCACTTTGCCTCTGTGGCCCTTCCTGGTTTCAACACCAAGGAATAAGATGCTCCCTGCAGCGAGTGCCCTTGGGAGTGCCCTTGGTGTGTTCCATTTTCCCTCCTCCCTCCCTCAACCTTCCTGCCTTTTTGCATGTGTTGTTTAGAATCTAAGTTCTTAAGGGTAGAATCTTTCTTTTTATTAATTGTTTCACCGGTGCTTAGCACACAGTAGGTACTTAATGAATATTTGTTGGATTGGAATTCAAATCCTGCCTAAGACGCTGACTTAGCTGTGTGACCCTGGGCAAGTCACTTAACCTTTCTTGGCCTCAGTTTTGCCATGTGTAAAATGGGATAATAATAGCATCTATCTGGCAGTGATATTGTAAGGATCAAATGAGATAATGTATGTACAATGTCTTGCAAAATGTAAAGTGCTATGCAAATGCTAGATAATATTATCTGAACTCCATCGTGAAAGATGGTGATGTGATGATGAGAACGCCTTACAGCTGTATAAAGCTTTTCAGTTTGCAAACGGCTTTGCACGTGTAGTCTCATTTGAGGATCAATTGAAAAAAAAAGTGAGGCTGGAGAAGAGGAGCCTTAGGAGGAAATGAGCTGTTTCAACATTTGAAAAACCTCCGAAAAGAAGAGGAACTAGAGCCATTCTCTTTGGAGTCAGCAGGCAGAACCAGGAGCAATAGTAGCCATTACAAAGATGAATGTTTTAAACTCTAAATTGGGTATCTTGCCACACAGGATAGTAGGGGGGATGAGGATGAGAGGTGGGGTGATGGAGGGAGGGCAGGGGG
>CM053594.1:256050858-256067575 GCA_028646575.1 Pseudocheirus occidentalis | reverse complement strand
TTTTCTCCTTCCCCCTTTCCCTTCCCTTTGCCCCCCCCCCCATGGCTCTGTGCAATCAAGTATAGGATCTGCAAATACTTTCATATTGTACTGGTTGTATAGAAGGGTTGTAACCAATGGAGTGAACAATGGGAAAAAAGAAAGAAAACCAAACATGGAAAAGAACAATGGCATGTAGATTGCTTCAGTCTCCATTTAAACTCTTGTCTTTCTAGATCTTTCTCTGAATGTAGATATCTCCTTCTATCCTGAGACTTGTAGAGTTGTCTTATAAATGTGCGTTGATGAGAAGAGTCCAGTTTATCAAAGTTGGTCGTCACACATATGATGTGTCGTGATTGTGTACAAATATTTTTTGGTTCTGCTCTTCTCACTTAGCATCAGTTTGTATAGGCCTTTCCAGATGAATATGAAGACCGTCTCCTCCCCATTTCTCATAGCACAATAGTATTCCATTACATTCATATACCACAACTTGTTTAGCCATTCCCCAATTGATGGGCATCCCCTCAATTTCCAGTTTTTTGTCACCACAAAGAGAGCTGCAATAAATATTTTTGTACATGTGGGTCTTCCTCCCACTTCTATGACCTCTTTGGGATACAACCCCAGAAGTGGTATTACTGAGTCAAAGGGTATGCAATTATTCATGGCCCTTTGGGCATAGTTTCAGATTGCTCTCCAGAATGATTGTATCAGTTCACAGCTCCCCCAACAGTGCATTAGTGTTCCAATTTTTCCACATCCTCTCCAGCGTTTGTTATTTTCCTGTTTTGTCATCTTAGCCAGTCTGACTGGTGAGATGTGGTACCTCAAAGTTGTATTTGCATTTCTTGAATCAATAGTGATTTAGAGCATTTTTTCATATGCTTATAGATATCTTTAATTTCTACCTCTGAAAATTGCCTGTTCATATCCTTTGACCATTTATCAACTGGGGAATGACTTGTATTCTTATAGATTTTACTTGATTCCCTATATATTTTAGAAATGAGGCCTTTATCAGAGATACTGGTTGTAAATATTCTTTCCCAGTTTCCCAGTTTCCTCTTAATCTTGGTTACATTGGCTATGTTTGTACAGAAACTTTTCACGTTAATGTAATCAAGATTATTCATTTTGCATTTTATAATTCTCTCCAACTCTTCATTGGTCATAAAGTCTTCCCTGCTCCATAAATCTGACAGGTAAACTATTCCTTGCTTCCCCAGATTATTTACAGCAAGATACCCATTTTAGAGTATGTGTCATTTCTTCCCTAAGCCAAATTCAATGAGAGTAAGGTTGACCCATTCCCTTTTGCCTTCCTGTTCTTCCCCTCCATTGTAACAGTTATTCCTTGCCTCTTCTATATGAGATAATTAACCCCATTCTGTTTCTCCCTGTCTCCTCTCATTCTATTCTCCCACCTCTTAATTTCACCTTTTAAAATATCATCCCTTCCTATTCAATTGATCCTGTGCCCTCTGTCTATGCACACATACATACACACACTCCCATATGTATTCATATGCATATATACCCTTCTATATATACATGTGTATGTATACATATTTATACATTTATATTCCCTTCACCTATCCTCACACTGAGAAAAGTTTCATAAATTAAAATTCTCATTTTTCCATATTGTCACGTAAATAGTTCAACTTTGATAAGTTCCTTATTTTCCATGTTTACCTTCTCATGCTTCTTGTGTTTGAATGTCAGATTTTCTATTCAGTTCTGGTTTTTTCCTCAAGAATGCTTGAAAGCCCTCCACCTCACTGAGTGACCATATTTCCCCCTGAAACATTATACTTGGTTTTAATCCTAGCTTCCTTAATCTCCCGAATATCATATTCGAAGTCCTTGGTCTCTTAATGTAGAAGCTGCTAGATCCTGGATTATCCTGATTGTGTTTCCACAGTATGCAAATTGTTTCTTCTTGGCAGCTTGTAATATTTTCTCCTTGATCTGGGAGCTCTGGAACCTGGCTATAACATTCCTAGGAGTTTTGGGGATCTTTTTCAAGAGGTGGTAGGTGAATTCTTTCAGGTTCCGTTTTGCCCTCTGGTTCTAAAATATCTGGGCAATTTTCCTTGAGAATTTCTTGAAGGGTGGTTTCTAGGTTGGTTTTTTTTTTATCATGCCTTTCAGATAGTCCAATAATTTTTAAATTGTCTCTCCTGGATCTATTTTCCAGGTCAGTGTTTTTTTCAAGGAGATATTTCACATTGCCTTCTATTTTTTCATTTGTTTGGATCTGTTTAATAGTATTCTGATTTCTCAGAAAGTCATTTGCTTCCATTTGCTGAAGTCTAATTCTGAAGGAATTATTCTCTTCAGAAAGCTTTTGAGATTCTCTTTCCGTCTGGCAAATTTGGCTTTTTAAAGCATTCTTCTCCTCATTGGCTTTTTGGGCCTCTTTTGCCATTTGAGTTAGTATGTTTTTTAAGGTGTTATTTTCTTCAGTCGGGGTGTTGACTCTCTTATCATGATTTTCTTGCATCATTCTCATTTCTCTCCCCAATTTTTCCTCTACTTCTCTTATTTGGTTTTCAGAATCCTTCTTAAGCTCCTCTATGGCTTGTAACCAGTCTACATTTTTCTTGGAAGCTTTTGGTTCAGGAGTTCTGACTGTGTTGTCTGCCTCATGCTCCATGCTTGGTCCTTTTTGTCCCCAAAAAAGGAACCTAACATTTAATTGCTCTTCTTACTTTGCTTCCTTTGCCTGCTCATGTTGCCAGTCATTTACCTGACTTTTGGGCTCAGTAGAACTCTGCTTTCAGAGGGGAGAGCTCTGTCCCAAATTGCTGGCATTTTTGCAGCTACTGGAGCTTTTAGGAGGCCACAGTCTCTGCAGCCCCCCACCAGCTTTGGCTCACTGAAAACGCACCTCAGGACCACCACCCAAGACCGTGATCCCAATCCAGGCAGCTCAAGGCAAGAACACTTAGCCTCTGAATGATTGCTTGGCCCCCCTGAAATCTGCAGGCTGGGAGCTTCTGAAGCAGCCACATGGAGACTGCAGCAGGGCCACAGCTTCAGACTGCTTCTAGCTCTGGAGGCAGTTGGCTGCACCCTCTCCCCAAAATTTAGCCACGTTCCACTGACCTTTTCCCTTTGTCTTTGGCTCTTATGGGTCGAATATTCTGGAAACCACCACAGCTGCCGGAAATCCGTTCTCCTGAAAGCTCTAGCCTCAGCTTCTCCTGGATGGCCAGGGGCTAAAACCACATGGAGCTGGGCTCTGCTCCCAGCATGCTGCGATGAGATGAGCCCTTTCCATCCATCTGCCAGGCTGCCTTCAGTGGGAGCCTTGTTTCTCTGTCATATTATGAGTTCTGGAGCTCTAAAATTTGTTTAGAGTCACATTTCATAAGTATTTGAGGTGGTTATGGGGGGAGCCACAGAGTTCTCCTGTTTCTACCAACTGTGGCCTTTTTAAGCTAAGGTCTTTCCCAGGTCTCAGTTTGTCAGAGGCAGCACCCATTCAGTAGTTAAAAACTAGGTAAGACTTGAGGTAAAAGATGGTCTACTTTGCCTTCACAAAAGAATCAGTCAGGGAGGGGAAGACCCTCAGAATTTTTGACCTGAACAGAAAGAGTTGCTTTTTATATTCACTCTGAGTCATCAAAACCCAAACAATGGGCAAGTGAGACTTGGGCTGGGGCCTATTAATGACCAGTCAATGAGAGCCAGAGTGATTTGGGTTTAAAGGCATTGTCACGTAGCTCCATATGAATCCCAGCGGGCTTCATCAAAGCCTGGTTTTTCAGAGCTATTATTTCAAAAAATCATAAATGAAAACTATATGAGACAAAAGAGTTAATTGTCCCATTTTTAAAAAGATAAATAGGAAAGAAAAAAATCTAACCTCCAAACCTTGATACCTGGTAAAGTATGTGATCAAAATTTATATCCCTTTGAACACAGAGGGCCCAAATGTATGGACATGCTTCACACATGGCCAGAAGAAAGAGAGCTGATGCTGGGACTGCAGAATTTGGGAAAGAAGCACAAGTATGTTTGGAGTTGGCAGAATTACAAGGTGGGGGAAGTGTGAATGATGAGTCTAAAGTGTGACCTGACAGCCAAGAGAGCTGCTATAATACACTCTCAGGCTGTGTTAAGAGAATCACAGCTTTCAGGAATAAGAAGTTGATAGTTCTGCTCTACTCTGTTCTGATCAGATCCTATCTAGACAGTTCTGTTCAGTTCCAGGCAACACATTTAATAGAGAGCATTGGCAAGTGGGGAAGTGTCCAGAAGAAAACAGCTAGGACAGTTTTGGCCTGGAGTTCCTGCTAAGGACGGGTTGAAGTAACAGGAGATGTTTAGCCTGGGAAAGAGAAGATTTGGGGAGGAGGGGAATGAAAGCTGCCTTGAGTATATGAAGTGCTGTTATAGGAAGGAGGCATAAGTCTTGTTATTATTGGTCCCAGGGTAAAATCAGAAGCAATTTATAAAAACTGTAAAGAGGCAAATTGAAGTTTGATCTAAAGAAAACATTTCCTAGCAATCAGAGCTGCCCCAAAATAGATGGGACCTCAGGAGTTAATATGTTCCCCATAACTGGAAATCTTCAAGCAAAGGCTGGGAGGTAACTTGTCAGGTACATTGTAGAGCAGTGGTTCTTGACCTTCCTAATGGCTCTACCCTTTAATACTTGTATGTGGGCGTGTCTGCATGTGGGCAGACCCGTCTGGAGACAAATAGAGGAGCAGTGTCTCAGTTCTGAAGACCATCGGAAATATGTGCTTTGCCATGGTCTTAGGTGACCCCTGTGACAAGGTCATTCAACACTCCCAAGGGGTTGTGACCCACAGATTGAGAACCACTGTTGTAGAGGATCCTTTATAGATAGTATGGGTTGGGTACATAGTTCCTGAGATTCTCCCAAACTCTATATAACCTGAGTCCCCCCTCAAAACCTATTGGCATGGGACTGTCTTCTTACTGGTGGAGATCAACACCCCAAATATGTGGGGTGGAGTAGAATTGGTGAGAGTGGGAGACAAGACAGCTCCTTAGAACAGTGGTTCTCAACCTTCCTAATGCCTCGACCCTTTAATACTAGTATGTGGGCATATCTACATGTGGGTAGACAGCCTGGAGACAGATAGAGGAGCAGTGTCTTGGTTCTGAAGACCATTGGAAATATGTCCCCCCTGTGACCCCTGTGAAAGGGTCGTTAGATCCCCAAAGGGGTCGCGACCCACAGGTTGAGAATTGCTGCCTTAGAGCCTCAAGTCTCTTCAGGGCTCTCTTTGGGTTCTGCAGTCTCCTTGGGCATAGCTTTGAAAAAAATGGATGATGTCAACCTTACTTCAGGTTGCTCAAGGAAGAATAAGACTCTGGGAAGAGGTTGGCATGAGAAGAACTAGCAGTTCCCATCATGTCCCCTTTGCCTTTTGCTAACACTAGAGAGTTCAGGGAATTTTCCCTTTTGGGTGAGATTTGGCACTCTCTCTTTTGGGTAAACTGAGTTATCTTGCTCCAAATGGGAGAGTTCCTTTACTCTGTTTTCTAGCATATATACTATGTATATTCTCTCTGATTTCTGTTATGCTATCACCTTGAATAAATAGGTTTCTTTGCTACTTGCTATGTGTATTCATTGTAGAATTGATATTTGGTGGGAAGGGTCTTAAACCTTGGATATATAAAACTTGGGTGTTCCTTCCCCTATTAATTAACAGTGTTCAGAAGTTTTGCTTGACCCCATCCCTTAGGCCAGGGGTAAGGAGCCTGTGGCCTCAAAGTCACATGTAGCCCTCTAGGTCCTCGAATGCAGCCCATTGACTGAATCTAAACTTCACAGAACAAATTCCCTTAATAAAAGGATCTGTTCTGTAAAACTTGGACTCAGTCAGAAGACCACACCCAAGGGCCTAAAAGGCCACATGTGGCCTAGAGGTCGCAGGTTCCCCACTTCTGCCCTAGACTAAAAATAATTAAGGGAGCAGATAAATATAATTATAGCCTAGAACCCCATCTCTTTTAAGAGAGTGGACTGGGCAAGTTTTGTGGCCAACCTTCTGTTTCACCTGAAAGGAATCAAAGTCTCCTTTGGAGAATGGTTGAGGGAAAAATGTCTAAAGAAGTAGCCCTTTGAGTCATATAGGAAACAGCTGTCACTACATATAATCAAACAATTCTTTTTCTCCAGGAGCTTAAATTTGATCAGAAGAGACAACATGCACCTACAGACATATATACAGAATAAATACAAGATTGTCAGTCAATAAGCATTGACTACTGTGTGTGAGGGTGGCTAGTCCAAAAGAATGGAGATGGGAAATGGACTGCCATAAATGAGGAGCAGAGAAAATGTCAATTTGACTGTACCACAAAGTGTGAGGAGAATAATGTATAACAAGGCTAGAAAGATAGTTTGAGATCAGTTTTTAACAGACAAATGTCTAATAGATTTTATGTTTTATCCTTGAAGCAATAGGGAATTACATAGGGAAGACTGAATAATTTGTTTTATGTGTGGGGTGAGAGGAAGGGAGGGGTCAAGAGCATGTCAAGGTTATGAACATAAAACCCTGGAAGAATAGAGATGGACTTGGGGGATGGGGAGGGAAGATAAATTTTGTCTTGGATATGTTAATTTTGAGATGTCTATGGGACGTCCATTTTGAAATGTCTAATAGGCAACTGATGTGGGACTGAAGCTCAAGCGAGAGTGTAGGTATGGATACATTTGTATATGTATGGATAGAGATGGATATGGATAGAGATGGATATGGAGATATATATATATATATGTGTGTATGTGTGTGTGTGTGTGTGTGTGTAATCTTCATAGAGATGATAATAAAACTCACGATTGCTGATAAGTCCACCAACATGAGAACTGAGATAGAGAGGGGGGAGAAGAAGGATGCTGACAGGGTCTTGGGAAACACTAGAGTAGAGTGAGTGATATGGATGACGAGTCAGCAAAGGAGACAGAGGCATGATGAGACAAATAGGAAAAGAAACAGGATGGTTATGTGAAATCCAAGAGAAAAGACTGTCCAGGAGGAGAGGCTGGTCAAGATTGTCAAATGCAACACATGTCTGGAAGAATGATGACTGAGAGAAGGCCCTTAGATTTGGATATTAACTAGTAATTGGTAAATTTGAAGAGAGGAAATTATGAAGGCAGGGAAACTAGCAGCTGAGAGGATCGGGAAAGGTTTGTGTAGAAGGTACCTGAACTGCATCTTGATGAAGGAAGAGAGGGATTCTATAAGTTGGAGGTGAGAAGGAGGGAATTCAAGTATGGGGAATGGCCAGTAAAAAGGAGCTCAAACCTATCAGATGTGCTCCTAAAGAATCCTATGTAATTCAGATTCTTGTAAATAACTCATAAAAAATTCATTTTGGTGAATGAATAAAAAATAAGATATTTCAGAAGTTTATTATATACTGGCAAACTGTGGTACAATCTTCTGTAAATATTCTTGTAAAGTAGATAATTATGATCTAATTTACTAATTATGTGAGTTGGGATGTTCCCAAGGTGAGTTTTCTTAAAGCCAGGCATTCTTGTGTTATTTATATAGGATAATTTCATGGGGAAAAAAGGAACTTCTTGTGAATTCTTCTCTCAGTTGAACTACCTACCTTTAAAGTAATTTGGTGAAGATGGTAAATTATTTTTGTGTCTTTTTCGCCATTGAATAAACCAATGTAACAAAAGAAAAAGTAGTTTCTTAAGACTGTGACAAGTACAGGACCCAGAAAAGAAACTGGCCACTCTGAATTCTCAACCACAATTCAATGCTCTATCAAACTTCAGATTATATACCTGGCCTTCAGTGAAAGGTAAAAACTAATTGTTTTACTGATAATATTTAGGAGGGCTTTTGGCAGCAGCCTAAAGACTAGCGTGGAAGATTCTCAAGTTAATCAGTCAATAAACATGTATTAAGCACCTACTATTTGGATAGCTATGTGGTGGGTGCAGTGGATAAAGTTCCAGGCAGGAAAACTCAAGACTGAAAAATGACAGAACAACAACACTCTGTATCAAGCATTCTGCCAAACACTGAAGATACAAAAAGTGGCAAAAGATAGTCCCTTTTCTCAAGGAGCTCACAGTCTAATGGAGGAGAAAACATGCAAAGAGATATATACAAAACAAGTGATATACAGGATAAATAGGAAACAATGAATGGGAGGAAGGCACAGGAATTAAGAAGGATCAAGGAAAGGTTCCCTTAGAAGGTGGAATTTTTGTTGGGACTTAAAGGAAGCCTTAAAGAACTCAGTAGTCAAAGCAGAGGTGGGAGAGTATTCAGAGTAAGGGGGGGGGCAGCCAGAGAAAATGCCTGGAGCCTGAGAGTCAGAGACGGCTAATGATGCAGTTGTTTGGTTCAAGGGGGCGATGCTATTTGATGCTATTAGAATGTGGGGGAATATGACTTGATATTAGGAGGGACTAGAAAGTATTTGGTAAAATGAGGGTAATCTGGTGGACCAGGTAAGAAAATATTCTAGTCCAGAAAGCAGGACCAGTTCTCAGTGAGAAGCTATAAAGGATTCTATGATTCAGGCCTTGGTGAGAAGTTCTCACTTCTGTGTAATTTTTTTGGACCCCCAGCTATCTGACATACTATGAGGATAAGATGATAGGAAAAGAAGACAAACTGGTCAACAGCTCATTGCATGCTGAAATTATGGGAAGACATGGAGAAGTTACACAAGAAAGGTGGGCACGGATGGATTCTGGAGGGGATACCCCCACTGATCAGATGAAAGATCCATTGGAGTATTTTTTGGGGCAGAAGGGAACGATCTCCTAATAATCAGAGCTGGCTAAAAGTGGAACATCTGCCTTGGGAGCGTTGAAGCCAAGGATAGATGATGACTTATTTTAGTGGGAAAGTCCATTTTTTGGAAATGGGCTGGACTTGATGGCAACTGATGTCCCTTCCAACTCTCAGATTCTTTGCTTCTACAAACTGAGGGGAGTGGGCTAGTCACGTAGCAAGAAAGAAGGATAGTAATCAGTAATAGGGCTTTGTGTTGCATTTGCATTCACCTAACATGAATTGTCCTAGGAGGAAGACCCCTACCATAACAGATAGAACCTCTATGATGAATTTACTGGAGGACATAAGAATAGCAAAGGAAAAAAGGGTGTGGATGTGTTTTGATCTGCAACATTGGGGTCAGTACCCACCTCAGTCAGACCATAGATACATTCAGGTATTGCAGTATAAGGGTAGATAGGTGGTGCAGTGGATAGAGTTCTAGGCCTGGAATGTGGAAGTCTCATCTTCCTGAGTTCAGATTTGGCCTCAAGACACTTTGTGACCCAGGGCATGTCACTTAATCCCGTTTGCCTCAGTTTCTTTATCTGTAAAATGAGTTGAAGGAAATGGCAAACCGCTCTAGTATCTTTGCCAAGGAAACCACACAATGGGGTCATAGAGAGTTGAATGACTGAAAAATGACTGAACAACAAAAATGAAAACATGCACAGAAAGGGCAAGAGAAAGGAGAGGCAGGAGCTACTAAATTTCTCTTAGATTAAGGACACCTGGCCTCTGTGCTGTTTGGCCTAGATGGCTAAAACCTGTGTGTTCTTTCATGTATAATTCAGCTTGTTTGTGGCTCTTATTTCATGCTTTTGCTTGTGATACATTATGAAATGCTCTCTCTATGAGTCATTGGCTTCACTTCATTCAAAGGCGCTGTTTGGACATCATCCCTGGAGGGCAGCCCACTGCAAGGTAGGTAATTGTTTCTCAGCGATCAGCAGAGGCAGGTGTTTGGTTTAGAGTTGAAAGATGCTGAGACTTCAAGCAGGGAGGCTTAAAGCCTTGTTTAGGATTGCTCATAGTCACCAAATACTCCTTCGACATTGACCCAGGACATCAAGGCAGGTTGGTGTGTGCCTTTCTATCTTGAATTACACCGGTTAACTGCCTATCTTCTCTTTATTGCTCTGCTATCTGCTGATCCACCAAGCTGTGTGGGAGGGGAGGAGGGATTCAAGAATTCCTGGTCCTCAACCTTTCCTGAACTTGCCTACTAAAAACTCATAGGATCCAGGAGCCAGAAAGGATCCCTAAGGATCTCTAAGATAATCTAGTTCAATCCTTTCGCTGTATGGATAAAGAAACTGAAATTTAGGAAGGTGTGAATGATTTGCCCAAGGTCAAACCCAAGTCTTTGGATTCCAAATCCCAGTGTACTTTCTAATACACCAGTGAGAGCTCTAAGGAAACTCAGGAGGGGCCTTTGAGAGCAGAGGCAATGTTAATTAGTATTTGGAATTAGTGATTTTTGAATGAAAGAAGTTTTAGTGAAAATGGAAACAGGCAAATTTAGTTTGGTTAAAGAGGCACCAATATTGGAAATGCCTTTCTTACTTTATTAGTATTATCTTGGATCTTTTCCCAGAAGAGCATATGGTGAAGATGCTTAGATTGCCTAATTAAATCAGCTGGCTGGAAGGCTATTCTTAGAGTCAGTACTTTAGCTGCAGTTGTGTGTTAGGTGAGATAATTCCATAAATCTGGACCCCCCCCCTCCAAAAAAAAAAGCACTGTGTACTTGTATAGTGTGGGTTTCTGCAGAGGGATCACGTTGCTACTAAGGGAAAGCCCAGCTCTTTTTGAACCTCCCTAGATCACTATAAGATAGGAAAGAGACTCTTCCTGTTTCCTAGAAGAAGATAAAGACATTAAAAAAAAACTTCAGGGAATCAGGGTTGAGGGAAATTTGAACTTTTATTGACTTTACTTTTCCCAATGGTAAATCCCTCAGGCCAGGTGGA
Source organism: Pseudocheirus occidentalis (assembly GCA_028646575.1). Classification (NCBI taxonomy): domain Eukaryota; kingdom Metazoa; phylum Chordata; class Mammalia; order Diprotodontia; family Pseudocheiridae; genus Pseudocheirus; species Pseudocheirus occidentalis. The sequence goes on along the minus strand of CM053594.1, from coordinate 256,056,810 downwards.
TATTTGTGTAGGGATGAGTGAATTCTTTCAACGGCCATCATTGCATCTGGCCATCATTGTAGGACTATACAGATTATCCTGGAGTTTCATTTAGCAGTACTAGAAGGGGTGGATTGGAGCTGGTGACCTTCATTGTGCATTTCTGCAACTAGGAAATTGTCCCTCTCCCTCCACTATGATCTTTCTTTTGCCATTTCACACTAATACCTGGGGCTAGGCATTGACAGGAGCCACACTATTTCTTTGTATAGGAGAGAAACACATGTCCTGTCTTTGGCATTTTATATCATAACTCTCTAAATGACTGGAGGAAAATTAGCAAATAGATTCTTCACCTTCAATAGACTGGCCAGCTCTATGATAACCTCCAGCGGGTAGACAACTATTGTGCTTTTGACTTTTCACTGCTATACTTTGTCTTTCCAGACCTCTTTCACAAATAAAGCAGCCTTGCTTTGAGATTGAGACCTCTTCCCTTTCACCCATCCTTCAGTGATTATTTGAGGACCAGAATTCAAAGCATTTGTGCATTCAATGTAGTCCCACTGTTTGGTACAGGTGCTCCCTATACCAGGATCAAAAGCAATCTCAACAAAACATGCTTCTAATAGAGAATCCAGTTCTAACACATACTCCAGTTCTTTAGCTCCACTTTATAGATGATCTGGAGTTCCTTCTGTGGCTCTAACAATGCTTCCTGATCCATAAAGACAAGGAGATTAGCTCAGAATTTTAAATCATAGGTCCCTTCCAAATCAAGGAATCCCAGATATAAGTCTGCTCCATTTTGTCTTATGGCTGCTCCTACCCTCTTTGTATACTCTCCAAGGCTGCTGTCGTTTCCTAATATTTTGGTCATTCTGTAGATCCATTCTCCCTTAGTGCTAGCCACTAGCCACCCACCCCGTGCTTTGCTTACTTCTTCCCATAAAATCTCCTAGAAAAAATTCACACAATATAATGGAGGCTTTCTCCTGGTTCTTTTACTTATAGTGGATGCCATTATAACACTTATCACTCATTCCTAATGGATGACTGACCCCCTTCTTTTCTTATCATAATTCTTTTTTGCTGCTTCTCATATGTGGGTCATTTGGTAAAATGTTGCAACTTGCTGGCAACCACCATGCATCATTGCATTCACTTGCCGAGACTTTTCTGAGATCCTTTTTCTATGTGCCATAAAGTATCACTGTGAGAAAAAGAAATATTGGCATTAAAAAAGACTAGGATTTTGTGGCAATAAGTAACTTCAGGAGGTTTTTGTGGCTTTTTCCCCCTCTGAAATCCAGTTAATATCATTCCTCAGTTTTTAAACAAATACATGTTTTGTTAGAAATTTAACATTAAACATCATCTAAGCAATGCAGCATTGTCAGAGCTCTATTTTTTCTTTTGTATCCACAGACAATAAAAGCCAAGTTCTTCCCATTTTTATTTTTTCCTCTCTACCTAAACTCTTATAACTTGAGGAGATTCTTATTCCATAACAACATTTGCCTATTTAGTATTCTAGACTAGTTGGAATTGCTTCTAATAGCTATATCTTTAGGCTTCTACCACAGTTGACTTGCAGGGTCTAGAGAGCAATCAATCAGGAAATATTTTTCTTTTTTTAAAAAAATGGTTTTATTGATCTATTTTGGTTTTTACCTTACTATATACTTTTCCCCAATATCTGTCTCCTTATAGGAGAGCCATCCTCTATAACAGTATTAAAATATTATAATAAATTATAATATTATATATTACAATAAATATAAAAATATTATAATAGTATTAAAAAAAAGAAAAAATCAGAAGAACTGATTAATATACCAAAAAAGTTGGAAAGTAGGTACAATGTGCAACCCTTGTAAACCTCCTATCTCAGCAAAAGGGTAGGTTGGGAATGTTTTCTCATATTTCTTCTTCCAAGCTATGATTGTTCTTTATAATTTTGCAACATTTAATTTTTATTTTGCACATGTGTGGTTTTCTTTCCATTTACATTGTTATCATTGTTATCTTGTGCTCTGGGCTCTGCTTACTTCACTCTGTATCAGTTCATATAGATCTTTTCATACTTCTCTGTATTTATCATATTCATCATTTGTTATAGTACAGTGATATTTATGTCCCATACTTTGTGTAGCCTTTCTGTGACTGATGAGCATCTACTTTGTTTCCAGTTCTTTGCTATCACAAAAAGTTCATTGAATGTTTATTGAATGCTTACTGTGTGCCTGGCACTGTTGATAAAAATCTAAAAGGGAAACAGTACCATTCCTTAAGAAACTTATATTCTAACAGAGGAGACAAAATGTACTTATAAAAGCACATGAACACAAGTGTGTGTGTATATGTCTGTACGTATGTATATATAAGTAATGTTGCTACTCTTGGGTACCACAGAAATAACATGCTGAAGATAGATATCTATGTGTCAGGACAAGGACCTCTATAGTGTTCTCTTCTAACCCTCAAGGGTCAGCCTTCTGTGGAAGGACTGTTGGACTCATGAGAGTAGCTGATGATTGAAAGGTAAGACTTCCTATCCTGATGGAAAAGGAGAAGTCTCAAGATATCTACACCAAATGGTGGAAGAAAAGGATGGGAGACTGGTTTTGAGGCCTCCCTGGCTTTGAGACCTCCCTAGGCCACCACTGATTCCAAGCACTCTCATGTTCCATTCTGCCATAAATGAAGGCAGAGACACCAAGGGAACCTGACCAGAGGTGAGGGTGGCTTCCCTTCCTCACCAGAGACTTAGTAGAAGTCCATAAAGTGGAGGTCATTGAGACTATCATTAATCAGATAGACTGTGGCCAAGAAGTATGTCTAGGAAGCTAATGGTATTGCAGAGCTTGTTGAAAGGGTAAATAGAAGACAGTGATAACCATTCCCCCACTTCTTTTGACCTTGTGAATTTGAGCCCTGTGCAATGTAGAATGAATCCTGCAGCTTGGTGGAGGCTCTACATCCTATAGAAAGTGATTGTCTCAGGTGCTTTCCCCTTTTCCCATCATTCTATGGCAGATTTAATAGGAAGTCTGTGGGGAGTCCTGCAGCAGGACTGAGAAAGTGTGGGAGCCCTGCCATCCCCAAGCAGGGCTGAGAAAGAATCACTGACCCAGAGGTTGCTGGTGGGTGCATAAAAAGAGACAGGACTCCCAGAATGGTGAAAGTAGAGAGCCCATGTTTATTCTTCTAGGAACAAGCTTTATAAGGCCATAATCCTCCTCCTTAATTGTTTTTCCCTGAGGACATTGTGCACTTTTCTGTTCCCAGGCCATGGGTGTAAATGCCACACTTATCTTGAGGACCTAATCCTCACACCTGTATGTTTGAGCTCTTTCCTGGGGGATGGGGAACCAATCCAGGTCCATCATCAGGCCAAACACCTGAGAGGGCTTGTTCAGCCATTAGGGTCAGAGTCCCACTGGCCTGTGGTCCTCCACATCTTCCCCCCGCCCCTTTTCGTTACAAGCGTAGGTGATGCGGGTCAGTGGTTACTTCATGCAGAGCATGAGTCTAACACCAGCAACAAAGGGAAACAATGCAAAACTGCAAAGAGACACAGTTATAATCAGGGAAAGAAGCAACGTATATCCAATCACAATCAGACCTATGATTTCACTGGTGTTACACAGATAGGATGAAATCTATAATCATATTGCATCAACATCCCGTTTAGCTGTAACCACCTCTTTCACATTCTCAATCAACAGCAATAGATCTTCATTTGTGCTATTGAGATATTTCTCTGCAATTGTACAAATTCAGTGTTCTTTGTCTCTCTCTGTAAAGAGGTGATAGACACTGCAAGAACCATGGAAGATGTAAGCATTGTAACAAAATACACTTCTTCCACCTCCACTTTTCACCAATTGCATAAGCACTCAATCAGAAGGGCTACCAAACCACCCAACACTATTTAAAGGGCAAAAGGGACTTGAGTTACAATCTTATTCCCAACAATAGTGTTATACTGTGCAAGTTGACATTGAATGCAAGTAACATTCTATAGGGTCCCTGAATGTTTGTTTGTTTTCTGTGGGGAGGTAAGCAAATTGCCGGAAAAGACAAGCAGCCAAATTGGGGTAACTGGTATTGTTCCTATGCACATGTCCTTGATAATTATGCACAATTGTCAATAGCTGCAAAAGCATTTTCACAAGCCCTATTGAGTTTGTTGTTCTTGATCACCCTCTGCCATGGTTATTCAGGGTGAGTGATGTCAGCAGGACTAGGCAGCTCTGCACTCTCAAGTGGGTCATCCTGTTGCAGGGGTGTCTTTTCCTTCTGGAGGGGCATCTGTGGCATCAGGCGCATCGCCTTTGAAGGCTCTGTGATCACTTGAGCATGCGGTTGTGGGATCCAGATTGAAGTGTCTCCATTACCTGGGGAAATACAAACATACCCTTTCCCCCAAGTAATCACTGTCCCAGACCCCCTACAGGTGTTCATGGCTAAGTCTTTCAACATTCAGACTATAATAGGGTGTTCCACACCTGACTTCCCCTTTCTTTTGTTTCTGAAGGAACTGCAGTATCAATATGTCTGCATATGTATACTAAATATTTGCTGTCCAACACAATATCAAAGGGTACAGTTTGAGCAGAAGTAAAGTGAGTATTAATAGCTTTATCATTATTAGAATTAATGTAGTAGCTTGCATTTCCAGGAAGTTGATAGACAAAAGAAGTTCCTAACTAGAACCTTACAACTGAATAGTAGAAATACATTCCTGTTTAACAAAGCTTGTTTATCCTCTGATCATATTCATTTTGGAAGAAAGAGACACTTCAGAAATTGAATCTTTTACCTATAAAAAGTTCAGACACTACTTAACTCTTCCTTTGGTCATGGAATGAGAGTCAAATGGTTTTAGCTGTTGCCTCCTTTTTAACTATAGGTAAAGGTATAAATACCTGATGCAGAGGTTTTTTTCTCTTCTCACAGCTGCAGAACCTGATTGTGGATTTAGGGGTTTGAATTGGAGAGATCTATTTGCTTGTTTAAAGGCGTGGGCTTCAGGGTGCCTCAGGGCTGTTGCTAGTGGGTCCTTGATAAATTTAGTATGCTTCCTCCCTTTTGCCAGATTGGGGAGGGCAACTGAAACTCTCCACTAATCTTTGGCACACTGTCTACTGCTCTAATCTGGGATGAGAGGCTTCAATGAATCTTTACAAAATATTTTAAACTGTACCAATGTGTCCATTCCCTAAAATCCTTCTTGAAAGCGAGTGCTCTAGATGGCAGCGTAGAAGCAGCAAAACTTCACAGCTCTGACAAAGCCACCACAAATACCCACAAAATATGACTCTAAATAAATTCTAGGGCTCCCAAACTCACAAAAATGGAGAAAACACATCTCTCACTGAAGGCAGCTTGGCAGGAGGGGCTCATCACGGCAGGCCAGAAGCCGAGACCAGCCCAGCCCAAAACCAAAACCATGGCCAGGCCCCAGGGTGGTCGGGAGGAGCCCAGCCACAGCGTGAGTCTACCCACAGAACAGATCTATAGCACCTGGAGCAATCTTTACATCTATCAAGATAGGATTAGAGAAAGGTCAGTGAAAGTGAAACTTTCAAGCTAAATTTGGGGGAGGAAAAGCAGTTCAGCCAATCTGCCCCCATGGCAAGGAAGCAATGGGGGAAGGGCAGGATCTGTCCTCCACTGGGCTGCTTCAGAGCTCCTAGCTTGTAAACCCCGCAAGGAGGCTGAGACAATTGGTCAGGGGCAAGGGCTCTAGGGTTGAGCAGCCCAGATCCAGATCATGGTCTTGGGTAGTAGTCATGGGGTGTGCTTTCAGCAAGCCAAAGCTGGTGGGGGCTGCAGCACCCCCATAATAGCTCCGGCAGCTGGGAAAACCCTAGCAGTTTGGGATAGAGCTCTCTCTCCCCCCCCCAAGCAGAGTTTCACAAAGCTAAAAAAAACCCAACCAATTAATTGACTGGCCAACATGAG
>CM053594.1:256024076-256050358 GCA_028646575.1 Pseudocheirus occidentalis | reverse complement strand
AGGAAGGAGGGACACACAGCCTCTCACAATTTGCCCACCGTGGAGATGTCCTGTGTAATTACACAGGTACAGCCTGTATTGAATTGCTGTTCCTCCCAGTGGGAGTGGGTGACGGGGAGGAATTGCAAGAATCTAGTATTTAAAGCTATACAATCAAATGCAACTGGCAAATAATACATACGGGGAAGGAGCCGGGCTAGGTTCTACATACAGAAAGCTAGAGGGGTGTCGGAGGAGGGCATAAAAGGGAACAGATTGTGGGAGGGGTCTTACAGTGGGATCAATGTTCTGGGCTGGGGGGTAGGGGCAAAAAGAGGAGAAAATTTGTAACTTAAAACCTGGTGGAAATGAATGATGTAACCAAGAAAATAAATTAAAATTAAAAATAAAATAAAATAAAAGTAAGGGGGAAGGGAATAAGAGGGAGGGGGAGGATAGAAGAGAAGGTAGACTAGGGGAAGGGGTAATTAGAATGCATGCCAACTTGGGGTGGGGCATAGGGGAGAGATGGGGAGAAAATTTAGAATTCAAAGTCTTGTAGAAATGAATACTGAAAACTAAAAATAAATAAATTCTGATTAGAGATGGAAAATAAATAAATACAAGCACCAAAAATGGCAAAATATTTGTGTTGACTGTCAGTACTTATAGCTTTTTGAAAGGAACTGATACAAAACTATAGGGGGAAGAGATACTCATTTTGCAGTGTACAAATAATAGCCAAAGAATATGAATTGACAGTAAAGGGGGAAACAAAAATAGTAAATAAAGACTTAAGAAAATGTCTGACCTCACTAAGGACTTGAAAAATCCGTTCAAACTACTGTAAAGTGCCACTTTATACCCACTAAGCTGTTGAAACTAAATACATATGCTCCACCCCAATATTGGCAGGACTGTCAGAAGACAGGTATATCTGTGCACTGCTGATAATGTAGTCTGTCTGGAAAGAGATCAGTGAATGTGCAATGAGAACAATCAACCTGACCTTGCTCTATGCCCCAGTAATCTAATTACCCTATTAGAAAACATGACAGAAATATGAAAATCTATAATTATCCTATTAGAAAATATGAAAAATATTTTTGTGTATGTGTGTGTGTTTAAAGAACTAGAATGCTCTATGGATGTAGTAACTAACCACCACAGATAAAGGGATAAAGGGATAAACAAATATCTTGTGCATCTTTTGCTTGGGTAAATAATTGTGGCTACACTAAAAAGAATTTGTGCTGGATCCTTTTGATGGATAACAAATTCCAAGTTTCGTTCCTCCTACTTGTTATCCCTGGCATGTACAGATTCCCCATACCTCCCATCCCTGTGGAATGGGCAGATGACAACAATTTGTTCCAACAGCCAGGAAGGTGGCAGAAGCAGGTGCTGTGGAGCACTTAGAGCTTGGTCAGACACTGAAGACACCGAGGAAATTCATTGAATACTGGGCCTTTGCCAGTCATCTTGACTTTTGCCATTGGACTCCAATGGCTCTGGAGGAGAAAGTGAGGCTCACAACTTTGTGAAACTCTACCCCACTTGAAGAGTCCTTGAAGATCACAGCAAAGGGCAGGCTAAGTCAAGAATCATTAAGTTGCCCTTATTTTTAAAAACCCTTCCTTCATCCTGTTGCCCCCTCCAGCTGTCATCCTATTTTTCTTTACATTTAGAGCCAGATTCTCAGGATTTAGATGTTACAGTGGGGCTGCTGCCTCCACTTCCTTACCCCATGCTTTCTTTCTCTAACCCTTTGTCCTAATCATCCCATTCTTTTTTTTAAATCTTTATTCTTTGTGACTGCTTCACTGCATTTAATACCATTAATCATCACCTTTTGTTATTTTCGTTATAGTTTTTCAATCATGTCTGACTCTTCATGACCCCATCTAGGGTTTTCTTGGCAAAGATACTAGAGGGGTTTGCCATTTCCTTCTCCAAGTCATTTTATAGATGAGGAAACTGAAGCAAACAGGGTTAAATGACTTGCCTAGGGTCACACAGCTAGTGTCTGAGATCACATTTGAACTCAGGAAGATGTCTCCCTGATTCCAGGCCCAGCACTTTATGTACTGTACCATTTAGCCCTCCCTATCCCCCTTTATAATCAGTCCTTTTCTTCCTTGGATTCCTTTGGAGTTCATCTTCATGCTTCTACCACTGGAAACAGCAATGTTACTAATTGGATTTGGAGAATCAGAAAGACTTGACCTCAAATTCGACCTCTGAGCTTACTAGCCGAAGGACAATGGAAAAAGCACTTGAATCTTTCTGACCCTGAATTTCTTCATCTATTAAATGGGGGTAATAATATCTGTAAAACTCTCGCAGGATTATTGTGAGGCTCAATGAAAATGATATATGCAAAGTTCTCTGCCTACTTTAAAGTGCTTCATAAGTCTATATTATTATTACCTGATTGTTCTCTTTCTACATTTATTTGCTGACCTCTTCTTTTCTACCATAATAAGTATTGATGTTCTTCAAGTTTTGCCCTTAGAATAAAAGTTCAGAGATTAGATAACATTGCTTCTCTTCCTCCCTCTCTCTCTCTCTCTCTCTCTCTCTCTCTCTCTCTCTCTCCCCCCCCTCTCCTTTTTTCTCTTGTTTCTCTCTGTTTCTTATTCTCTGTCTCTCAGTATTCTGATCCACTCCAAGACCTTCGACCTTCAACCTTCAAGTGGACGTCTACCAAATAAATATCTCTAGCACTTACTCCTCTCCCAAACTCAAGTATTACCTCTTCAAATGCCTTCTGGTCAGTTTCATTTGAATGTTCCTTCATCAACTCAAATTCAGCATGTCTAAAATTAAACATTTAATATCTCTCTCCTGCAACCCATATCATCTCTTATTGCTGCTTTCATTTTCCTCTTAATGATACCATTACCCTGCTAGTCACTTAGACTCAAAGCCTCAAAGTCACATTTGATTCTTTTTAAACACCTCCCCCACTCTAATAAATCACCACATCTGACTAATTATTCCACTGCCATGTCTCTTATACCTATCCCTTCCTTTTCATTTTTGCTGCCACCACCATATTTCATTATTACTTTTGCCCAAACATTTTCAATAGCCTCCTAACTGTTGTCCCTCTCTCCAACCTCTTGCTTCTCCAATTTACACTTAACATGGCTTAACAATTAATCTTTGAATATCACCATCTAATAACACCATCCTGTTCAAAGTCTGTAGTGGTTTCCCTTTGCTTACAGAATTAAGTCCAAACTCTGTAACCTTATATATAAGGCCCTGCAAAATTGGATCTTGATGAACTCCTTCTGGGCTTACTCACTTGTTCAAAAAAGAAATTTTGGTTTGTTTTGTTATTGTTGTTTGTCCTTCGTTTTAGAAGAGGAACAAAGATATCATGAGGGTAATGTCCAGACATGCACGTGAATTGGATTTAAGTGAGACAAAGCTTCACAAAGTCATCAATCTCATTCTTTCCTCCAGAGCTACCAGAGTCCAGTGACAAAAGTCAAGACAGGTGATGACCTGGGATGCAGTGGAGTAGCAAAAAATCAGAAACAAAGAAGATGCCCATCAATTGGGGCATGGCTCCTATGCATTTATCAAGGACAGGACTGTTTTTTGTTAAGCATCCTTTGGATGTTTTAAGACTTTTCCTAATAGAAGGAGTTCTAGAATAGGAGTCAGAGGAACTAGGTTTGAATCTTGCCTTGGCTAATGGATGCTCATGTGACTTTGGGTAATCTGCTTAACTTCACCAAGCCTCAGTTCTCTCACTTGCAAAATGAGGGAGTTAAAGTAACTGGTCTCTAAGGTCATTTCTCAATCAAAACCTATGAGTCCCTAATGAAAACAGATAATGATGTGGAGAAAAGCATCATTAACACAACCAGGAAAAGACTAATTTACTGATTGTTGATGATACCTTTGAAGCTGATAGATTATGACAAATATTATGTATGTATAAGAGATTGAATGGGTTATGATTAGACAGGATAGGTTAGCTCCATTCTGTGTTTTTTAAACATATATACATAAGATACAGAAGTAGGACTTTTGTGCTGTTCATGAAAATCCAGCTCATAATGGCAATGCATATTGATAATTTCTTTAATAGTTTGTTAAGAGTTGCCTGGGACACCAACAGGTAAAGTGACCATCTAAGGTCACACAGATTGTATGAGGTGAGTCTTGAACCCAGGTCATATAGATTTGAAGGCCAGCCTGATTATCCATTACAACATGCAGCCTCTTCTAACTCTGTCATTACACTGGTCAAATACCAGTTCCCTGCACTTCACTGTTCTTAAAAACCTCTCCTCTTAGAAAGAAGAGAGCTTCAAGTATATTTCACAATTCTCTGAGAAGTGGTTATATTCCAGGAAATGGGGGTTTTGCCACCTTGGCCACTTTCTCATAAAATGAGGAGACCTGCACAGAATGAGTCAGTTTTCAGTTCCCATGGTTCAGAAGTCTTACTTGTATACAGACATTTTACAATGCCTCCTCTCTTCTCAGTGCCTTGCAATGACATATTTGAAGGCCATTGGCAATTGTGACCTGGAGTAGAGTGACTTTATTAAACTCCAAAGTGCTGCTTATTAAGAGATGGAGACTCCTCTTGCCTTCTGACTGAGAGCTCCCCAAAGTGTCAGCAGTTCTGTAGTTCTACTCTGGGAGCAGTGTTTTTAAAATGGGATTCAGTCTGAAAGAGTGTCTCATTTCTTATTAACGTGTAGGCCCCCAGGGCTTCATTGGGATGCACAAAAGCTTGTGTGAGGAAATATATTACTTGGGCAAAGGTTTATGATTTGCCTAAAGAACTGAAGTTTATCTTTTACTTATTACACACTGAGACCTCTGGGTTTAAATGGTGTCTCTGTTCTAGTCCACACCAACTAATTTCAGTATTACTTGTATCTGCCCTTTAGATGTCTGAGGGATGTTTGGATTTCAATTTCAGGAAGCCCCGCCTATTAAAGTGATAAGGACTAGACTGATGAATAAGTCTTAAAAAAACAAAAAACAAACCCACAACAAAAACTAGCGCTCCCAGTTGGGCATTCTTGATAGTCATAACTAGAACTAGATAGCAGTGACTTTGCCTGAGGGTAGGTAATTTACAGGGCTATGACAACATCCTTCCCACCTGACCCCTCAGTCCTCCCCCCAGCCTCATTTATCAGCACTCTCTTTTGCCCAGCTCTGGGCCCAGCAGCAATAGTGTGTTTCTTCCTATTTCAGCAAAGTAAAAACTGCAAGGTGTCCCAGCTTGCATTCCCTCCTTCCCCCTAGACCATACGGTACCACTACCACTTACTACAGATGAAAAGTTTTGCTAGTTTGGGCTGTACTTCCTGGTCCTTAATCAGAATCACAGACTCAGTGTAGTAGCGATAAGATAAAGGGATGTTCCTACACCAACCAGTGCCATGGAACAAAATAATCCATCTATTCTGAACTACAACTTCCTTCTTTCCTCTTCTCTTCCCTTCCTTTCTACATCCTTCATTCCTTCTTTCAGTTCTTCCAACATGGATGACTCCAGTAGCCTGTAGGTTGATTTTCTTGCCTCAAGTCTCCCCCCAACTTCAGTCATCCTTCACTCAACTGACAAATTAATCATCCTAATCAGTGAAGATCTGACTCTGTCACCCTCCCTATTCAGTAAAATTAAATGCTTCCTGTCACCTCCAGAATAAAATATAAAATCCTTTGTTTGGTATTCAAAACCTTCTCACTTTGAGACCCTCCTTTCTGGTCTTCTTCCACCTTAACCCCTGTGGACTCTTCTCTCCAGTGGCACTGGCTGTTCCTCCCACAGGACTCTCTGTCTCCAGGAATTTTCACTGGCTGTCCCCAATGTCTAGAATACTCTTCCTCCTCATCTCCTCCTCCTTGGTTTTCCTGGCTTCCTTCAAGTTCCAGCTGAAATTCCACCTTTAACAGGAAGACTTTGCTGACACCTTATAAAGCTAGAGCTTACCCTCTGTTGATCATCTCCAATTTATTCTGTACATATCTTATTTATACACAAATACTTGCATACTGTCTACCCCAGGAGACTGTGAGTCTTTGGAGAGTGAGGCCTATCTTTTGCCTTTCTTTTTATTCCCAGTGTGTTACAAAGTGACTGGAAAATAGCAGATGCTCAATAAAACTTACTGATTGGTTCCCAAGTCCAGTCTTTCCCACATCCTTTCCTTCCTTCTTCCTAGTCAATGATAAAATAATGTCTGCAGTTCATTTTTGTCTTACTCCTTTTTAAGTTTTTAGATATTTTTGGCCAAAGCAAGGTGCTTTCTCCATTTCAGCTTGACCACTCAGTATTTTACATTTGTCTGTTATGTGATCTCCACTTTCAAAGGAGGTAACTGCTTTTGATGAAATACTGGTTGCTTTTAAACAGCATCAAAACCCATCTTAAATTGGACTTGCAGGTCATTCTGCCACCTTTAAGCAGCATCATGCTTTTCAATAGGCAGACTTCTATTTCCTAAAAACAGATTTCCACTAAATACGGCAAGTGGGCAGAGGTTGTAGAGCTGTGTAATTACACACAATGAAATGTATAGCTCTGCAGCACCATTAGCCTAGAGTTTCATTGAACTGGAATCTAGTCAAGCAGGAGGTCTTTGTTTTCTTCACTACTGTGCTTATAGTGATAAAATACTAGGAGGAAGATGGGCTAATGTAGAAGTACACAATTGAAAATGACTCAGAATGAGTCAGACGAACTACAAAGTTGGGAGGGATAGTTAACACATTTGACAGAGTCAAGATCTAAAAAGAGCTCTAGAACGTTGGACTGAATCTAAGAAGATGAAATGCAATAGGGATAATATAAAAGTCTTATATTTGGGTTAAAAAAATATCCAGTTCCATGAGTATTATGATGAAGGAGGTATGGTTAAATAGCAATCTGAAAAAAAAATATTTGGGGGTTTTAGTAATTACAAGCTCAAGGTGAGTCAGCAATGTGAGGTGGGGGCTCAAAAAACCAGGTTGTCTTAAAGAGGGACCCAGTTTCCTGGAATAAGTTGATGATCATAGTCTCCTGGTATTTTGTCTTGATTGTAGCTTATTTGGAGGTCTGTGTTCTGTTCTGGGGGTGCCCTAGTTTAAGAAGGACATTGATAAGCTGGAGAACATCCCAGGTATCTTGAAAAGGTCTGTATTTTGGAGAAGCCCTCAGTGTATCTTTCCAGTATAAACCAGCACAGCCCCTCTCTTAGGCAGGCATCTTGAAACAGCTCTTAATTCAATTCAACAAACAGGGCTTACTATGGGAAAGGCAGTATGGAAGGTGAAAGGACATATAGGAAATGGGCCATTTTGACTTGAATAGAGTATGTTAAGGAGAGTAATATGGAAAAAGACCAGAAAGGTAGGTTGGGACCAGATTATAATCCCATAAACAAATTGAGAAAGGAGCTATTGAAGATTTGTGAGTAGGAGAGGGATTTGGTCAGATCTGTAAGGTAAGAATATCAGTTTGGTAGATAACACAGAGGGTGGATGGGAGAGAGGAAAGACTGGAGGCAAAGAGGTCAAGTAGGAAGTCATTTCAATAAATCAAGTGAAAATAAGGGTCTGAACTAGAATAAAGGCTATGAAAGTGAGAAGAGAAGGGATACAAAGTGATGTTGTAGAGGGGAAGTGAGTGGGGTACACTCTCTGCACCCTCTGTGAAGACTCCTCAGAACAAGAAGGGAGAGAAACTATCTTGAAACCAGAGACAGAGTAGACAAACCTGAGTCCTGGGTTTCCTAAGAAATTATACAACCTAGGACCCTTCCCCCCTTCCCTTGCTGTCAATCAACCTTAAGCTCTTCAGGAATTTTAGGAATTTCTTAGAACCCTCCTTCTTCACTTTGGCTTTGCCACATAAGGATAGGAACATTTAGATTGGCTATCCTCTATTTCCTTGTTCTTTGTAAGCCCACCTCCCAGCCACTGAGATACAGTGGTGGGCTTCTTTGTTCTTTATCATTGGAAGCGATTTCATGCTCAGATTGTAAAACTGCCTCCCAGCTAATGGGAGAAGAGACAGTGGTGGGAGGTGGATTGACTCTTGTTAGGGTATAAATTCTTGTTCCTCTTCTGTAACACACCTCATTCTGCTGGTTCATGCTGGTGGAAGAGATGCCCTCTTCTTGTGAAAATTGAATAAAACTTCCTGGTTTTTCCTCAAGACACCTCTGACTTTTAATTTTTTGGGGTAGGGGATTTTGGGGGTCCATGGTACCCCACACAGAGGCAAAATGAACAAAATTTGACAACTGATTGAGTGTATGTGAGGGCAGTGCTGTTTGACCTTGAACTCAACAGAAAAAAGGCAAATTGGAGGAAGAGTCTAGGGGAAAGATAATGAATTTTGTTTTAGATGTGTTGTTTTCCATGTCCATGGAACATCCAAGTAGAGATTATAGGCAATTAGCAATGTGAGACTGGAGTTAAGAGAGAGATTGGGACTGCATGATATTCAGATTTGTGAGTCATCTGCAGAAAGACGATAATTAAACTCATGGAAACTGATAACTAAGAGAGAGGTATAGACAAAGAGGAGGGCCAAGGACAGAGCCCTAGGGAACACCCACACTCAGTGGGTAGAAGCCAAATGCTGATAGAGTACAGGAGACTGTTTTAATATGTGCTTTAATAATACTTAAATTATGCTTGGTCCTGAGCAATCTAGATATGTCAGTTATAATGTTCTAGCCATGAGAGTGAAGTGTTAGAATAGAATTCCAAGAGAGCTTGTGAACCTTCCAGCCTTATGGTTCCATTCACATGTATTATTTCATGGGTTCAAGGCATACTAGACTCTAGGGATGAAGTGGCAAGAGGAAAAACAGACCCGGACTAAACAGCAAGTTTAAATAGACAAGTATATACTTAAGAATTTGAGGAGTGAGAGAGAGCACTAAAGAATCAGAAAAAAAGTTTCCCATAGAAGGGAACCCATAATAGAAAAGCCTTGAATGAAGCTAAAATTCTAAAAGGCAGAAGAGGATCAATAAAAGTAGTACAGACTCTTCCATTAACTTTTAGAACACACACACACACACACACACACACACACACACCAGAACAATTTTATATTTTAAAAACTACCTAATAGATTGTTTTATATATAAACTTTTTCTTGCTGCTTTTTATATGCTAGAGACTTCCCCTCTAAGGTTACATTTCATCAATTCTGTATGTATCTATCTTGTATGACATTATTTATATGTCATCTCCCCCTTTAGAATGTAAGCTTCTTGAGGGCAGGGACTGTTTTTGCCCTTTTTTCTATCTCTAGAGTTTAGTACAGCGACTGGCACATAGTAAATGCCTGGTAAGTGCTTGTTCATGATGTTCTAAATCCTAATAAAGGATACTTGAAAGACCTATAGATCCTCATTGGTCTGAGAAAGTTTAGGCAATGCTTCCAGAGAGTGGGGAAGGATTTGGAGTAGGCCATAAATGAAATATCCCTTTAACTCTTCTTCCATTTCAGAGAAGGAATCATTTCAATAATGTCTTTCCTGGACCACTGCAGTAGACTCTTGGGGTAAACTGGTCTCCCTATGTCAAGACTCTGCTCAATCCAATCCATCTTATACTCGGATGCCTAAGTGATATTCCAAAAGTATAGCTCTGACTATGTCATTCCCCTGTTCAAGAAGAACCTCTAGGTCACAGCGGTTCTCAACCTTCCTAATGCTGCGACCCTTTAATACAGTTCCTCGTGTTGTGGTGACCCCCAACCATAAAATTATTTTTGTTGCTACTTTGTAACTATAATTTTGCTACTGTTATGAATCGTAATGTAAATATCTGATATGCAGGATGTATTTTCATTGTTACAAAATGGATATAACCCACAGGTTGAGAACCGTTGCTCTAGGATCAAATTCCTCTAGCATTTAAAGATCTTCACATCCCGGCTCAAGCCTATTTTTTTTAATCTTATGCATTACTTCTCATGTACTCTTTGGTTCAGTAGCTCTAGGTCCTCAAGTGGGGCCCTTTGACTGACATATTTATTGTGTGTGCATGTACATATATAATATACTTACATATATGCATGTATATATCTATATCTCAGCCTTTCAAGGTTACTCTTCCAAATTACATTTGAGGGGTAGGTCTGTAGAGTGTATTATACTGAGGGTTCAGGGGTGTACTTTGTGGCATTCACCTTTTAACATGACAGCTCAAACCCTGAGAGGCATTCCTGCCACTAATAATCAGCAAAGACATTTACTGTGATGTCACAGAACTGACAAAATATCCTCCTTTTAAACCTGGGGCATTCTCTTCCCAACACAGACACAGGATCCACAGGAAGAATGGACTCTGCCTTAGAGTAAGATGATAGTAATGCAAATGTGTAGGACACATGGGTAGCAAAGGCAGTACATGCCTCCTAGGGCTTTGAGACCTCCATGTTCTTGCTCTCCTCACTTTTCTCTGTAGTGTGATGTATGTACCATCTGTGCTGGGCTGCTGCTTAGCAGGGTTCACAGGGTCTCCTCCTATCTAGTCGGCTCTCTTCTTTTTTTTTTTCCTCTTTTTTTTCTCAATTACATGTAAAATTTTTTTAACATTTGTTTTGTAAAAAACATTGAAGGGCAGCTAGGTGGCACAATGGGTAGTGCATAGACTCTGGAGTTGGGAGGTCCTCAGTTCAAATCCAGCCTCAGACACTTGACACTTACTAGGTGTGTGACCCTGGACAAATCACTTAACCCCACTGCCTTGAGCAAAAATTCCCAAACTAAACAAACAAGCAAAAATCCTTGAGTTACAAATTTTTTCCTTCCTTCTCTTTTCCTATTGAGAAGGCATTGATTTGGATTATACATGTGCAGTCATGAAAAACA
This sequence comes from Pseudocheirus occidentalis, assembly GCA_028646575.1. Lineage (NCBI taxonomy): Eukaryota > Metazoa > Chordata > Mammalia > Diprotodontia > Pseudocheiridae > Pseudocheirus > Pseudocheirus occidentalis. The sequence continues at coordinate 256,039,514 of CM053594.1, read as the reverse complement.
TTTCCACATTGCTATGTTGCAAAAGAAAATGCAGACAAAAAGAAACAAACAAACCCCAAACCCAACCCGTGAATAATAAAGTAAAAGAAGTATTCGGTTCTCTTCTTTGCTGCCAGTTATTTGTTGTGCTTCTTTCCCCTAGTGATTACTTCTTTGGAGGGGACCATCTCCAGTCGTCCTCACTACTGGACCCAGATGTCTCCAGAGGAGAAAGTGAAGCAGGTGACCTTGCACAGCCCTTCCTCACTTAAATCCAGTTCACTTGCAAGTCATAGCATCATCTTCCTTGATGTCATAGTCCTCTTCCAAGAAGGAAGGACAAACCACAGCTTCTCTGAAACAGTATCTATCCAGATTATTTATCTCTATTCCCTGCTGCTTACAGTGTCTCTTACTAATGGAGCAGCTTCACTTTGAAGTGACATGGTCAATGAAGGTAGGGAGAAAGGAGAGAGAAACCTTATTCTCTCCTTGCAAAGAATGATTCCTACTCAGCATCCTGATTCTTCTCTTTCTGGCTCCCAGCTACGAACAAATTCCACAGAGCTTAGTTATTTGATGGGGTGGGTAGGTGGTACAGTGGTTAGAGTGCTGTCCCTGGAGTCAGGAGAACCTGAGTTCAAATCTGGCCTTGGACACTTACTAGTTGTTTGATGCTGGGCAAATCACTTAATCCTGTTTGCCCAAGTTCCTCTTTGCAAAATGAGCTGAAGCAGGAAAAAACAAAGCATTCTGGTATCCAAGAGAGGGTCCTCCCTTCACTCAAATGGGGTCAGAGAGAGTCAGACACAATGAAAAGATTCAGCTATCAACAGATAACTATTTAATGCCCCAGGAATGGGACTAGTCTGTTTGATCAGCCAATCACTTTGTTACTTTCTAATTAAATTAGGAAAGAGTATCCACACTTCATAAAGGAATAAGGGCATAAATGCATCTTTACTATGAAAGACTGTTAATGTGAGTGAATTTTGGGTTTTATGGCCTAGGGGTTGATCACAGATCAGCTTTCTTCCACATGCTTACTTTATATGTAGCACATGGCTTGGTGACGTGGTGGTGGTGCTGTGTGTGCCTGAGAGGGAGGCAGCAATAGACATCTTCATTATATCCTCCCCCTCCTCTTCTCCAAGGAAGACTGGTTTCTGTCAGGAGGGGAAGCAAGCTATTCTGCTCTCCTCGGAAAAAGGGGACGCAAAGTAAAGTTACATCTGTGTCCTCCCTTAAATAATGTTAGCTCATGTAAGGTGTGATTGAATCTTGTTTCCACAGAAATTATATGAAACCTAAGAAATCATTCTGAGGTCAGATCGACTGTAGTGGAAAGGGAATGTAATCAGCATATCTAAAGGCAGACTCTTTTTGTCCAAAGATCTCTTTCCCTGTGTATAAAAAAACCAGGCCAGGTGTGGCTCACCAAGTATGAGGTCCATGAACCCTGATATAGTCTTAGATAATAGGACTTTTAATCATGAATATCTTGGGTTTCAATCTTCAACTGACAACGTTTGTCAATTCTCTTAGCTATTGAGAAAATTCCTTTCTCATGCTATCTGATGGAGACAAATGGGGAGGAAACTAAGAGTATTTTTTTTTTTGGTTTGGCATTTTCTTTATTCAATAAAGAATAAAGTATATGATAATAAAAAGGGGGAGTTGTAATGTGGAAATGTGTAATCAGAGGTGTAGATCCATGAGGAGATGGGGTTTGTTTTCTGTGAACTCTGACCTGGGGTTCAGGAAGGAAATTCTAATCTGGATGGATTCTAAAAAGGGCTTTTGTAACTATCTTAAGTTGTGTGTGCTTGTGCCTATGAAGTGACTTTTTTTCACAAGGGGTTCAAGGCCAGGTTACCCATCAGAAATGCTGTGAAATAAAAATCTTTTTTTCTAAATTCACTTCAGCCAGGTGGAATTCTTGGTAAAATTATTATTTCTAACAGCTCAGGAGATTTAATTTTTAGGTTTGAGCTAAATTCCCAAAAGCTAATTCATTAATGGGAGAAAGAGACCCACCCTCCCCCCAAACTTTATATGCAAGACCTGACTCCCTTCTCACCAAATACCAGTTCTTCAGTGAATACATAAAGGATAGAAAAGAAACCCATTTATCCAAGTCAGTAGTAAAATAGAAATTAGGGGAAGGAGCTTTCCTACTGGGAGTGAGGTAACAGCTCAACCCAGAGAAAGAATCGTATTTCACCCAAGGGGAAATTCTCTGAAGTCACTAGGTTAGCAAGCTGAGGCTAGAGACATGATGAAGACTCCCAGCCGTTTTCATAGCAGCTTCTTCCCAGTCTTTTTCTTCTTTCAGCAACCTGAAGAGAAGGTGAGATCACACATCTTCTCTCTCAGAGCTGGAAGCCAGAAGAGTCTGAAGAGACTGATGAGAACGGATCTCTCTTCTCTCCTGTTTTCCTGAAGTCTGGCTCACCCAGAGCCTCAGGGCATTGATCTCCACCAATGAGGACAGAGTCCTTTGAACCAGGGTTACATCCATATACTTATATATGTACAAGTTGTCTTCTCCAATAGGATGTCAACTTTTTTTGGTCTTTTTGGAGGGGGAAGGCAGGGCAAATGGAGTTCAGTGACTTGCCCAAGGTCACACAGCTAGTAAATTGTTAAGTGTCTGAGGCTGAATTTGAACCCAGATCCTCCTGACTCCAGGGTCAGTGCTCTATTTACCCTGCCACCTAGCCACCCCACGATGTCAACTTTTTGAGGAGATTTTTTTTTTTGTCTGTATTTCAGGTGTCTGGCACAATGCCTGGAATATATAGTAGTTACCTAATACATGTTTGTTGATGGATTATTTACTGAGAGAGCTGGAAAGAAATGATCGGTTTCCACATACTAGTTTTTCCATTTGATAATTGCTTGACATCTATAGTGTTTTGTGTTTCCATAATTAAAGTTCTAAAAATATCTAAAGCACAAGCTGGCCTTGTCTGAGCCTTTATTTCTAAGCTACAATTGGGGTTGATGTATCACTGATCAGTTCTCTTTCTCACATGCCTCCCTTTCTTATCTGTTCTGTAGATTGTGCTAATGCTGGTTTCTAGTTCCCAGGGAAGACATATTCCTTGGTTGGATTTTTTCACTTTGGCTCTCAAAAAGAAGCAAAATTTTGCAGTAAAAGAGGGATTAGGAAAGGGTTTATTATTAAGTGTCTGGGAAGTAAAAGTCAAGGACTCATGAGCATTTTTGCATGCCAGGGAAATTCATTAACAGGAAGCAAAAGTACAGGTAAATGGGTTCCAGGGGATACTAGAAGTGCATACTGGATGAAGCTGATTTAGGCTCTTCCCAATACAAGAACAGAAACATATAACCTGAGTTGGATGAGTAAATAATGGTATGGCAAATGTTTATGTAATGGTAATGGTAAATGATTCGAATATTATGGATTCACAGGTTCTAGATATACAGTTGGAAGGATCCTCAAAAGTCATCCAGCTTTTTCATTTTACAGATGAAGAAACCAAGGTTAATGGAAGTTATTGGACTTGTGCAGGGTCACAAATTGGGTTAAATATGGGTTTGGAACCAAGGTCCTCTACCTCTGGATTTAATGTGTTTTTTTTTTCTATATCTATCTTTCTGCTTCTCTCTTATCCTAGTACATAGGAGCCTTCTTGTACAAGAGCTAAGCCTGCTTTAGACAGGGTGGAATGGCATTTTAAGGAGGCAGGGAGGCCATTTGGCTCTGGTGCTTCTCGGAGATATAAAAAGGCGCAGCCCGGCAGGACTCGAAATCAGAAATTGTGCACCTTGCCCCACCTGCTGCCCTCAGGGGAATGCTTTGCTAAGTAGAGTTCTTTTAACTTGATAGCCTTTTAAAAGGATTGGCTTAATTCTTACTTAGTAAAGTTAACTTAAATTATGTTTTATGTTCCACTACGGCTAATTGCATTAAAAAACCTATATGATACAGTATATACACATATGCATGCATGTATCTCTATACAGGTATATGTGGTACTATAGTACTTTCCTATGACTCTTCACAGGGCCCATATTACGGTATCACTTTAATCATTTGATAAGTTTTGTGTAACTAAAATTTTTAAAAACCCATGATTTAATAGCTATGGGTACTCTGTCCACCCCGCAGAGCATAACTCCACCACTCTATTGTAGTTAGTCTTTTTGAGTTGCTGTGAACAATACAATTTTTCATCTGATTGAAGAATTTAGCTAGGCTGGTCCTTAGACAACAGGCATACACTGTACCGTATTAGAAGCCTAACCAGCTAGCCACTTCTTGCAATCTTCAACCTTTGAGGACCCAAGGCACCTATAATGGCAATATGACTACATAAAGAACAATGTTCCAGCACAGTTCTTGTGTGCTTCAAAAGAAACTGAGAATGATTTGATAGAAGCCTGTGTTCCAGGAAGGAGGAAGACTGAAAAAACATAAAACAACCTATTGGGTCTGCGGTGAATAATAGCCATGTAGTCTATAGTGGAATAATGTTGAAGACAGACCTCAGAGAGGTTTTCTGTAATGCCTCGTTATTGTAAAATTTGTCAAGGTCAGTGGAATTACCAAGTGTGGAGATATGGTTCAGGTTATCACTTGGACTATTGCAAAATCCTCCTAATTGGAGTGTCTCCAATTCATCCTACACTACATACAAAGTGGTTTTCCTAAAGCATTGGTCTAACCCTTTCACTCCCCTACCCAGTAAATACTAGTGGCTCCCTTTTGTTTCCAGAATAAAATACTAATTCCTGTTTGGCATTTAATGTTTTTCCATAACCTGGTCCCCTTTTTTTTTTTTTTAACACATTTCTTTTTTCCATTCAAATCTATGGTGGAGTTAACTGACCGACTGTTGTTCCTCATGCATGATGTTCCATCTCCAATTTCCTTGCTTTTGTACTCACTTAAATCCAATTTATACATAAATCAAATGACATCCCTGATACCATTTTTTCATTATACCTATCCAAAGTCCTTGTGGCAACAGGCAAGTGATGAAGCCCCAGGTGTAGATACTCTGGGAGCTACAGTCACAACCCTGTGCACAGGTGGCCCAGGCCATAGGGTTGTTTCTCACTGGAAGCAGCAGTGGGATTGGGCAGCCTTTGGGTATCTGAGCAGCCTTTTAAGGATTGCAGTGCTCATTTTCTGATGAGAGGGAGTGACTGGAAAAATTTAGAGAATCCACCCCAAATCTTCACATGAACTATTTGTGTCTGACCTGTGATGAAGCCTTATGAGCTTGTATTGGTCTGATCAGCCAGTCAGATGCATTGTAACTTGACTCTAACGTAATGATGTCATTTTGGTCCACTTGGAGAACGAAAGAACACAACCATACTGGCTATCCTTACTTATAATTCTATCCCTCGACCTTTTGGAATTCCTGGTTTCCTTCAAAAGGCCTTTCTTGATGTCCTCGCCTGATTTTTTTGCTGTTTAATTGTATCTGACTCTGTGAGTCCATAGACCATGGGCTTTTCTTGGCAGAGATATTACAGTGGTTTGCCATTTCCTTCTCCAGGAGATTAAGGCAAACAGAGTTTCAGTGACCCTAGTAAGTATCTGAGGCTGGATTTAAACTCAGGTCTTCCAGCTTCCAGGCTCAGTGCTGTATTCACTGAGCCCTGGGTGGCTAGGTGGTGCAGTGAATAGGGCAATGGCCCTGGAGTCAGGAAGACCTGAGTTCAAATCCAGCCTCAGACTCATAACATAAAACTAGCCGTATGACCTTGGGCAAGTCACTTAACCCCAATTGCCCCTCCTTCTGTAGCAGCTGCTTAACTCAGTACCCTAAGGGCCAGCCTTAGGCTGTATTCTCAGGAGGGACTGAAGAGACCAGAGGGGAGAGAGAAGTGAACAGCAGCTGAGCTTTATTCTATTGTAGCATCCTCCTTACATACCTTACATCCCTAGAGGTAGCAGATTCTCACTCACACTGGAGGGGAACTGACCAATGGAGGAGCCGAACCAGCTGTTTCAGCTGCTACTCATCAGGCAAGTAGTAGTTTCATCAGAATATATATATATATATTCACTGAGCCCTCTAGCTATCTAACCTGATAGTACCTTCCTCAGCAAGTTTCCTTTGTACCTACTTTCTGTCTGTTGTGCAAGTTTTGAGGTGGAAGGTGAAAATGAAAAAGAGGATACTCGCTTACTCTTCAAGCCCTCCCCCCTTGGAATGTGGGTGTCAGTTACTGGATCCAAACCCTTCTTTTTCTCTCCCACTGCTTATGAGCTATTCTCTAGTCATTACCACCACACCTACATACTTCCAGAGAGAATTTTCTGTGCAGTGGTTAGGGGAGGAAGGATACAATGAAGGAAGGGTGATCTACCAGTCTGGCCTCCTACAAGACAGCAATGGCCATCACCACCTCCCTCCTCACCACCCCCTTTACCACCAGACCACGGTGTTGAGGGAACTGTTTTTAATATTTGTTATTGGTATATTTTTAAAGTAAGTATCTCCTTTAAAAATGAATCCAATGTTAAGTGATTAAACTGAACTGGGGTGCTAGTCGCTTGAACCTTAAAAATGGGGGAAACACATCACATGGGAGGTAGAGCTGATGGAAGAAAAGATACTTCTATCCCCCCTTGGGTGGAAATCCTGAGGGGCTCAAATATAATAGGCCCCGCCTTGCTAAAGTGGGGTTCAAATCAACCATATTACCAGAGGAAAAAGCAATAGTAAAACCAATCAATCTGGAGCCTGAAAATATATGCAACATTCCACATCTGTGGACCTTCTAGCTCCACAAAGCAGAGTGGTGATGCCGTCTAACCTTTAGTCTGTCTCCTTGCTGTGACTCTCCTCTAATCTCCTGTCATCTTTGTGTCCCTGGTCTCTTCTCTACGTCTCAATATAAAGTCCAGACCAGAAACTACAACTCCCAGAATGCAGTTTCTCCAAATTAGATGAAAAATACTTGTCTATGCGTATACACACCTATACTTGTTCTTGGTGTCTTCCCATTACAGCTCAAGGACTTAAGGACCCTGCTTGAGGACAGGGACTTTGTTTCATGTGACTCGTATAGTACTTGAAACAAAGTATGTGCATAATAAATGTGTATTTATTGATTTACTGGGAGTTTTAAAGAGGCCTCTGACTAGCGCAGCAGCTATGAAATTTAGGAAAGTTGCCTGACTGTATACAGCAGCACAACAGGCCTGCAGATATTAGCCAGGACTTCAATGCTTCCCACTTCTTCTCTGGCCTAGAGAATGCCCTCTGCCTGATACGCCTGATGGCAATGGCATGGTGGGCCAAATAACCACCCCAGCTGTGCTGGGCTTTTCTCTCCAATTCCGTGAAAGGTATTCCATTCTTTCGGATACCAACTTTCTAGTTGTAGGTATGTCCAACCGTGGTAAATGAAAGCACAAAGATTAACTTTGCGCTTAAAACTTTTGTTACAAGAAGAAAACAAGATGAAGACATAGAAATGAAAAACTAACGTCATTAACTTTGTTCTTATCAGCTTAATAGAACACAGCTGTACAATCTCTCTTGCTTAAGAAAGGTCTATTCATTAAGGGTTCCTGACTTTTGACCAGGGTGTAAGAGTGAATTTCTTAACCTGTTCCTTGTTATTACTTAAATTGGGTGAAATCTGAGATCGTATGCCTTAAAAAGGAAAGTCCTTGTTACCGGATAAAAATCTTTCACAAAGAGGATGATACATGTTCTGCAAAGAGCAGAACAAAAACATAAACTAAATAAGTTGAATGAATTGAAAAGGACAAGGGAACTTCAGGTTTGCTCCTGAGACATTATAGGCATATAACAGGGCAGGAGAAGGCTGCCTAAGCTGGTCCAAGCCCCTCATTTCACTGTCAGTCCCAATAAATGTTATTAAGCACCTACTGGAAACTGAGAGGTGAATTGACTTGAAGTTTACAGAGATACTAAGTTACAGAACCAGGATTTGAATCCAGGGTCTCTGCATCCAAGTCCAACATTCTTTCCACTACAAAGTCTTGCATTTTGACAATTCTTTTCTACCTACTCTCCCTTTATTCCATTTTGGTCCCTTTCAACCCTTAGGAGCCCAATGCCCATCTGGCTGGAGGCTGCCTAGGGTCGATCATTTGGCACCAACATCTAGACCTGCCTTCTCGAAGTCATTTACTACGACCTTGTGTTCCTTGCCTCCCTCAAAGCCCCACTAAGGGTGACTAGCTTAGGGGAACGATTAATATGAACTAAGAGGTTAGTGGCCATAAAGCCTTAGTGTCTTGATCCCTCCTAGATGATGCTGATAAAGCCTTAATCCAGGCTTTAACTGAATGCAGCAAACATTTTAAAAATCTCTTGCTATGTTCTGAGAACTGTGGGAAGATTTAAAGCATTGAGGACAGGTGCAAAAGATCTATGTGACACAGACCCTACCATTCTCTAGTAGGGGGAAGACAAGCGTGTCCAAAACCATGATGCCAGCAAGGATGAGGAAAGTGCAGAGGAACTTTGTCCAAGCAAAGGGAGAAGAGAAATTTAATGCAGAGATCATTTTTACCTGAGGGTGTGGGTTGTGAAAAGAACAGGAAAGGCTCCATGTGTGGGAAGTGGCACTCTGAAGAAAGGGAAGGACTTCAGAGATTGGAGTGGGGGAATATCCAATAGCAGGCACATGGGACAATTTGAGTACACACAGGGAGCCATACAGATAAGATGGGAAGGGAAAGGGAATAAGCATAAGTGGGTAAGTTAGGTACTATTTATCTCAGTTTTACTGTTGAGGAAACTGAGGTAAACAAACAGGTTAAGTGAGTCACATAGCAAGTGGCTGAGGCTAGATTTGAACTCAGGTCTTCCTAATTCTATGCTCAGTTCCAAATAAGAGAGTATGACAAGAATGGGGGAGAGTGGTCCTGTCTGGCTGGAACACAGGAGATGTACGGAAATATGGAATAAACCTAGTAGGGTAAGTTGGAGCTAGACTTGGGGCAGGGGGAAAGAGTTGGACATTAAAAGTCAGGAGTTTCCACTTTATTTGCTGGGCAATCGTGGGGAGAGGGGATCTTGAAGATTTTTCAATAGAGAAGTGATGTAATTACAACAGGCTGTTAGGGGGAATGACTTAGCAGCTTGGTAACAGACATATTAGAGATCTAGTTAGGAGGCTACTGCAGTCAATCAATCAATAAATATTTATTAAGTTTCAGACACCAAACACTGGGGATCCAAGGAAGGGCAAACAACAGTCCTTGCTCTCAAGGAGCTCACAACTAATAGAAGATACCACCTAAAAATCCCTGAAAAGCAGGTGAGAGGAGGGAGGAGAAAGGGGTGGGTTCCCAGCCAGGGCAGCTGGGAAATAAGAGGTGGCTGTCCTAGGCCCACTCCTTAAATAGAGGATTTGGGAGGTGTAGAAGACCACAGACCAGTGGGACTCTGACCCTGATGGCTGAATAAGCCCTCTCAGCTGAAGAGCCATTACGGAGCCTGGATAGATTCCCCATCTAACTAGAGATCTTGGAAGGAGCTCAAACATAGAGGTGTGAGAATTATGTCCTCAAGATAAGCTTGGTATTTACACCCAGGGCCTGGGAATAAAGAAGTGCGAAATATCCTCATGAGAAAACAATTAGGAAGCATCCTATAAAAGCTCATAGGTAATAAAGACAGCTCTACTTTCTACCACTCTCAGAGTTCTGTCTCTTTTGTGCATTCTCTCTCTTCCTCTCTCATAGCCTCTGGGTAAGTTACTCTTTTCAGCCTTGCTTCGGGACACAGGGAGGAGCTGTCCAAGGTCAGCCATCTATCCTCACCAATCTCAGGGAAGGAGAGACTCCAGGGGCTGCAGTATTGAGGAGGTATGAGTTTCAGAGTTGATGTCCTCTTGTAGGAAGAAGAGTTTCCAGATGGAGTACACATCTGCAATGCAGATGCAGTGGTTTATGAAAGACAAGATGAGACCTAAAACAAGGTAGGATTGCAATGCAAATGAAGGAGAGGGGCCAAATGTAGAGATTTTGGGTAAAGGTAAAAAGAAGAGGCTTGGCAACTGTTGTGTGGAATGAGGGAAAGGAAGAGTCTAAGGAAACTTTAAGGTTATTAGCCTGGGATACTGAGAATGCAGATGTGTCATTAATAGAAATAGAGGAGTTAAGGAGGAAAGTCTAGGTATTTCAGTTTTCAGAAATTGTTGTGACCAAAAAAAAAAAAATCACTCTGGAGTCAAATTTATGGGATCGTGGGGAAGTTGGTTTTAAAGGGGATAAAATTCACATAACTGATTACAGCTGGGAGGCTTATAGAGCTAATTTAATCTGAGCCCTTCATTTTAGGGATGAGAAAATAGACCCAGAAAAATGAAGTGACATGACAAAAAGTCATAAAAGGAGTAAATAGCAAGACCTGGGATTTAAAACCAGATCTTACAGATTCAAAGTTCAGGGCACTTAGCTGTTTTGGTTTCCAGTCAAGTAGCACTTTAATTACAAAGCGCTTTGCTTTCATTATCTCATCTGATCCTCACAAGAGACCAGACAGGACCACTCTCCCCCATTCTTGTCATACTCTCTTATTTGGAACTGAGCATAGAATTAGGAAGACCCGAGTTCAAATCTAGCCTCAGGTAGCTGGTTTCAGTGTTGTTATCATATTCCAGATGAAAAGTAATTAACTGTAAATAGTGAAGAGAGGAGCCAGAATTTGAAACGAGGTGTTCTGGCTCCAAATACGGTGTGCTTTAATGCTAAAACTGCCTTCCTAAAAAGGTTTTGGGCTTTAGTTTTATGAGCTTCTGAGCTGCTAGTAAGACCTTAGAAATCATCTTTTCAACCATTTTATTCTTCAGATTTGGTGAAACAGAGGCCCAGGAAAGTGAAATGATTTTGCTCAGTGTTATACAGGAAATGAAAGTGGAATTGAATAGAGAAGGGGCACTCTGACATCTGATCCAGGTTTCTTTCCAAATGACTGGTTATAGATTTTGTAGTCTCCTTGGAAGGGCTGCTAGATAGTACAGTATATAGGACACTGGGTCTGGAGTCAGGAAGACCTGAATCAAATCTTCAGACACTTACTACCTATGTGACCTTGGGTCACTTAACCCAGTGTAATGGCAAGCAAAGAAGTATTTAGTGCCTTGTTTCAGTTCAAGTTTCTTTTGAGCCTTGCCCATGATTATAGCAAGTCTTTGTTAAGACACAGAACTTGTGAAATCCATCGTAGGAACAACTTGCTGATGAAACAGGAAGGGGCAGAACAGGGAGGAGCTAATGACCAAATATAAGGAGAAGTCCAAGATGGGGGACAGTAGAAATGAAAAGGGGAATGGTTGTGGAGGCCAGCACTGTTTGTCCTGCCTGTGTTGCTTTTTGTGATACTTTGTATAGAAGCTCTGGGACCTTGCTGGAAGCCCTGAAAGAGGATTTTCTTGTCTGTATACAGAAATCCTGGAGAAGGGTTTCAGAGGTCCTGGGACCGTTCTGATGATGGCGAGCTCTCAGAGACCTTGTTGGTGGGTATGTGATGATTTCATAGGCAGATAGTGAATTGATGATGGTGCCTGCAATGTGAATGGATGTTACTATGGATCTGTTAAGCTTTGTCTTTCCAGAAACAAAAACTGAAAAATTTGAGGTAGACTAGATGCTATGAGCTTCAATATGGAACTGGACGAGGAGCTGGATGAGAAGCTGAGAGCTGCCTACCTTTGAATCCAAGTGACAGTTGCGTAAATTCAGGCAAAGGCTGGGAACATGGAAGAGGAACCATGGAATCTGAGAGCCAATATCAAATCAAGATGAAAAGACCTTGGGTACTTAAGATTTACTGTAGTCTAGGGGTGGGAGAACTTTGTAGTCTGTTATCTTGTATCTCTTAAGGATGATTACAAACTAATCTCCAATCAAGAAGAAGACTTTTTTTTGGCTTTTTTTTTAGAGGGGGGAAGGCAGGGCAATTGGGGTTAAGTGACTTGCCCAAGGTCACATGGCTAGTGTTGTATCTGAGTTTGGATTTAAACTCAGGTCCTCCTGACTTCAGGGCCAGTGCTCTATTCACTGCGCTACTTAGCCACCCTGGGAAGAAGACTTTTTAATTAAGAGATTAAGACAATGTGACCTGGGGTAGAGAACTCTGATCTTTGTACTTTGTGTCCCTTTAAGGAAGCTTGCTCCTTAAGGATGATTGAGCTAAGGACTTACTGAATGATATCTTTTGCTTAAAACTTATGTGGCCACTTTAGTGATAAGTTGTTATAATATTGTGAATGTTGTACTTTGGTTTTTATGAATGTTTTGCTTTAATTTACTGCTGAGTAAATAGAGAGTCCACTCTACTATGTCATCAGAACCTTAAAGCTGTTCACAGCAGCAGCAGTCCTCTGGAAAGCTGCTTGTGCTTGGTTTTATACCCAGGTTGCCTGTTTTCTCATCTGTAAAATGATCTGGAGGAGGAAATGTCAAACCATTCTAGCAGCTTGAATAAGCTACTGAATTGGAAAATGAGAAGCGGACAAAAGTGACTCATGGACCACCTTGTTTCAGAGAAGTTTAACGCTGAAGTTCTGGACACTAGGCTTCTTTGAATGACTCTGAAGATATTCTCTGGCTGTAGTATCCTACTGTTAACACACATTAAGCCAGCCATCCTCTAAAATAGCCACATTTTTTCTAGGAGCACTGCTGTTTAGCCAGCCTTCTTCCATCTTGCACTTGGGAAGTTGCTCTAATCCCACTCCAGATACTTGAAGATAGCAACTATGTCCCTCCTAAATTTTTCTTCTTCAAGTCAAAGATTCTGAATTTCTTTAACTTCTTCATTGGTCATAATTTTATAGCACTTCATCTAGGCATTCCTCCTGTGGATGTTCTCCTGTTTTATCAGTGGAGAATCAGCTCAAGTGAAGAAATATTAGTACTTGCAAGAGGCCCCTCAGGGGATTATTTATTTATTCCCTTCTCTATTAATGTGGTGGTTTCACAGCAAAATTACTGATAAATACTATAGCAATCCTACTACTAGAATTACTGATAAATACTATAGCAATCCTACTACTAGGTCCATACCCCAAAGAGACTTTATTTTTTAAAAGGAAAAGGACCCATATCTCCCAAATATTTATAGCAGCTCTGTCTGTGGCAAAGAATTGGAAATCAAGGATATGGATCACCAGTTGGGGAAATGGCTGAACAAGTTGTGGCATATGATTGTGATGGAGTACTCTTGTGGTATAAGAGATGACAAGGTGGGGTAAAAAGGAACAGGAGATCATTGTGTACAGTAATAGCAATGTTATAATAATTATCAACTTGGCAACCCTGATTAATGCAATGATCCAAGTTAATTCCAAAGGACTCATGATAAAAAAAATCCTATCCACCTCTAGAAAGAACTGATCTCTGAAAACAAACTGAAGTATAAGTTTTTCACTTTCTTGTTTTTTTAAAAAATATGGTTAACATGGAAATATATTTTGCATGATTTCACGTAGATAATGGACATCATATTGCTTGCCTTCTCAATAGGTGGAGGAAGGAGCGGGAGGGAATTTGGAACTTGAAATTTCAGAATAAAAGAATGTAAAAAAATAATAAACTGGAAAACACCACCAAGCATTACCTCATTTTAATCTTCACTATAACCATGGGGGGAGAGGTAGGTAACATTATCAATTCTCCACTTACATTTGAAGAAAATGGAGACAAATAGAGGTTAAGTAAGCGACTTGCTCAGGATCACATAATAAATGCCTGAGGTATAATTTAAATCTGAGTCTTCTTAATTCCAGGCCCAGTGTTCTATCTACTGTATCATCTAGCTGTTTCTAATAAACATTTTAAAAAGGTGATTTTCTGAGCAGAGCAGCCATTCAGACAAAAGTTTCAACTTTAAGATGGAAAGGAAGTGAATAATGAAGAAAATTTGGTTAACATGTTGGGTGGTTTGATAGCTTCAAAAATTGAGTTCTACTCCATAATGCTAAATGTAGATGAGGAAGCAGCAGCTAACTAGCCTGGTGCTCTGAAGAAAATAACTGAAGGTAAATATAGTGATCATCAAATTTTCAATAGTGGATAAAACAGGCTTATTCTAGAAAAGGATGCCTTCTAGAACTTACATTTCTAAGGAAAAAAATACCTCACCCTGTATTTAAAGCATCTAAGGATCACATAACACCTTTATTGAGAGGTTTTGCAGAAGGAGATTTTAAATTAAAACTGATGCTTGCTTATTGGTCTCAAAGTCCTCAGGTTCTGAGAGGTTACATCCAACAATTGCTTCTAGATCTTTGGTAGTCAAGTAAGAGAGCATCAGTGATTAAAGCTGTTTTCAAGTTATTTTAGTCCAGTTGCTGAAAAATATTTTAAAGACAACAATATTAAGTTTTAAGCATCACTCATTTTAGATACTGCTCCAGGTTATTGCGAGAATGAGAGCAGGCAAATTTACTAAAATGTAAATAAAGCTCCCTGAATTTAGCTGCTTGTGGTAGAAGATTTTAAAGAAAGATAGAATACGCTATACTGCTAAAATATTTTAAATGACAAATAATGACATTTAAAATATTTTAAGTGACAACAATGACATTTTTCTCACATTGTCAGTGTAGGCTTATTTTTAGGTATAATATTCAGTAATTTCTAAATTTTGCTATTACTTTGTAATAGATTAAACTAGAAATAAAGTTCTTATATTCTGCTGTTATATTAATTGTATATTTTTATGAACCTGTATGATTTACATATTTCTGTATGAACATGTTTGAATACTAATACTTTGAATACTACTACTTAGCATGATTCAATATTTGTACTAATCACAACTTAGCTAAATTGAGTTCAGTTCCAGACTCTACATTATTGGACGGATATCAATAAGTATCTATTTTATGATGTCTTATATTAAAATTTTGTGCACATCATCTACCTTACTAACTTCTAAGCACCCTGAGATCACAGTTTCTACCTTCCATATCTTTCCATCCTCTGCAGTGCTTGATAAATGTTTGCTGAGTGAAAGAACGGAGTTAAAATAGACCTTTTGATAAAAAGGCAAATGCATATACTGCCTCTCTGATGACAAGCTGCTAGCTATCATCACAATCCTTTTTGTAATACTGTATTAAATTTGCCTTAAAAGGTCCTACACCTACCTTAATGAAAATGCCAGCTAATGGTCACAAGTTACCAGTTTTAATCAAATATATTATGCCTTTCCATTTTAAGGTACCATAATTTAAAGCAGACAATGAGTGGAGTCTAATTTAAAACAGAAATCTCTGAAACAGGAAGAAAAACACAGCACAAAGAGAAGGGCAGGCACAATTTTTATTATTGAAAAACACAAATGATTAACTATAAAAGGAAACACTTGATATAATTGTTTCTTTTCAGTGATTTGGAACATGTGGATACACACTACATCTAAGATACATGTAAAATGAAATTTTTGGAAACATAATAGGCTATCATTTCCAGCTACC
>CM053594.1:256006398-256023576 GCA_028646575.1 Pseudocheirus occidentalis | reverse complement strand
GAGCAGAGCAGGGGAGGGGCTTTACAGGGGGATTGCTGTTTTAGGGTTGGGGCAGGGGCAAGATGGGGAGAAAATTTGTAATGCAAAATGTAATGAAAATGAATAATGTAAGCAAGAAAACAAATAAAAAATAAATTTAAAAAAAAACCAGAGGTCATAAGTTTCTGCTAATGTATTTACTTTTACTAATCTGAAGAGAATATAATCCATTCAAAGGTAAGGTATTTAATGAAATAACAGTTTAAAAAAAACACCATAAATTAAAATTTCCTTCCCAAACCTAGGTGACGCTTTCCCACAAATACACACACCATCAGAAGAAAGAGAAGATACACAGATACAACACATGGAGAAACACACCCAGAAATCTGTATAGTCAGGATATTTACATAGAGGAAGATTATCTCCAGCACATCAAGGTCACTTATATTTTTTGATATCATTGACTTTTGCTTTTACTGGGCCTGCTCCCCAATTATCCTAAACAACACGAATTCTCTATTAAATGCACAAAGCCTCAACCAGATATGTGCCTGATGTGTATTCTTTGTAGGCTGTGAAGTGATTGAGTTTATTGATACAACATGTTACTGCCTGCATATATCACTTGGTCAGTCATCTTACGGTCACTGCCAGTTTCTACTCCCAAGATTGTGTAGCTTCTTTCTGGTTTTGGAAAAGCTGGAGTCCTTTTGCTAACTTTTTGGTAGCTAAAAGCAGTATCTCTGTCACAAGCCCTTTAATGACTTAGGGTTAGAAATTCCTTTGTCCATCAAGCAGTGTGTATTTCTAGCAATTCCTCATTCCTCTAATGCTTTAGAAAATAAAACAGGGCAGGTGGTACAGTCTTTTTATTTCCAGCATAGTCTACTCTTTGTCAGTGTTGTTTTGTGTATGATGTACATTTAGGTAAAGCTAAAACCACTCTTAGAAGTACAGTCAAATTTTATGTAAGTGTAGTTTTTAGGAAACTGGTCACAATTTTAAAATACTGCAAAAATTGAACAATGAATGAGAAATTATGTTCCTTATTTAACATGTAACAGAATTGTACATAAAACTTTTTTCCGTGAAAATAATTCTCCCTAAGGAACAAAGTTGGAAATAAACTATTTAGTAAAAGTTAATAAATACTCCCAAAATCACAAAATGTTAGAATTAGAAAGACCTTAGCGATCAAACATCCAGTATAAACCTTTCATTTTACAGAGTAAGGAACTGAAGTCCAAAGAAATGAAATGACTTGACCAAATGCTTTACACTAATAACTCACCTAATTAAATGGCAGATGGAAAATTCTTTTATCAGTGAAAGTTCTATTTCTAAGCTCAACTCAGTCGCACTTCCATTTATCTCTTAACTGCTACTTTTTTCGACTTTGTATTCTGAGTGCCTAGTATAGTGCCTGAAAGGTAGTAGTCATTTATTAAGAGCTAACTAAGTACCTGGAGGGCAAGATAAAGTTTTACTCTATTGTTTTACTTTGATGATGCATTTACACTTAGATCAGCCAGTAGGTAAAAGGGGGAAGACTTGGCCACTTCTAAAATAGCAAAAATCACATAAACAATTTCATTACAAAAATGAATTAGAAGAAACCTTTTATTTAATCTGTATGGAGCTCATCTGATATCTAGTTGTAAATGCTGTTGTACAGGGTTCTCCCCCCCGCCTTTTTTTTAAAAAAACACTTTTTACTGTCTAAAATTGAACAATATGTATAAATTACTTCAGATTCCATTTTTGGCGTAGCAAATGCTTCCTGTCTCTATAAGAGTGGTGTTTTTTGTTTTGTTTTGTTTTTGCTTTTTATGTGAAGTTTTTCTAGACCAGAAGTGAACATTTTTTCCCCCAGTAAACTTTGACCTGTTGTGGAAGGATATCATTCATCCTATTGAATTTACAACCACAATGTCTTTTAATTGGTCCTTTGAGAAGAACTAGTTTAGTAGATGAAATCATTGCTGCTATAAAAAAGAGATTTACAGCCATTTGTAGACTCTTTAATAGCCAAATAAATCTTGTCCACCTGGCATCTTCTTGCAGCTAGGTTTTATCCAACCTTTAGCAAAGAGTGAGACAGAATTCCTAGGAAGAGCAGCTAAAAATTCTACTTAGTGATTCTGAAAAATAATTAGGTGTTTTTAGTAGGCCTAGGTAACATTTTTCCACTAGCTTAAAAAAAGCCTCAGTTTGCATTTAATATGGAAAACTTTCTGTGATTTTTTTTTCCTCCACAAATTGCTAGATGAAGACTCCGTTTTAGAAAACATCTGTCAAAGGGTCTCTGTACTCTCACTAAATAGCCACTGGCTTACACTTCCGCAACCCCTCATCTCTTAGCCCTTCAGAAGCACATCCGTTCTTATTCTAGAAGTTTTAGAAAAAGAAAAGATGTTGGGGGGAGGGTACAGACAAAGCTGAGGGCCATCACACCTAGTCTTTATGTATCTTTTTAAGCACTGAGATTGTAATTGGGGAAACCCACATCAAAAGTGCAAAGACAAAAGTTGAGCTTAGAAATTATAATTAATAAATAAAATGTTCTGGAGGTAGCTGGGAGTAGCCAGAAAACTTCAAATCAAGGAAGCAGGAGTAGTGTTGCAAACATGATTCATTGCAGCTAAATTTGTGGTGGTTTTAATTGGCGGGGGAAATGTGTCTTAAATGTAGGAAGGGAAGGGTGGTGCAGGATGAGCTGAACACCAGATTCTGTGGAAGAAAGAATTTGTTTTATTAGTGCCAAAGATTTTAGAGGAGATTACAGGGGCAAATAAATGTAAATTTTTTTTTCATTTTTGGCAAGAGCTGAGCTAATGGCATATTCTTTACTTTAAAATGCTGTGGGGGGGAAAAGTGTCAAATTATAGCCAGAAGAGGGTAAGAAAAGAATATGAGGAAATGAGAGTTACTGTAAACTTCTTTAAAAACCTTCTAAGGTGATATGTTCACATACCTGAGTTTGCCATCATTGGGTGAAAGACTGATTATATATGTAAGAGAAGCTGCCAAGATGTGGTGGATGTCTATGACTTGTTCTCTTCCCTGTGAGTCATTAGTGAATCAGTTGCCCTTAGGGTATCTTGGAACAAGGGAAAAAAAAGACATTTTCAGGCACCACTTACAAAAAAGAAGGCAATGAAATTCTAACTCTTCTCAAGGTTTAAAAAAAAAAAAACCTATGGCATATTTTATGAGTACTAAAGCTGAAAATCCAGAAGGTCCACATAACCTTTTTTGGGTACATCTGGTTTCCCAGTTAGCCTACCATGTTTTTCCATCTCTTATTTGAAATATTCTTGCTTTCCAGAGACTAGCATGGCCTTGAAGGAAAGAACCCTGGGTTCTAGTTGGTTCTACTGCTAACTAGGGTCATTATAGATAGATCAGTAGAATTTAAAGCTAGAAGGACACTTCAGTACCCTGATTTGTCAGATGAAGATAAGAGCACCTGCTTCACACAGTTGTGAGAATTAAATGAGATAACAAAGCAGAGCACTTTATATACATGGTCCCTATTTATTGCTGTTATTGTATTCCAGTATGCTTATTTTATAGATGGATTATTTTAAGATCCAAAGAAGTTAGAAGTGATTACTCAAAATCACAGAGATAGTAAGTAGGACAGAATTTGAGCCCAGGCATGTATGTGTATACTAGTTTAAATCCCACTTAACAATTTGCTTCCTAGCAGTATGACCTTGGGAAAGTCACTTAACCTAAGTCTCAGTTTCCTCATCTAAACAATGTGAATAATGGTTTCTACCTGCCCATACATAGGGTTGTTTTGATAATAAAATATGACCATATGTGTAAAAGCATTTTGAAAAAATATTATAGAGATCAAAGTAGCAATGTTCATTATTATGTAATTATTTTATTATTTTATTCTGTATCTTTTTAGCTTAAATGATTTTTTTAACTTGAAATTATTATGTTGCTATTCTTGAGATAGTGAGAAAGGGACTTTCTATATGTGATTCATTGAGCAAGCCTTTTAAAAATATTTTATTAATGCATTTAATTTATACCATTGAGCAAATGTTGTTGGTTTTTTATATTATTTCGTGTTTTTGTTGTTTAGTCATTTTTAGTCATATTTGACTCTTCATGACCCCATTTGAGGCTTCCTTGACAAAGATACTGGAGTTGTTTATTATTTCCTTCTCCAGCTCATTTTACAGATGAGGAAACTGAGGCAAGCCAGGTTAAGTGACTTGCCCATGGTCAGACAGCCAGTAAGTGTCTGAGGCCAGATTTGAACTCAGGATGATGTCTTTCTGAGTGCAGGCCTGATGTTCTATCTATTATGCTACCTAGCTGCCCTATTTTGCAATACACAAGAAATATATATGCCATTTATACATATATATATATATATATATATATATATATTTTTTTTTTTTTTTTGCTGTAGTGATTCTTTAAATGAATACCTAGTAATTGGAGTCTTGAAAAAGTCTTCCTTAAGTTAGGAGAGATTTCTCTGTCTCATTTTTATACTTTCCTTAGGAGTCAACATTGAAGATGTCATAGCTCAGCATTGTAATGAGGATGACTGTAATGGAGTGTAATGAAATATATTGCCAACTCCAACCTTGGGGTTTTAATGAGAAGGGGACATGGTTTTACACATTTATTCTCTACTCAATCCAAAGCTGTCTAGCATTTGTCAGTATAAAATACTGTGGTTATAGGTACTTCAGTTTGGTGGGTTTTTTCTTTGATAAAAAAGCTTTAAAAAAATACATTTCTATTTTGTTTCTTGAATAAGCCTTCTTAGTTTATCGATTTTGCCCCTTTCCTCCCATCAGTTTTCCAAAGATACTCAAAGAATGAGCTTAACAAGAAGCACTGCATAGTGAAAAGCATACTTAATTTGGAGTCAGGACCAGAGTTCAAGTTCTAGCTTTGAACTAGAGACTGTTCAAAGCTTCCATTGTGACCTCAGGAGTTACTCTCTGGGTCTTGGTTACTCCTTTACAATGAAGAACTTGGACCAGATGACTCCTGGTGTCCCTTCCAGCTCCAAATCTATGATTTTATGATCTAGAGAGGCAAAAAAGGAGGTATGCCATGAATGAATAGGAGTCTCAAGAAGAAGCATCTACATGATGTGGAATCTAAGCTTCTCTGGTCTTCATTAGGAGGTCAGAGAGGTTAAATGACTTTCTGAAGGTCATAGCCCCCACTTTTAAAAGACTGCATAGTTTAATGAAAAGATCACTGGATTCAGGGTCAGGAAACAAGGGTTTTAGTCTTAGTCTTGGCTCTGCCAGCTGTGTGTGACCTTTGGGCAAATTATTTACCCTTCTGCACCTAAGTTTCTCACCCTCCCCCCCCAATCTATGAAATTGAGGGGATTGAACTAACTTGATCTCTAATGTCCCATCAAACCCTAAAATTCTGTGATTTCTACATTCTAATGAATGTACAGTAATTAAGGTTTTCCCTTTTTTCCTCTAAGGATTTTTCATCATGAAATGTTTGTTGATAATTGCTATATTTAAAAAGAAAGTTGTTGAGAGGTTGGATAAGAGGACGAGGAAGGGGCTGGTATATATGTCCTGTCTGTCTGTATTTCTTTGGCAGGGACATATCACCAAGTAGCAGGGGTCTAAAAATGGCTGCCCTTCTCTTGGCAGCAACTTGGATGCTGCAGTGGCTATAAGCATAGAGATGTGTAAAAAGGATTTTTTGGGACATCGAACATCGAATATCTTCACTGCACAGCTTCTGTGATTAAATTCCATTTTATGGACACTTTCCTAACTGCAGTCCTTAAGGCATGGTAGGAAATAGCAATTTTTTGAAAACCGTAAAGAGTTTTTAGGGTAGAAAGGAGATACTCCTTACTAGATGCCAAATATTCTTCATAAGACAGTGGCCTTTCTCCCTAAACAGTTTTCATGTGGGTTAGTATAAAAACAAATGAGTTTTCTCTAGCACAGGCTTCGTCATGGCATAACCTACTTGTTCTATATGGGCTAGTTGCCTGATTTCTGTAGTCAAGGATTTTTATAGTGTATGAAGAATGCCCCCCATGAAGATCGCCTCTTACCCTGGACCCAGTCTCTAATCTATGTTTTGACTAAAACAAATAGATGGTTTCCTGATAATTTGAGTGTAAGTAGGAATTTCCTAAATCAAAGCTAATTTTTTTTTCTGCTGACTTAAGTTTAATTTGGGAGGTTATTTGTCTTTTCTTTTTTTCTTTTTAATTAGTCTTCCTTTGGCTGGGAGGGGGAGAGGGTTGAAGGCTTCTAACACTTATGCTTTTAAGTTACTCTGTCCCCTCTGCTCTCCCCATCTCCCCTTGGCTGTCTCTGTCAAATGGTTAATGATCTGTAAAGAAACATTGAAACACATTAGGAGAGCTGTTTCCTAGAGGAACTACTGGGAGGGTTATCAGACTTTCTAAAATTGGGGCACAGCAGTATGTAAAGTGGGGAAATATTGAACAGTTGGTATGAGGTAGAGGGGAGCAGCAGAGAGTGAGAATACATGTTTATACTTAGAGACTGTGCAGAAGAGGCGCAATGTGTGTGTTTGCTAAAACTGAGCAGGCTATATTATCCAGGGGCTGGCTGGCTGTCAGGTCTAATTTGAGATCATCAAATTAATTGTTACACATGACACACTGACATGTAAGAAAAGTGATAAATACCACTGTAGGCTTTTTCCTGTTAAAATTCCCTAGTTAGTTTACATGGCAGGAGAAAGGAAGAATGAACAGAACATGACAGCCAGTCGAGGTTCATTCAGTTGTAAAATAAAAATGGTCCCGCTTTTCCCAGTGACCTTGATTACTTGCATTTTTCAGGAATCACTCTTCTTTTCTCTTTCCTTCTCATATTCTATTCCTAGTCAGTATTTATTGGTGACATTTATCACTTAACAAGCATTTATTAAATAAATACCTACTCTTCATAAAACATTGTAATAGTCTGCACTCCATAGGCTTTACATTATAGGAATATCCACACTGGAGAGAATTTTCACACCCTGAGTTTTCCTACACAGATGAAAGTTCCAGTCTGGACAAAAAAAATTATACAGAGATGTTATCACAGAGGAGCCATTTCTGTTAAAGCCTCACAAGGTTTTACTTTTCCTAAGCTTCCTGAGTAGCTCAAGATTATAATACCTCTCTTCAGTAATAGAAAGAAGACTCTTACTTAACATCTCCACAGAGCAAGATGGAAGGTGGAGTTTTTCAAACATCCCCACCAAGTCCATCAGCACACCAAGTATTACTTATTTTTGATGAGAGGAAGGAAAAGGTGAATAAACATTCGTATAGTGCCTGCTATGTTCTAGATACTGTTCCAGATACTTTTGAACAAATATTATCTCTTTTGATCTTCAGAGCAGCCCTTGGAGGTAAGCTGCTTTTATTATCCCTATTCTGCATTTGAGAAAAGTGGGTCAGATAGAGTCTGACTTACTCAGGGTTACTTAGTGAAAACGTATCTGAGGTTGCATTTGAACTTGGGTCTTCATGACTCCAGAACCAGCACTCTATCCCATTTATCACCTAGCTGCATAAAGAGAGGAGGGCCATTATTTTTCTTTCTCTGTTACAATTTGGCTTCCATGCTTGTGAATCTATCATAACTCTATGAGTTTCACCAACAGCCACTTAATTGTCATATACAATGGCATTTGCTTATGATGGCTGTACTCTCCTTATTCTTCTTTCTCTCTAAGGTTGTGTTAACAGTTTCCTCAAGAAAAGCCTAGTACATCCTTTTTTTTCATTTTTTTTGTGTACTTATTGTATCCCTTTCCCTTCTGTCCTCCATCCTCCCCAGTAGGAGATATGCTCTGAGGATATGGAATGTTGTCACAGAATTTGAGATTTAGAAGGGACCTCAGTAGTCTTCTAGCCTAACTCATGTCTGAAAGAAATCCCTACTGTGACAATACTGACCGGCAATTATCCAGCCTCTGGTGGAATAAGCAGGTAAACCCTGTCTCCCACCTTTGAAGGCAACCCATTTCACTTTTGGATAATTCAGATAATGAGCAAGTTTAACTTGATGCCAAGACAAAATTTCAGCTTCCATCCATTGCTTCTGGTTTTTTTTACAAACCAAATATGTCCTATTGCTCTTCCATTTGAAGCCCTATAAATACTTGAGGACAAGTATCACATTTTCAAGTCTTCTCCAAGCTAAACAATTCCCAGTTCTTCAGTTGATCCTCATCTGACATGAACTGAATTCCCATCAATATCCTAGTTGCCTTAATCTTGATTATAATTCCATTATATTGTAATGACTGAATATGATAACAGTTTCCAGTCTCTCAAAATCCTTAAACTGTGATGCCCAGAACTGAATATCCAGAGGAGTTAACAAAGAAGTATCAGATAGAAATCTTGCCTCCAAGGAATCAGTAAACTTGTTGGAGACATTGGAGAGATAAGGCATAAACATATAAAAAAGATAACCCTAACATAAGACATATAATAAGTGCTGAAGAAATGGTGTAGACAAGGATTATACACATTCAGAAGAATATTTTAAGGGGGAAAGACAGGAAGGTAATAGTCTATGTACCACACACAGCATGAGTACTCAAAAGGTATAGGTTGTCTTTCTGAAACAAGTTTGGGAGGAATTCATTATGAGAATCTTATAAATACTGGTATCTCTTTAGACTAATTAGATATCTGATCAGACAACCTCTTTTACCAGTCTGGGTCTTGTCCAAGATAAAATGAAGACTGTCAGGATGCATAGTGTCATTGACTTTCAGAGTGGAAATTTTAATTGTTTCTTTTTTTTTTTAATTGTTTCTAATGGAGATAAAGGCTTCAAATCTAAACCTGGATTAAATGCTGGCTAGATAGAGAACAGTCCCTGGGTAGCTGCTGAGTTATGTTCCGTTAAGCTAATCCCTCCTTCTGCGTACCCTTACCTTTCAGTTGAAATGAACAGAGGCTTATGACCCTCTGATCACTTCCTCCCACCTTTTTTAATCTGAATTGTGTCTCTGACCTTTCCAGTGTTTAAGCAAGATCTCTTTCATGTTTGACAATTTTGAATACTTCAAGGAGCAGAGTTTTTAATTTACTCATGTTTAAACTAGGACCTTTCATCTAATCATTATTTCATGAGACATCATCTTACCTTCAATGTCAGAATTGTCCAGTCAGTGCCTTTTGTTACTAATTGTTTCATGTAAATCATGAGATAGATAGATAGATAGATAGATAGATAGATAGATAGATAGATAGATAGATAGATAAGCAGGTGACATATGTCAGTCATCTTGCAGGACTCCCTTGCTCACTTGTGCTATTAAATCAGTCCCAATTAATAACTGAGAGACAAGAATGGTAGCAAAGTCTTGGCAGTGTTTTGAGTTGTAGGAAACTACAAAATACGACTGAGCCATTTTTTGCTTGTCATTGGAACAGAACTAAGTCATCCTGTACCAGTAGTGATCACTTTCTGAGCCGGCTTTGTTATCATAAGGTTCCTCCTACAGGATTCTTGCAGAGTTGTTCCCCTTGTTAATTGTGTTTTCCAGCCAGCACTTTTCACCACACATTGCCTTCATCACTCTCACATCTTGTCTGTCTCTTCTCCTTACAATCACATAGTCTATTAGATATCAGTGTTTGCTGCCAGGATGCATCCATGAAGTTTTATTGCATTTAGGTAAAAGGAAAACAATGTTGGTAATGAGGTCATGAGATGCACGAGTCTTCAGTAGTAAGTGACCATTGCTGTTGCTGTTTCCAGCTCCATTCCTCCCTGCTAAGTCTGGTAGTCTGAACCCAGCTCCTCTGGCATTAGTCAATTTCATGATGACATGCTTGCCCAGGTTCTAGATAATAGACAATGCTCTTGTGCCTTCCCATTCACCAGTAGAATGAAACAAGCCTACATGCTTGCTCCCATGCTTTGTAGCATGATATTTTCAGCCATGTTGTCAGACGCTCTCAGTGAAGATGATCACTTCATCAGTCAGCTACCACACTGATGATAAAATCTTCAATTTGAAAAGGCTACAAGTCAAGACCAAAGTGGAGGGAGTGTTGGTGCATGATTTTCTGTTTGCAGATGATTGTGCACTCAATGCAGCCTCTGAAGCTAAGATGCAACAAAAATCGTTTCTCTACTGCTTGTGCTAATTTTGGCCTAATGATTAATACCCAGAAAGTACAGGTGCTCCATCGGCCAACACCATACTTGGAACCATCAATTATAGCAAGTGGAGAAGTTTTGAATGTAGTAGATAAGTTCACTTACCTTAGTGTAACATACTTTCCGGGAGTATACACATTGATAATGAGGTTGATACACAAATTGCTGGAGATAGGTCAGTGTTTGGGAGGCTCCTAAAGAAAGTATGGAAGAGAAGAGGTATTAGACTACCAAACTGAATGTCTACAGAGCTGCTGTGCTGACCTCATTCTTGTATGCCTGTGAAACCTGGATAGACTACCACGCCCATGCCAGGAAAGTGAATCACTCCCATTTGAATTGTCTTAGAAAGATTCTGAAGATCACCTGGCAAGCTAAGGTACCAGACACTAAAGACCTTACTCTCACTAAATTGCCAGGCATTCATACTTTGCTTCAGAGGGCACAATTTTGATGGGCTGGCCACATTGTTCAAATGCAAAACGTACACTTGCCAAAAAGACTGTTTTATGAAGAACTCACATAGAGTAAGCATTCACTTGGTGGTCAGAAGAAGTGATACAAGGATAATCTCAAGGTCTCGAACTTTGGAATTGATTGTGTGACATGGGAGACACTGGCATAGGAGTGCTCAGCATGGCATGCCCACATCAGAGAAGGTGCTGTGCTCTATGAGCAAAGCAGAATTGAAACAGCTCAAAGGAAACACAAAATGCACAAATTGAGTGTATCCACCCCAAATGTTTACATGGACTATTTGTGTCTGACCTGTGGTAAAGCATTCCAAGCTCATATTGGTCTGATCAGCCATAGTTGGACACACTGAAATTTGGCTTTTGCATAGTAATGTCAATTTGGTCCTCTTCAAGAGTGAAGGACAACAACCATGTATTTTCCAGCCAAGGAAGAAGTGCTTGCCAGGAGTCCCAAGGGAGAAAATGAAGACAGGTGGTAGACAAACCTACCACTGGGCCTTTTTTCCAAATGTGGCTGTTAATCTCACTTTCTACATTAGTTAGTGAAATGACATCCTCCCACTGTCTCATTTTGATTGCTGTAAAAAGTAGGTAATTCTCCAGTTATCAAAAAAGAGAGCCAGTGCCAACACAGGTGACTCAAGCACCTGCCTCCACCACTACACACCCACTCCATGCCAGTGCCACCATTGGTATGACACAGCTGTTACTGAAGTGCTGACTAGGGTAGGAGGTGCTATTTCCAGGAGTATGGGGGCCAGTACTGGCATAGCATGATCAGATGTAAAGAAGTAAAGACAGAAAATTCTACTTTACTTCTCTAAACCCATACAAAGGGTGGGAAAACAACCAAATCTTTTCTAGATTTATGCCTAGAGCCACAGGATAGGGGCCAAAGCCTCCTTTATCCTAGTTGTAAGCGTACAACCATTTCACATTATGGTGTTAAAGCATTGCTTAATGCAGTGATCTTAAAATGTCCTGGCATTGTAATATATTGGAAAAATGCTGCAGTAGGAATGAAATAATATTTGTAAAGCATTTAGCACAGTGCCTGACACGTAGTAGTCTCTAAATAAAAGTTTGCATTCTTCTTTCTTCTATCTGTGAAGAAATTGAGGAGAGAACATATTCCAAGCAGTGGGGATGGCTGCCCCTGCTTGGAGACAGGAGATAGAGTACCATGTGTGAGGAATAGAAAGAAGACTAATTTAGGTTGGACCATAGGTTTCTCTTGATTTCAGTCACCTGCTATCCGATGTATACTCTTTTTTTTTAATTCCATTTTGTATTAGAATTAGAGCTTTTTCACAAGTAGTTAGAGTATTCTGTGGGAATATTTCTTAGTCACTAATAACAGAACTGCTTATCATGAAAATTCTGAGATTTAGTCTTTTCTTGTTATTCAGTTGTTCAGTTGTGTCTGACTCTTTGTGACCCTGTGGATCATAGCATGCCACTAATGTACATGGTGTTTTCTTGGCAAAGATACTTGCCATTTCCTTTTTCTGTGGATTAAGGCAAATAAAGGTTAAGTGACTTGCCCAGCTAGTAAGTGCCCGAGCCTAAATTTGAACTCAGGTCTTCCTGTTTCCAGACCCAGTGCTATATCCACTGAGCCACCTAGTTGTCTCACAGCTAGATTCACACACATCAAATTAATGTTTAAAAAATAGAAATAGCATTGGAGGAGTTGAGAGAGGACACCATTAATGGATCAGTAAAATGATACAATTCTAGAAACACATTTGACCTCCACAAGAAAAGTAAATGAACTGCTTTCATCCTTAGGCCTCAAGATCCTACTCCACTGAAAATATACTGTAAAGAGGACAGAGACAGAAAGAAATATCTCATGTATGCCAAATAGAAGCAGCTGTTTTATGGCAGGGAAAAACTGAGAAACAGAGTAGGTGTCCATCAGTTGAGGGATAGTTGATCTGGTTGTGGGATATAAATATGTATAATGGAGTGTTACTGCACCTTAAGAAATTAAGAGATCTGAGGAATTCAGAGAAACATGGGGAAATGGCATAGACTAAGAACCAGGAAAATAATATGTGCAGTGATATAAATGAACATTAAAATAAAGCTGAACTCTTCAGTCATCTCAACTAGTTTTCATCCAAGAAAATAGATGATCAAATGTACCTTTTTTCTTTTGTTAGGGAGGTAAGGGATTACAGATAATAAAATGCTTCACATGCTGTTAAAGAGTCGCCTTCTTGTTGATTTTCTTTTTGTAAATAGCTGGGAGGAACCTTGAAGATCATGTACTTAGTTCAACTGTCATATTACAAATGAAGAAACTGCGTCCCAAAGAGAATTGCCTTTCCCAAAACCACATATGGGGCAGGGGAAATGGAGAAGAAAGGCGGGTGATTTCATGTTTTCCAAGGCTGTCAATTAATATAAGATACTTGTTTTCTCATTTATTAACCATTGACTAATTATAAATTAATATATTGCATTTAGATAAATGTTTTATGGCCTCCATACCATATTCAGGTTATTAAGAAGTATTCCTTTCAAAATCCTTCCTTCTTTCTTTCATATACTTACTGTAAGAAACTATTTCTAGGCAGTACTTTGCCATATGCTTACTTTTTGGTTAGGAAAGTGAGTTAGTCTTACTGATTTCCGTTTTGGAAAAACACTAGTTGTCAAGAGGCATCTGGGTATATTTTATAAAAGTATCCCAAATCCAATAAAAACTGTTTCAGCCATTTTGGGGTTTGGAGCTTGAGAAATATAACCTACAGTTTCCTTCTATCATTTTCAGCAGACAAAACAAAGGGCTAAATTTAAAATTCAGTCTTTGCAAATGGATAACTATAAATGCTGTAAAAATATGGACTACAGAAGGTTTCCAAAAGTTTGTTTTTAACCACTTGTTATGTAATAAAGTGCATACTTAAAAGCCTTTTTGGTAACTCTACAATTTAAGTATTATAAGCAGTACTCTGCTAATACTGTTTTTCCCTGTTACCTTAACTTGCCTTAACTTGGTATTATTTAATATAAATCCCAGTAACATTTGAAGTACTCTTCTGCTCAAAGTTCTCGTTTCGCATTTCCCATTTTCTGTTTTTTAGCACTTCATGCCTGTTGTGTGAGAAGCATTTTATTCCAGAGACTACCAGAATTGATAATCAAAAATAGTTAGAGACTCTAGAATCATAGATTTAGAGCTCAAAAGCTATCTAGTCTAACCCCCTAATTTTGCAATTGAGAAGCTATGGCACCAAGAGGTAAACAACATTACCAAGGTCATATAGGTAGTAAGTAGCAGATGCAGGTTCTCAAAGTCCAAATCAGTGTCATAGCTTCCATATTAGGTTCTATGTTCCTTCAAGATAAGGATTGGTTTATTGTTTTAGCATGGTACTTTGCATATAGTAGACACTTAAATGTTTGTTGCATTGCATTTGAACATAGTTCATCCAAGCTTAATTCCATGTACAGAGTAGACATCCAAGAAATGTTTGCTGTTAATGTTAAAAGTAGTACACACTTTCATCAGTTGACTGAAATGAAGCAAATTTTTCATGAACTTAAATTTAGTTTTTATGTTGAAGCCATAATACAGAGGGCATGATTCTTTTCAGATGTTTAAATCTGTTTAAACTTGGTCCACCATCTGGCCACTTGTGCTATTTCCATTGTTACAAATATTATCAAATAAGATAATATTTGGGGGGAAAAATCACATAGCACAGTGCCTGGCCATGTAAAACCTTTTTCCTTTTTCCCCTCTCCTTCCCCCATAAACAAAAAGCAGCAGCATTTTGGAAGAAGTTAAGTCTTAATGCCAAGCACAAATGTGAACATTTTTATATTTTGTCTGTTTAACCATTCAGGCCATGGGTGAGAAGACTATATAAAAGTTCTTGGTTCTCTGTCCTCTAGAGAACTTTATCTTTGTAGATACAGTTCACTATCCTAAACTTCTGATTTTGGTGATAGTAGGTGAAACTTCTGGGGAAATCTCTCTTAACTTCTCACTATGAAGAGAACTTTGCTTAACCAGCTCTGCTGGTTTTCTTCCCTGTTGCCCTTTTCAACTTGTCTTTCTCAAGCCCTAGTTTATTGTTTATTTTAAGAGTCTTGTACATTCCTGAGTAAAATAATGTACAACAACCCCACCATAATCTCATTCTTTCTCTCCCTTATTCCCTCTACAAATGAATGTAAAGAACAATACAGCAAGGTCCTGATTAGTGCAAATAATGAATACCTAATGAATGCTGTGAAGAGTTCACATTATTTGAATTCACATTGCATAAGTCCATTGGACTGCAACCAGTTATCATATTTTACAAAATTATAACTTCAGATAGTGTGAATTTAAATGCATTTGACTGTATTATGAGATTGATTATTCACATTAATCAGGCTCTGTCTATAAATTGGAGCTTACCTTTAAAAGTATAACCATCAAGGCAGCTAGGTGTTGCAGTGACTAGAGCACTGACCCTGGAGTCAGAGGACCTGAGTTCAAATTTAGCCTCAGATACGTAACACAAAAACTAGCCATGTGACCTTGGGCAAGTCACCTAATCCACAATTGCCCTACCCTCCCCCTTCCAAAAAGAAAAAAGAAAAAAAACCCCAAAAGTATGACAATTACTACTTCTCATGATACATCAGATGGAAATATTAAGGAAGATTTCTTCCATGTAAAATAACCACTATAAAAGCAAAGGAAGAAGATACTTACTCCATAACATTTTTAGCCTATTTCTCTGAATCAGAGTCTAAATCAGTAACAAAAATCTTCAGAGTACTTTCATGAGGGTGGTGACAGAATTTTACTCCCTTGTCCAGTTACCAGTCACAGGCATAGAGTTTGCTCTGTATGAGGCTTCAGAGGATAAGTTATCCTACCATCCAGAGATGGAACAGAAGGCTAATGATAATTTGAAAGAGTTTTTTCATAAATAGAAAGGGGGGGCATTTTAGGTGTTTACCTAAATAAATTACATATTTCCTCTAGGAGTTAGAATGTATGCAACAGAAAAATGTTTATAATGGGACATTTAAAATGTAAAATTTGAAGAAAAAGGAGATGGACTTTTTTCTCGTCATCACATTGATAGAAAAATAGATCTAGATTTAGAATGGATCAAAGATGCCATATAATCTATTGCCTTTGTTTCATAAATGAGGAAACCGAAGCTCCGGGTATTTAAATGATGTGATGAACATGCTACCTAGCATCCCTGGCTAGTTTCCCTATCCAGAGAGAGAGTTTTAACTCAGATCCTTCAGCTCCAGAGCTAGTACTCTTTCCCTTGTATCCTCCTTGCTCTTTCTTAAAAGTTTGTAATGAAGAAATTACCTGTGCTAAATAACATGAGGTACTTTGTGGTTTACAAAATAGTTCCTTCACAATTCTGTGAGACAAGTGGTGCTTGATGGTGTGTATATTTTTGTATCAGTGCTACTGAATACTATGGCTTTTTTTCTTTAAATTAAAATCTGTACTTCACATAAGCAAATGAGTGCTGTAGGAAAAACAGTAAATTGCATCTTAAACAAGAAAACAGCTTGCTCAACCTTATCAGTGTCCATCCTAAATAGAGAGCACAGCATGGTACCCAGCAGTAGTTCCTCCTGAACACTATATTTTTCTTGATGCAATCTACAGTAGCATTAACTTTTTTGGCAGTCATGTCAAACAGTTGACTCGTTTTAAGCTCTCTGAACCCTAAAACCTCTGGATCTTTGTATTTCTTTCTTTTAAAGTTATTTTCTGGATTTAATAAATACCAAATAAAAACGAGCATTTCAATATACAAAGTAGAACAGGAAAAAAAAGGATTTTATATAAAACAATAAATTTTATTTCATACATCTTGCTTTTTCTTTAAAATATGTAAACATTCAACATGTCACTTTAAAAGGTGTCCTGCTGCTCTGAATTTCTTCCTGTCCTTTCCTCTGTTCTCTCTACTGAGGTTTTAAAAAGTGCTTCAGTGACTGTTTCTTTCCTTTTTCTTTTGGAAAACTTGTTGCTAGTTTCCCTCTCCTAACAAACTCAGCCCCAGATTTGGGAGGGTGAGACAGACACCCTTGTAGTGAATGTTCATAGTCAAGCAAAAGCAAATTCCTGCTGTATTACATTCAGGTACCATAACTTGTTCAGTCATTCCCCTCTTGATGTGCAACTCCTTAGTGTCTAATTCTTTTCTAACCAAAAAGTGTTGCTCCAAACATTCTTCTGTATATGGGTCCCTTCCCTCTCTTTGGTCTCCTTGGGATGTAGGCCTAGTAATGGCCTAAATGAGTCACACAGTGTTCAGAGTTAGTATTATGGTGGGTCAGAGTTCCACTTCTGTAGTTTTTTTTTTTTACAGGAACTGTTTTGTAGCCACACTTTTTTTTGTTTTTTTTTTTTTATTTTAATTTGTTTTCTTGGTTACATCATTCATTTCCACAAGGTTTTGAGTTAAATTTTCTCCCCTTCTTGCCCCTACCCCCCAGCCCCAAACATTGATCCCACTGTAAGGCCCCTCCCACAATCTGTTCCCTTTTATGTC
>CM053594.1:255981363-256005898 GCA_028646575.1 Pseudocheirus occidentalis | reverse complement strand
GATATGCTAGAATTCCGATGTCCCCTGAGAGGGGACAGCGGAGTGCAAAGGGTTAATTGCTTGGTTTTTTTTAGCTCTGTGGAACTCTGCTTCCTGGAGGGGGAAAGCTCTGTCCCAAATTGTTGGGGCCTTCACAGCTGCCGGAGCTATTAGTGGGATGCTGCAGCCTCCCCGCCCCCCCAGCTTTGGCTCACTGAAAGCGCACCCAGGACCACCACTCAAGACCACGATCCAGATCCAGGCCGCTCAATGCAAGAGCCCTTGGCCCTGATTGATCGCCTCAGCCCCCCTGCTGTGTGGAGGCCGCTGCTGCTCTCAGTGGTTCCTGCTGCTACAGCCATCTCCCACTGTTTCCTTGCCCTGGGAGCAGTTTGGCCGGACCCGCTCTTCTCCTCCCGAGTTAGCAAAATCCACTGACCTTTCTCTAAGCCTTATTTTCTTCTGGCCTGATAAATGTGGTAACTGTGCCTCCAGTGCAGCCGATCTGCTCTCCTATAGATGGGCTCCCTGCCTGATGCCTAGGGGCCTGAGCCGGCAGGGTTTCGGCCGAGGCTCCCAGACTGCTGCGAAGAGCCCCACCTGCTGAGCTGCCTGTAGCAACAGATGTGCTTTCTGTCTGTTAGAGGGTTTTGGAGCTTGAAAATCTGTTTAGAGTCCAATTTTATGAGTTTTTAGCATGTTTGTGTGGGGGCTGTGGTGCTTTGCTGTTTCTATGCCGCCATCTTGGCTCCGCCCCTCTTCCAGAATCTTGTAGCCACACTTTCTTCATCTAATGTTTGTGATGTCAATTATTTTGAACCTAAGGATACATGTAGTGTCCTATTGAGTATTTCTTTAATGTCATAACTAACTAATCAGGTAAACTAATCTTCGTAGATATGTTAGAGCAGGTATAAAAAATTTTCCGCATGGGTTCAAAAACTACATTTCAGATTATTTTAAAGGAGCATGGCCATCAGGGCCCTAAGTAAAATTATAGAAATAAGCCAAGCTTTGTTATTTGTATCTGCTTCTCACCTGGCATACCTTGTCTTCACCTTTCCCATGTCATTCAGTCCGCCATTACCATTCCCAAGATGACTAGTGTCTTTATGCAGCCCTTTGCCTAATTCAGTCAGTTTTGATTATATGATTGTCTTTTTGGTTTTTATAAGGCCAGTCCAACTTTTAAGTTTTATTGATACAACAGCTTCTAATCAAGTACTTATTTTGCTAATGGTATAAATATGCTCACTGTCCTTAGTATTACATGTACTTGAGTATTGTTTCCTTCTGTTTCTTTTTATTTACTTTTCTTGAAGAAAGGCTAATTTGAAACAGCCAACCTCCCTCCTTTAAAGAAAGATTAAGAGAGGACTGACCCTCTATTAGCTGGAGTGAGTTGTCTGTGCTCAGCATGTAGTAAGTTTCAAGGAATAGTTGAGCAGAAGGTCAGGATCAGGCAACAAGCCTTCATTAAGTGCCTGCTATTTGCCAGTCACTGCCAGATTCTAAGGACACGAATAACACAAAACTAAGCCTCCCTGCCCACAGGGAGCTTATAGAATACAAGATCACAGATGACTAAATATATTTTTGAAAAATAACTGGAGGAATCAGGAAAGGCCTCTTCAAGAATTATAGGATTAGAGATGAAAGAAACTTTAGGGGCCATTGAGTCCAACTTCTTTTATGCGGACGAAGAAACTGAGGCAAGAGATTGTGGTTGGTTCAGTCATACAGTAAATGTCTGAAGCAGGATTTGAACCTAAGACTTCTGAAGAATCTAGTGCTCTATCTCCTGAACTTTAACGGGAGCCCCGGGTTTCGTGGGCAGTGGTAAAAGGAGTACAGTCCAGGCATGGGCATCAGTTAGTACAAGGGCAAGAGGCAAGAGAATAGAATGTCACACATAGGAAACAGCAAGCAAGTCAGCTTGGCTGGAAGCAGACTAGGAATGACTTTCAGTGTCAAATGGAGGAGTTTGTATTTGATGCTAGAGACAGTGGGATGCCCCTGAATCATCTTCAGTAGGGGAAGGACATAGTCAGAGCTGTGCTTTAGGAAATTCAGTTTGGCAGCTATGTGAAGAATGGTGTGGAGAAGGGAAAGAAAGACTAGATGCAGGGAGACAATTAGGAGGCCATTGCAGTGGTTCAGGAAAGGGTTCAAGGCAGTGCTCGTGTGAGTAGAGAAAAGATATTGAGGAGGTGAAGGGAGTAAGATATAGCAGTTGAGTGGGCATGGAGGGCAAGTCAAAATAGTGATGAGAATGACTCCTTGTTCCTTGGGGATAATGGGAAGAGTTGTGTTAAAAGTTCAGAAAAAAAAGGTGAGTTTAGGATAGGAAAGGGGATTGCTTCCTGGTCTCCTCCAACTTTGTTTTTCCCCTTGTGGCATTTTTACTTCATACAGTCATAGAATCTCTGAGTTAAAAAGAACCAGATGCTGTCTAGTCTAACCCGTAGAAGAACCTCCCATTGAACTAGGATTGAGACTTGAGTTATCCTTAACTTTTCCCTCTTCTACATCCCTAACGTAGTTAGTTGCCTAGTCCTATCTATTCTTTCTCTCTATTATCCCCTCTTTTCCATTCACAATACTACCAACCTGTATCAGGTCCTATTGTAATTTAATGACTGGTCTCCCTCCTTGTAGTCTCTTCTCTTTTAAGCCACCCATCAGTCAGTTCTGTCTTGCTCTCATCAGTGATCAGCCCATTTGATTCCTGATCACATTTCTTTGATGTCTTTCTTTGTACCACATCTGCATAATTCCCTGTGTGAATATTTTGCAGCCTACTCACTCCCACCATGCACCTCGTTGTTCTCCTGTGAGTGATCTTCAGTTTCATTCCTTTAAAAGCTGTAGTGTTAGATTTCTCACAGCCACATGTCATCAGAAGATTGTTGCTGTTTAAAAAAAAAATGAGCCTTTATTTTAGAGAGAAGTGAGGGATCATTAAAAGAGCTTTGCAGTTTCCCAGAGGCAGTCCAGCCCACTCTTCCTCCTTATTCCAAATCTACTTTATTGTCCATTGGAAGTGACTCTCCAAATGTGTATCTATGCATACAATTGTGCATATACACAAACTTGTATATAAATGCATATATTCATTTATATACCCACAGGTGGAGTTCTACAGGCTGCCTTTCCTGTTGCATACTATAGTGCAGACAATAGGCCTGCCTCATCCACTTGTTTTTTCTAAGCAGAGACCAAATTTCTATTGAGTGATAGATCTCATTTAGGAAACTGCAGTGTTACGAAGCTTTTGCCATTTAACAGTATCATCCTCAGTATCCCCTTTAAAAACATTTGTTGAGTTAAATTGAAGTAAATATTCACCCTGAGACCCGTAACTAGTGTATGTTGACCTCTTGCATCTGTTGGCTTTCTCCTTTAAGCTTACTCAGTGCTTTCCAGGGCTATAATATAATGAATTGAAAGGCCCCACGAAGGAAGAGCCATTTTAATACTCAACTTCTTAATTTTGGATCACAGCAGTGATTATTTATGTGCACTTGCCTTGGCATGCCTATTGACTAAGTTCTAATTTGTCCAACAATGGAATGGGTATTGATGGCTACTTCAGGAAGGAGATAATTCCTACTTATTCATGGTATTCAAAGAGAACCTCAATGACTCCCTGGCAGAGAAGCTATATTGGGGATTCATACATTGGATAAGAGGTTAGGCTAGATGCTTTATAATGTCCCTTCCAGTTCTGAGAGCCAAGGATCCTAAGAGAGGAGAATGAATGAAGAGGTGAGAGGAGCGAGAACCACCTAACAGATGGGGCCTGTCTAGGCCAACGTTCCACTATTGTCCTTCCCCAGAAGCTGAGCTCCCACCCGATGGAGTCATCATCAGCTGTGGAAGAAAACTGTCAAGATTTATTTGTTGTCTGGTAGGAAATTCTTTGATTTGAGTTACCCAAAAAGCAAACATATGCCCATATTCAAATATAAGTACAAAAGCACATCAGAGAAGAGAGATAAATGAATATCCAGTGATCTACCATTTAGTGGCATTTACCTTTTGGCTGCCTCCCTCTCTCATCTATTAATATGAATATTTGGAAACTGGCTAGATTGCTGGAAGTATATGCATATCACATTAATTACCTTCATTATGTCTACCTAGTTTACATTTTACTTAACAAATTCTAGTCTTAGGGGGGTGGGGAGAGGTAAGGGACCAGGCAATAATACCTCACAAGGTTGTTATAAGAATCAAATGAGATAATATATGAAAGCATTCCATAAACTTAAAAATTCTCCATAAATGTTAGCAAGTGTCTTTCTAAATGATCTCTGCTTCATGAGTCTCATGTTATTATGAAAATAGCACCAGATTTAAGAGTCAGGACCTGCTTCCAAGTCTTTGGCAATAACTTAATCTCATTAAACCTCGGTTTCCTCATCTTTAAAATCACAATAATGATACGTGAACTGTATGCTTCAGAGGATTGTAAGAAAGGTGCTTTGTTAGCTGCAGAGAACTGTCTAAAAGTCTCTAGTGGATTGAGAGTTGACCTTGAAGTCCAGAAGACTTGTATTCAGGTCCCACCTCTCATTCACACTAGTTCTGTGCCCTTGAGTGAGTCTCTTACCCTCTTCATGCCCCAGGCAATTGTCTTAAGGCTACAAGTTACAGGGACTGTCCAGATCTGCATTGGTAAAGAGAGGATACTTCCTCACCATGAGTTTTCTGTACCAATAAATCATAGAGCAGATAAAAAATTATATCGTAATTAATCCCTTATATTGGTTCTGATCCCAGTTCTTCCACTCATGACATCAGACCAGACATTTCACATGTCTTGGGAGCTAGACTGGGTGATCTAATGTTTATTCCAGCTCTTACAATCTATGAATTTGACATCATCTATCAGAAAAGGCCCATTTGCTAAGAGAAGAGAAACTGGAGCTCAGATGCCTAGATAGAACTTGATTAGGACAAGATGCAAGATAAGGGAAGGAAATGAACTTTTGTTCTAAGAAATTAATTGCCATTTGGGAAAGAAAATGCTAATTAATGTCTAAATGAGATGGATAGTGTGAGCATTATTTTCTCTACTTTACAAAAAAGGAAACTGAGGTACAGGATGGCTAAATAATGTGCTTAGAGTTGCATAGCTTAATAAGTAATTAACTTTTTGTGAAAATTCAGGTGTTTTTGACTCAAAATACAGAGGGCTCTGCTGTTCACTTGTTCTCCATGTGAAACTGCTAGAACTTTAGATTTTTTGTTTTTATTTTTGGAATATAATATATTACAACTGTGACTAAACAATATTGTTCATTTACTCCGAGTGCTGGGGAAGACAGACAGTGGAGTGCCAGGGGCTGTGTTTTTCTGCAGCTGAGGACGTTCCTTAGTGTACTTAATTGCAGTTGTTTGTTGCCCCCCTTTAGCTGTATCACAAGAGCAGGTTATTGCTTGTGTCCATCATTTCCTGGAAGCCCTTCAGAGTCTTAATATTGAAGTGTTCAGGAATTGCCTTTAGATTGTGTGTGTGTGTGTGTGTGTGTGTTTCTATAAAGTACGAAGGTATACTCTATAAAGATTTATTTTATAGGTCTAGTCTATAAACATGGGCATATTTTATGAATGTTATCTATCACTATCATTACAAGAATAGTCTATAGCCTCTGTCCTGTTTTTCAAGATCAGACATATACATGTTTGATTTGATTTAAAAAAAATTTCCTTTAAATATAGTTTAATGAGTTCTCATTTAGCTATGGTTTATTGAATGC
This sequence comes from Pseudocheirus occidentalis, assembly GCA_028646575.1. Lineage (NCBI taxonomy): Eukaryota > Metazoa > Chordata > Mammalia > Diprotodontia > Pseudocheiridae > Pseudocheirus > Pseudocheirus occidentalis. The sequence continues at coordinate 256,000,154 of CM053594.1, read as the reverse complement.
TAGAGAGATGAGATGATGATAAAGACCTAGGAAATGTACTTTATTCCACACTCTGGCTAAACTTGCATTATTGGACTGAAACCTTTATTTGCCAGAGCTTTAAATTTGAGAATTCAAAGGAATTAATGTTCCCCACTTTTAGTCTCACTACTGTGGGGAAATCCTATATTGCTACATATAACTACATGTAACAGGTCTTTCTCTTAGAAACTGCACAATGGTAAAAACAAGTTTAGGCTTTTGGGCAATTACGATGGTCACTGGGAATGCCTGTGTCATATAGATGTTTACTTTTAACTCTTCAACAGTTTGGTCTTGGAGGTAGCATCAGGCACAAAGTCATATTGAACTTATCTCCCACAGCACAGGAAACCTTGTCAACTCCTTAAGAGCCAGGACCTTATGGTTTTCTCGGTGCCTTACTATTATTAAATATTTGTTGCTGATGCTAATACTGTCTTTGTTGTGTTCTCCTGAAACTGCACTTAAAATAATCATCCGTGACCTCCTAATAGTCAACTGCAGTGACCCTTTATTAGTCTTTATCTTACTTGACTTCTGTTTATTATTTGACACATATCACATCTTGATTTTTTTTCTTTTGTATGCATTATACATCATTAACTTGACTTTCTCCTACCTCTATCTTCTTCCTGTACCCCAAATGTAGGCATTTCTCGAACTCTATCTTTAATCTATTCCTTCTTAATCTCTGTGTTGTTCAGTTGTTTTTCAGTCGTCCAACTCTTCATGACCCCTTTTGAGGTCTTCTTGCCAAAGCCACTGGAGTAGTTTGCCATTTCCTTCTCCAGCTCACTTTCCAGATGCAGAATCTGAGGCAAACAGGGTTAAATGACTTGTCCAGGGTCACACAGATAGTAAATACCTGAGACCAGATTTGAATTCTAGAAAATGAGTCTTCCTGACCCCTGACCCTGTATACTCAGTTTACTGCACTTCCTCCACTGGCTATCTCATCCATTCTACTTTATCTCAACCATCATTTTCTTTGTAGATTTTTCTCAACTCTCTTTCCATAGTCTGAGCCTCTTTTTGAACATTAATTTGGTATTACTTGGGGCTTTGTTATGTTAACGTTCCAGTAAAGTTTTTAGAAGCCTCCAGCCCCCAAGCAGGTGTAGGTGAGGATGAGTCTCCCAGGTTATTAAAATTTCTTATAATTTAATGCCTTGGGGGTGTGAGGGGAGGCCTCCAAAACCTTGCCAAACAGAATCAGCCTGAAGAAATAAAAGGTCAGAAGTAGGGAGAAATGTATTGGATAGGTTATAAAACACCATATTTGGTTTTATGGTATACTTGACCTTTTTTCTATCTCTGCAAATGAACAAAAAGGGAAAAATGGAATGGCATATGATCTGGGAAAGAATGTGCTTCCAGTTTCAATAGTAAGACCCTGAATTAAATTCGCAAATAGAGAGTAGTGAAAATTTAAGCTTGTAATATCAGACGCCTGGCTATCAACTCACCAAATCCCTTTCCTGAAATGAGTAGGGAAGGTGGATTAAGGAAATAATTACTGGCAAATCCAGCAGGAGAGAAATAAAGGAGCTCTTGTCCATCATTCTCTGTACTTGACATCAACAAAAGCAATGTTAGGTCATTTTTTGTCCAACTCCCATGGATAACAGTGAGACCTGGAGATAGGTGACCAGAAAGAAAAATAATCTTAGAATATCCCAAAATGTTTTTCTACTTTCTCTATGGGGCAGGGGGTGGGGTTGGGGAAGGGAGGCTCATACAACAGGTTGATGATTTCATTTGACTCTGGAAAATCTCAAAAATAGTTTTCTATGTCATAAGAGAACTTGTGATCTGCATTAATCAAGGGAATTCCCACTCTGGCAAATTTATGTACCCTTAAAATGTTAAATTTTATGTAAATATCACTGATGGCCAATCCAATTTAAATTCCATCTTATTTCCCTTTAAGTATGACTAGTTGAAGAGCAGAAAGGATCAGTACTCAGATAAATTTATGTTTCTGCTTTCTTAGCTAAAGTTTGATCTTTATGTTATGATTGGTTCAATATTTGGAAATACTCTTCTGGTGATGCTATTGCTACTAAACATTTGCCTTATATTATCATTTTTCTTATACTTGCCCTCCCTTTACAATAAAGAATGCTAACAGAATAAATATGTAGGTATTTAAAAATGATCACCTAAATTAAAAAAAAAAAGACAGCACTACAAAATCTGATATTTAACTTCTTAAAAGTAGCCTTTGTCATGGATTTTTGTATTTCCATCTAGATTTTATTCCAGGGTATATAATAGTTTGTGGGTTGGTTTCTTTGTGTGTGTCTGAGGTCGGATTTGAACTCAGGTTCTCCTAACCAGTGCTCTACTTACTGCCCCACCTAGCCCCCCTGTAATAGTTTTTGAAAGGCATTTTATTCAGTAGTGCAAAGTGCTAACTTACAGGCTTTTTTTCCAGCAAGGTATCTCCACCATCTATACATCAGAAGCATTCAAGATTCCTAAAAATGACCTTGTTCAGTGACCAGCACTGTTCATGAACATCAGACAAGGCATATAAAATGGGGAATGTATGTTTGGCAAAGATTTTCCCAACTGTGATGGAGATAGTCCTCTTCACTGAGGCCATTATGGTGGCAACATTAAGCCCCAAAACACTGTGAAGTCTCCTTCAAAGGAGGTGCTAAAAGAAGATATATGTAACCCCTGAAGAATTTGGCCTGACCACTCAGACAGGAAAGACCAAGAAGATAAAGAATGGGTATTTTACAGATTATGACATGTGGTAGGATGGAACTTGTCAAATTTGTACATCAGTGTGTATCTGAAACAGAGAATATGAATGGACAAGTTGAATCTGGAGTGGAATGACCCAAGCTTACATTGGAATCAATGTTGGTGTTGCTGTATGGCAACAAAGCATTAGAATACAACAGTGACAAAATGACATAAAACAGGAAGCCCATAGAGGGCAATGGGTGGTCTGTGGTTGAGCTAAGCATAATTAGAAGGAATTCGAATGAATGAGTTCACAAATCTATTTGAGTATATCTTAAGGTTCTGAAATATGTGCAGCCTATGCAACAGGTAAATCTTGTCTGAACTAAATCATACCAGAAGGATATCTTGGAGAGACACGTGGAAATCCCAGATTTTAATAGTGGAGGAAGTGCATTTCCAGACCAAATGAATGCTATACATATTCCACAGATTTGGTGTATATATAACAAGCCCTAAACTTACCTAATTTGATTTCTTATTTTACTAGATAAGGAACTCTCAGTATTTTACTACTATTTGTTACAGAGCTAGCTCAATTCTTTCCCTTTTAAGTTTATTTCTTTCACTATCTTTTGCAGATCCCCCTCATATGTGTAACTGTTGGATGAACTTTCATTTTTTAAAGCTGAAATTCATTTCCCCTTCAGTTTAGCAATGGTTTTTTGTTTGTTTGTTTGTTTGTTTTTTGGAGTGCCTACTTCATGTAAAGCACTATTCATTTCTCAAAGGGATACAAGGATAAGTAAGATCTAGACTTTTGCCCAAAGTACTTTGACTGTCTAAAGTAGGAAACATGAAGCTTGTTCGTTCCTTTTTCCCCCATTTCCCCACACCCAGCCCACCACCAAGCAAAGCTTGTATTGAGAGGATTTCTGGTGGAGCACAGAACTTATGGGTCATCTATGAACGTGCCTCTCCAGACCACAGAGGACAGAACAACCTTCAGATCATCTTTAAGCAAGGCCTTTGAGTGAGATCTAAGCTTTTAATCCACAGCTCCATTCTTCTAAGTAGGCAGATAAAAGTAACTATTCAAGGAGAAGTTTATTGAGAAGGGAGGAGGAAACAGGGCATGCTCCCTAGGTCTTCCTCCAGCCCTCTAAAGTTTCTTAAAGGAACTGTAGCCCAAAACATATCACAGTTATCTGTTTGCCTGTGTCTATTTTCACAGTCTCAGATGAACCCATATGAACCCATATGAACCCATATGAACAAGATGCTAACAGATATATAATCTATAACATACACTCATAATTGATAAGGAAAACATCCTCATTTGGTTGTAAGTCAAGGGAGTACAAACTGCTATTGGTCTTTATTCTCCTTAATTTGGATATGTTTCAATAATGTCTAGTGAAGGATTTTTTCAGACTTTCTGAGTCTTGGGAACCACCTTTGTTTTTAATTCCCCACAGTGCCAACCTCCAGTGTCCAGTGAGGCACAGAGGGGACAGTACAAAAAGAAAAAAAATCAAACATGTTCACTGACCTACTCTATTTTTTTTTTTGTAAGACTTCTAAATACCTCATGGAAAACTATTCCTGTGGAATACAGTTTGCAAAACATTTGAACTAAAGTATACTTAAGTCCAGCTGAAGTGATCACAAAGGAGAATTGTCTCATGCCACTTTTCCCTAAATTTCTTTAGGATCGTAAGTCCAGGGAACCTATCAGCCCATTCCCCTTATTTTACAGGGGAAACGGAGGCCCATTGGAGATTAGGTGAGTTGTCCAAGATCATAAGGTTACGAGAGATAGGATTTGAACTCATGTCATGTGATCTCAGAGATATCTCTTCTTCATGACCACTTATTATCCCCTTTACCCTGAGTGGTTATATGCCACAAAGACATGCCAGTATCAAGAATGCTAATCTTAATCATTTTTATGATCATTTTTTTTCATTTAGGGAAAGGTAGAAATAACAAAACAAGATCATAAAGTTTTTCTGAGTTAATTAAATTTTTAGTTCTTACTTTGCAATGACCTTAAGCAGCTATGTCTAGAGGAAAAATTTAACTGTATTCATTTTTAAATTTTATTCCTAGCTTTTATATAAAAATACCTATGTTTCCTCCAGAAGTTAGAAATTTCAGATTTCGTGATTAAATAAGACATTATTTCTCCAGATTCACTATTTGGGGTCCTCTATAAACTCACAGTTAGTTGTGGGGTCTACAATGCTGGAGTTATCTAGGAGGGTAGGCATGTTTTAGCTCTGTTAAATAATAAAATTCCATCAAAATGGAGAGATAATAACTCTTTCATTCTTTAGACTTAATAAAACAACAGATGGTGAGTGAGTGTTCATTTTAAGAGGATCACAGTGCCCTCAAATCAGGAGAACTGATAACTATATACGGGAAGAGTGGGTGGTTGTTTGCCTTGAATCACAGGAAAATATATGATTGTGACTGCAGCTAGGTTTCTGCTATGTCATCATCAGTCACTATTTGAATAAAGAAGGCTATATTCCTAGTTTGATAAGCCTACAAGCTCAGTCATTGAAAATAAAAAAAGAAATGATTTCATTGTGAAATAAAGATTTTTTTTCCTCTGAGGTGATTTTCTCTTTTTAAAAAGATTTAATCAGCTCTTAAACATGGTATAGGGAAAGAATTGGATACCAGATAATTTCTTCAGGGGTTTGGAATTTCACTTAGATTTGAATTACGGTTTTTTATGCACCTCCAGACAGGCACACTTGACAAGTGTAAGTAGAAGTTTGGGGTTGTCTTTTTTTTTTTTAAGTTAGTTGCAAATAGCCTTTGCCAAGTAATAATCTTCTATTTCTAATTATTCCCTGAAGCTGTTGAGCCTTTGTTTGCTTCCCTGCAATGATAGGAAAGTCGAAAGATCCAACAGTGCCATCTTGTGGGAAGGTTCCTGGTCTTAGAAGGAGGTTGAATTGGGGAAATCAGCAACCTTGATTGTCAGAAACTTTGTAGAATGACATTACAAAGACGTGTCTGTTCAGTCAAGTGAAATGTTTCCCTCTGGTAGCCAGCCAAGTTAATTATAATTATTGTTTTGGTGTCCAGAAAAATTAATAACCCAAATAAATTAAAACCAAGCCTAAAAATGTTTCAAGAGCTACAAATTATAAGCAGTGAGCTTGTATTTAGTCTGATTGCTGGGAAGTGTTTTAAAATCATGTCAGCTGCACAGTTCTTTACACATACACATACACACACACACTTACACTTCACTACATTCTACCACAGTAAAACCCAAAGATTCACTCAAAATCAGTAACAGGGTAGGATTTGTATCCAACTTGCCCCAGAGTTTCTCATCTTTCATGATAGCAGTAGATTCCAATGATAGGGCTTTACAAAGAGCTTTCCTTACAATGACCTCATAAGGTATTAGGGAATACAAGTCTTCCACTCCTCATTTTACAGATGAAGAAATTAAGGTTCTAGTTGAAGTAATTTGCTTGCCTAGGGTCAGAGCACATGTTTTCTTCTCACACTGGTGCTTTTTCCCACTTTGTCAGACCTCCTGCCTCTGCAAAGACAGAGGCATGCAGTCATGGTCTAATCATCATAATCGGTTATGGTAACTTATTTGTGGCAGATAAATTCCAGAAGAAAAAGAGTTTTCCTTTCATGATAACCGCTTAATGAAAGGAAATTAAATTGTGTGTCCCCGTGCCAGACCTGCTGAGGAGGTGTTATAAAAATAGCGCTTGCCTAAGATACTAAGATACCGGAAGAGTGAATTTTCTCATGGAGCTGTAGCAAAGCTGTTGGATTCTTCATTCCAAATGTGAGACCAGCTTTGTGTGGTGGCTAAGGTTTAAAGGTCCAATCTGTATTTTCGCCATGGAATTAAGTAAAGCTCTAAGAGTTTATTACAGGTTAAACAAATGGATAGTTTTATCATTTTGACCCACCAAAGGAGCCATCATTGTTTGCTTTAGTGTTAGAGTTTTTTAAGCTCAAAGTAGTAGCAGGTTTCCCCACAAAGCACCAGCCAGGCAACAGTTTTCACTCAGAAGCAACTCCTGACTAGTCGTGCTACTTTCTCACTTTTCTGTAGTTTCCATTGCCGTTTTCAGGTGAAAATTCCACTAGAGCAGGAAAATAACCTCATTTTTCTATATTTCACTATTTTTCATTGTGTTAAAATGACTGTCTTATACCTCATTTGTCAGTTACTTGTGTTTGATCTAAGTCAGGTCTGCACAACCTGTGGCCCACAGGCAGCTTGCAGAAAGCCGAAGGATTTGGGGCAGCCCACAAATAATGTACAGAAAAAACATCCTCTACGTTTTTTGAGGGCCCCCCAAAATCCTTTGGCATGTCTGTGGGCAGCAGGTTCTGCAGGCATGATATAAATAGAACATAAATGGAGAGGAAATTGGGTATAGGGGAAAGATTTTCAAGTCAGAAGAAGCTCTGCAACTTAGTACCTGTGTGACCTTGGACAAAAGACTTAACATCTTGGTCTGTTTCCTCATTTGTAAAATGAGAACAAAGAATAAATATCCTCGAAGGCCCTTTCTACCTCTTAATCCATAATAAAAAGTAAGCTTTCCCAATAACTAAAGTTTATCCGCTTTATGTCCCTAAAATTAAAGAAATGAGGCCCCAGGTGTGGTGGCTCAAGTAGAGTATCACCTGGTGGGTGACTCACATATTGCACTCCCTTATTAGATAATTAATATAGGGACAAAACTGTCTTCCTATAGGCTTGAGCAGGGGGAATATTCACTAAGTTCAGAAAAACATTTAGTCATCTCCTTAAGATAGAGCCTACTATATTTCCATTAAAATTTTCTTAAAATTAATAATAGCACCTATTAGCAAAATTATGTTTCTCCTGTTTTGGAGTTATGATGATAAACCTATTAATGGATCATAGGATTACAGATTTAAATCTCAGAAAGACCTTATAGGTTATCTAGTTCAACCTCATCATTTTAGGTCCTTAGGAAACTAAGGATCAGAAATTAAATGACAGGAGCGGCTACGTGGCGCAGTGAATAGAGCACTGGCCCTGGAGTCAGGAGGACCTGAGTTCAAATTCGGCCTCAGACCCCTGACACATTTACTAGCTGTGTGACTTTGGGCAAGTCACTTATTCCTGATTGCCCTGCCCTCTCCTCTCCAAAAAGCCCCCCCCCCCCAAAAAAAAGAAATTAAGAGACTTACCAAGGTCACACAGTACACACAGTAGCAAAGACTGGATTTGAACTTAAGACTTTAGACTCTTCAGTTACACCATGCCACATCCCATTTCATTGCCAGAATCTTGGTCATCACCATTTGGGCTTTTTCTTTTTTTTTTTAATCTCATCATTTCTGTTTCACCCAATTCATTTCCATTCCACTATAGTTTTTGCAACCCATAGACTATAAATGGATAATTTAAATGTATGAAAGGACCAACTGATTATACATCACTTCATATTTAATAAACAATCATAAGTAATTATTAATAAATAATAAATCATTGATAAATAATTGTAAATAAAAAGCCAATTTTGAATATGTAATAAATTTCAACCTCTCCCTGGTGGCAGAGTAGATAGGTTTTTGCTATATGCTTCTGCAGCATTACAGCATATTTCTTGTTGCATAATCCCCAAACACTACTTTAGAATCACAGAGTTCCCCAAAATAGTTTAAGGGAGGTTTTTGTATAAACAAGTAGGGGTGGGAAGAGCATTCTGTCATTTCTTAGAGCAGCAGAATAGTAAAGCAATTTCCATAGTCCATTTTTGTGAATGTGGCAGTGATTTTGTTAAAGCACAGCTCTTCTCTGAAGTATTTGTTGTAGTGGAATTTTGCCCCCACCTGTATGCCCTGTAGAAGTTCTTTCATAAAGAATAATGTGGAATTCAAACTGTTTTTATAAAAGCCATAAATGCTGGTCTTAGACTAATATTCCTGAGTTAAAGAAAATAATGAAGGCAAAACGGAGAAAAATCAGACCAGTTTTCCTACACAAAAAATTAAGATTTCATATACATTATTTTAGAAGGGGAAATGAAGGTAACATTGAAATCTTCTCCCAGAACCCCTGTGTTGGAGTGAACATGTTTGAGGTAATTTTCCTTGAGAAAATGAGATTCACCTGGTGCCATAAATAAAAGGGGCCTACAAACAGACTCAGGGCCAACACTTAACATTATCTTTATCAGTGTCCTTAATGAGGTGCATGAAGGAAAAGTAAAAGGTCAAGGAGAGCAGTAGATATGCCCATTCCCTAAGAGTTCTCAAGTAGAAAGAATTTCTCCAGTTTCAGCAAAATACATATCTACTAATTGCCTTATTGCCTCATTTCTAGCCCTTCTTTAATCCCCATGCCCCCTCTATTATCCTTTGTCCAGATGGCAAACTCAGATCACCAAAACGCCACTGAGCCCATAGACCTTAGTTACATTTTGGTAGCATCAAAGTTTTAACTCACTCTGAATCCCCACAGGAGCAGACTGACAGAAAGAAAAGGGGAAGAAAGCAGAAGTAGTTAAATAATATATATATAGAACCCTTTGTGGTATGGATGGGAAAGAGCATTGTATGAGGAGTCAGTCCAGGGACCTGGGTTTGAGTTCCAGCTCTGCCACTAATTTGCTATGTGAACTTAAGTCACTTCATCAATCTTGAATTTCTGTGTATCTTTAAAATGAGAGGATTAGGGGCAGCTAGGTGGTATAGTGGATAGAACACCTACCCTGGACTCAGGAGGACATGAGTTCAAATTTTACTTCAGACACTTGATACTTACTAGCTGTGTGACCCTGGGCAAATAACTTAAACAAGATTACCCTCCAAAAATAAAATGAGAAGATTAGATTAGTTTATTTCCTAAGGTCACTTTCCATTATAGCCATCAATGAACCAGTAAAATCAGAGACTCTATAAGAATATGAAATATATGTATATATTTGTTTTGTTTTGTTCAGTCTTGTGATTTCATCAGTGTAGGTAATTTCTCATTGATGAAAATTCCTTCTTGTCCATGTCAGCAAGTAATTTTGTAATTTATAGTGTTAGAGAGTTGCCTGAGGCACTCTCAAAAGGTTGCTTGCCCATGATCATGCAAGTAGGATATGTAAGAATATGACTTGAACCCCAGTTTTCCTGACTTCTCTCTTTACTAAGCCAATTTTTTTCTTATATAAATATGTAGTTTTGTGATCTCAGGAAAACCCTTGGTTAGTTTAGCCTTGGGTTTTAAAAAATCTGTGAGCACAAGTCTCATAGATTGTCAAACCGTAGATGAGACTGTCAGACTTAGTATTTATTATGCCCACTGTTGGACAACTTTGTCACTTCACTCAGTAAGTATTTTGGGCCTTGTATCTTGACTGTTTGGAGTTTCCTTGAAATATTCTAAATTTAAAATACTGTGTTTAAGCTTCATTCAGAAAGTCCATTTGTATAATTCATGATCAGCTACTTTTAAGAAACAATCCAAGAGGGAATGATCTTGGTTTTGAGGTTTAGCAGGTGTGGTCCATAACAATTTCACACATATAAAAACCTTAAGTACTCTGAATATTCGCAGCCTAACAGATAATGGCTTACTGTCCCCTTATGTGATAAGCTTTGGAATTTCTGCTGATTTATAGAAAGTGTTACTGGGACTTTAATCCTAGCTAATTCTGCCTTGCATTTATTTTTCTTTAACTTTAAATAAGTGAATTCTTTAAAAATGGGAAAAACCTGAGAATTTGGGGAAGAGGGGGAATGGTATTTTTTTCCAACTGTCTCTGTTTCCCAAGAGAAGATAATATTCCATCTTCAGAACATCTGTCAGAGTGATTTTCATCAAATTAAATATATCCTCAAAGCAACCATCATTTCTTACAGAATATTTGAAGTGTAAGTTTTACTTTGAAAGAAACACCAATAAAATTTAAAGTACTCAGTTATTAACAGTTTAAAGAACTAGTTTTTTATTATGGCTTGCTTTCTTGAATTTCTTGTTGTATTTATTTTTTGCTCCTATTTCTGTAGAAGAGAATAATCAGTGCAATGCTATGTAAATGTCATGAATAATCATTTGCCAATTTTATTTGGTAAATTGAAGTCAGAAATATATTTGGTCAAGGTAGCAACCATTCAACTAGTTCTGTCAAAATTCATTCCATGCTGCCTTTTGGCCAAGCTTGATAGAACATAAAACACAATGTGAACCTTATCAAAATAAAGATTTATCAAAAAGAAAAAAACAGCTCCTGGATATTATTTAAGAATCCACTATTTTAAGACAACTTTCAAAGTTAGCTGCTCTCTCTTCTTAAAGGATTAATACCCTCAAAATTTAGAGGGGTTGGGGGAGATACTCTTTTTGATTATTAGGTTATAATAGGCCTTGGCTAGACAATCAGAGCAGCTTTAACTTCTCCAGTCCTCTCAGGAAGATGTGTTTTGAAATGTAAATGACTATTTAAAAAATTCTCTCAAAGAGTAATTTGAAGTCTGCCATAGGACGTTAAGGCATTGTGAGACCTTACTATGACCCTCACAAAGCCCATTTCTTTGCAGAAAATTTTATGATAAAGTTTCCCAGAGATAAACTGGTACCTAAATGACAGGAGTTGTCAATTTTTGACCCTTTCCCCTCTCTACACTAGATGGGAAATTAAATATTTGTCCAGGTAGCATAAAAGCTTTCAAAACCTTGGATCCCCTAAGGCAGCAGTTCTCAACCTGTGGGTTATGTTCAATTTGTAACAATGAAAATACATCCTGCATATCAGATATTTACATTACGATTCATAACAGTAGCAAAATTACAGTTATGAAGTAGCAACAAAAATAATTTTATGGTTGGGGGGGTCACCACAACACGAGGAACTGTATTAAAGGGTCACAGTATTAGGAAGGTTGAGAACCGCTGCCCTGAGGACTTGCTTAGGAAAGTATAATCTTAAGGCCAAAAATTTAAATGTCAGCTAGTCTCTGGGTACCATTGTTTTCCTTTATTTCTTTAAGTACTCATGGCTAAAACATGTAGTAGCATGGAATGTATGGAGGAGTGTAAGGATAATGACAAGAGAAAAATCTGTTAAGTCTTCAGATAGGTCCTTTGTGAAATTCTCTGCCTCAAATTAATACTAGAGAATGTTGTCTTTCTGTCATCCTTCCTTCCCCCTACCCTGTTCCCTATGCCCTTCCTTCTCAGAGTAACCAGAAAACCCAGATAGTTCTGCTTTGAGGAGCACACCATAGGAAAGGAATCTTACTTCTCACTGTTACCAATCTTAAAAACAACTTAATGGAAGTCTTGAGTAAGATTTCTGGTCTCTAAACTACACTAACAGAAACAAAAGACCTTGGACCACCTAAACCAAATTTCTTTCATTTATGGGGAATGAGGGTGGGATCACCCAGTAACTGGAAATGACATTTCTCTCTGCTTTTAACAAGCTAGAAAGGAAAAACAAATATATTTCTGTTAAGTTAATAATTCACTCCAACGTTGCTCTTGTTACATTCAACATTTACATGTTCAGCGTTAGCTCTTGGGCCATCTGGTGGCCATTCTGGTGAAGAGCTAAAGGCAGAAGTGATGGGAGGTTTATGACATCTCTTGCTCTTGTTTTGTCACAACAAAGAAAGGTTTGTAAAGGTCTGTGGTCTCTCTGTTTTATTTTAAACTATTAGTATGTTTCAAACTTAGCAACAGATGCCACACATTTACCCACAAAAAATAATGTAGCTAGAAATGTATAAAGCTGCATCTCATCCACTCCTCAGCAATGTAGAGGTTTCATCTGAAGAAAGCCAGAGAGGTAGTTCACGGTGGGTGTCTTCCTTAGACCAACTCTGGTTTACCCTTTTCCTTTTTAGAGAAGGCCCCTGAAGAATTGATCCTCAGCAGTCTCTGGCTTTAAGTCAGCTGAGGCTTAACTGGTGTGAGACCCATCACACAAATGAATACTATCTCAAAATTAAGGAAATGGGATTGAGATTAGTCTTGCATTATAAGGCAGCTAAGGTGCTGTCTCAGAATCAGGAAGATTGTAGTTTGAGAATCCTGTCTCTGGCACTCCCTGTTCCTGAACAGGTTACTTAACGTCTTACTCTCTGCCTCAATTTCCTCAAATGTAAAATAGATGTAATAAAAACACCTACCTCCCAAGACTGTGAGGATCCAATGAGATAACGGGTAAAATGCTTAAAGCACTATATAAATCAGCGGTCCTCACCCTGTGGGTCACGACTCCTTTGGGGGTTGAATGACCCTTTCACAGGGGTTGCCTAAGGCCATCGGAAAACATGTATTTCCAGTGGTCTTAGGAACCAAGACACCCCTTCTCTATGTCTCCAGGAGGGTCTGCCCGCATGCAGATATGCCCACATATGAGTATTAAAGGGTCTTGGCTTTAGGAAGGTTGAAAACCACTGATATAAATGATATTTAGCAGTACTAGGTAACTTTCTCCACTAATAGGAGTAGTACTAACTGGTGGTGGTGGTAGTAGTAGTAGTAGTAGTAGTAGTAGTAGTAGTAGTAGTAGTAGTAGTAGTAGTAGTAGTAGTAATAGAAGTAGCAAATCTGGGAATTCATTTTGTTTATACAGCTTTAAAGGTCACTGGAGATATTCAGACTATTTGGGGATTTAGCAGAATTTTTTGTGATAAGTAGCCTGAGTTCTGGGATAAGCTGTGTAGTAATAGTCACATCCCAGACCTCAGGGTGAGATCATAACTAAAGAAGCTCAAAGAACTTGCTCCCACCTTACCTCCCACCTCCCAAAGGAAAAAAAAAAAAAAGAATTTAATTTTCTAAGCTTACATTGGGAGGCAAATAGCAAGTTTATGTCTTCTTCCCTGCTCCCCCCCCCCAATAAAATGGCACTTTCTAACCAAACATTTTCATAGTATTGTCATTCTTGGTTTTTTTTCTTATTGTAGAGACTATTTCTATGCTTAAGAGAGGATTCTGCAATTCACATCTACTTTAAACCACTACAATTAATTTAAAACACAACATAATAGAACTCCCATACCCATTTAAAGCCCTTTCTCTTAATACTTTGAGAGTTTTCAAATCCCAACTCCGCAACTGACCCTGGTACTAACCCATATGACCTTGGTCTCACAGTCTTCACCGGGCTTGTTTCTCTTCTACAAAACCAGGCAGTTGGACTGTGTCTACACCCCCTTCCCTCTCTGATTAGACAGTAGGTCATATTTTCATCATAGCCATAGTTTAAATTGAAATAAAACCATCGTAGCTAACAGGATTTATCTGAGCTGTTAGATTGTTAGAAGTGTTGCTGATTTTCACTACTACTGTTCGTTCTTAATGGCCTCGTTTTGTTGTTTTATTTCAGTCAGGTCATTGTTGTTTCTGTTGTTTGGTCTTTCCCATTGCATCAGACTCTTCATGAGACTCTTCATGACCTAATTTGGGTTTTCTTGGCAAAGATGTTGGAGTGGTTTGCCATTTTCTTTTCTAGGGGATTAAGGCAGACAGGTTAAGTGACTTGCCCAGGTTCACATAGCTAGTGATTTTGTGTTTGTTTGGGGTTTTTTGGAGGGCAGTTGGGGTTAAGTGACTTGCCCAAGGTCACATGGCTAGTTTTTTGTGTTAAGTGTCTGAGGCCGGTGTCTGAGGCCGGATTTGAACTCAGGTACTCCTGACTCCAGGGCCGGTGCTCTTATTCACTGCGCCACCTAGTCGCCCCATAGCTAGTGATTTTGAATGTATCTTCTTGACTTAGGAACAGCTGCTCTCTCCACCAAGCCTAGCTGGGCACTATATTTGGAGCTGGGGATTTGAAAACAAAAATGAAACTTCCCCTGCCCAAGGATCTAACATTCTAGTGAGACATGCAGTATTTGTACAGATAAATATAAAGTAGTTGTCTTCTCCACCCTCCTCCTGTAAGAACAATCAGTCAAAATGCACTGTGACTATCTAAGGAGGAAGTCCAGACAGCTAAGGAAATTTAGAAAAGGTTCCAGCTTGTGCAGGAACCTAAGCTGAGTCTGGAGAGATTCATAGAGTAGACATTTTGAGAATGAGTAGGAAGAATGGGTGATTAAAGTACCCATTTATCTCTCCTCCAGTCCAGTAATGGATTGTTTTAAACTAAGTAAAAGAATACAAGAATGTTTTTTAAGGCCTCACAAGATACCATATTCCTACTTCCTCAAAAATAATTTATATAGTTAAATGATCCATGTTTCAGTGCTTAGGTTTTTGATCCAGAAGTGTTTAGCCATGAGTTAACTATATTGAGTAGGCTGTGAATTCAGTACCAATCTTAACTTGCTGACAGCTTATATAACTTAATTATATCATGTATATGCTCTGTATAAAGATAAGAGAACCAGATGGGGCTACTGAAACAAATTGAATTTACAAGTCTTTTGCTGGCTATTAATCCAGCAGCTGAATTTTTTGCAAAAAAAAAAGAAAGAAAGGAAAGGAAAGAAATAGCAATCCAGCTAGCATAAAAAAAGAGGCCAAGTAAAGCAAAACCACAGAAGCCCATCTTAAATAAATAATTAAGGAGGTGTTTGGGGGTTTGTTTTTTGGTTGGGGGGGGGGGGTTGGCTGAGATGCTTATTCAGACTTGAGTTTCTAATCTCATTGTGGTACAGATATGACCTGGGGGAATGTATTGTGTTTTTGCTAAACTCTTTAAGTTGTAAACCACTGGCTTTTTTTTTTTTAACACTTGGACAGTTGCCGTGAGCAAAAGGAAGCCGGAACTATTGTTTAGAGACAAACTTTTTTTTTTTTTTTCCCCCTAAAAAGAGGCAAAGCCAACTGAATATATGGACCACTTCATCTGGTGCTTCTTGCCATATTATTGTTTATATCATACTTATTTTTCTATAAAGCCAGGCATGAGAGCAGACTGTGAGGTGGGAGATACTGGATTTCTCTACTACTAAAATGATAGTAATTATACTACTTTAAATTCTTATAGCCTTTGCTTTCTCACCATTTCTTTTTCTTGATCTTCATGATAATCCTGAGGTAGGAAGAGCATGTGGGTTATAAGGCAGAGATGGTAAATGATTTTCTTGTGGTCATTAAGAGCCAGACCGTAAGCAGTGATTTTTGCTCATCTCAGTTCTTAAATAGTGAGTGGAACCAAGCACTATTTGGTGCCCCCAGGCTAGCACTTAGATGGCAGGTGGACCATTCTTTGGAATATCATTAGAGCTAGAATCTTCTCATTCTGTTGTAGCTTGGGAATCTTCTAATTCAACTCCCTCATTTAATAAGAAACTAAGATTCTGTAAGGTAAAATGAGGATTGCCAAAGGACCCACAATAAGTAGCAGAGCTAGACTTGAACGCAGGTCCTCTGATTCTACAGCTTTCCTTCCTTCTGCTATGCACCTTACCTCAAACCCTCTTTGCCTGGTGTCCTATTCTCTCAGGTTGTAAATAACTGATCCAGTCATAAACTCATTTGCACCAAAGGATTAATACTTGATAATAATAGCTGAATATGAGAATATTTAAGTTGTAGCTGTCATTGCCTTAGCTTCGAAGGTGAAGTAAGGTGGGAATTTCAGATGTTGGCAGAAAGGGAACTGCATAGGATCTTTTTCTTATCTCCCGTCCAATCCCTCTACTCTTCTTACAGATAAAGCTATTTCTGGTTAAGATGTAGTTCTCCATTAATGTCAATCCATGATGACTTTAGGAAGTAAAAACTCCTGAAATTCTTTGGGGCTTAGGTAACTAGATAAAAGACCAGGCTATATTGATAAAGCAGGTTCATGTAGTTGTAGTGCTGTTGGGGGAAAACACCAGCTCTGTAATCTCATGCGATCCACACACATGCATTAAGTTTAAAAATACTGTTCATGTCTTTAGATGCAATTTGAGGATTAACAAAAATCAGCAACAACAAAAAGAAACAAAATGCTCTTGGGCAAGTCACCTGCTTTTTGCTACAATTTATTTTCCACATTCTTCCTTGCCTAAGCAAGCTGTCTTTAGGAGAAGAGATTCTCCACAAGTATTCTAAGCCTAAATAGCTAAATTATTGTAGCTAAAAAACTCTGATCAGGCTCCTATGGTATCTGATTTTCTCCTCCACCAGTTTCTCCCAAGCAATACTTTTCTTTCTTGTCCATTGTTTATTGTATTGACTTAAGACCAGACTCTTGATTCATGTTATAATGTTAAATTTACTTTTCCTCTTTTTTTTCCCAGCCCACCTAAACCAACTGTGTACATCTCTGGTGTTATTGCAAGGGTAAGAGCTTATTTGTATCTCTCTATAAACATTCCAAAGAGTGTAAAGGACTTTTCATTTGATTTCATTAATTACTTTACCACTTGTTACTTGCTTGATTATTTATATTTTTAATAAACTCTTCCAAAAGGAATTAAGTAATAAGATTAATGGAACCCAGTCCTGGGTGGAATTCTTAGGCCTATCTCACACACACACACACACACACACACACACACACACACACACACACACATCCTCCTTTAGAGGATATGATGAAAGAATAGATAAAGGTTGAATACAGTTCATTCTTTGGTATGTTCACTATATTTGATGTAGTGTGACTCTAATTCCTTTACAATTCTCTTCAAACTGATCTCAGGGGTTCCAACTACCTTTAATTAAACGAACACTTACTAAGCACCTACTAGGTTCTAGGCAGTGTGCTAGCCCTTGGGAATAAAAGCATAAAAATGACATGCAATCTGCCCCCAAGAATTTACAATAATCTACAGTGTTATATAGGAACACAAATATAACACGAGGAAAAGTGTAGTACAAGGGACAAAGTAGGGCAAAGTATTCTAGGATGATTTGAGAAGAGAAGGAATAGCTTTAGCTAGAAAGAATCAGAGGAGGCTTCAGGAAAGAGGCTAAGCTTTCAAAGAAAAACCACAGCATCTGAAATGGATTTCAGAAGCCACAGATGAGACAAGAGTATATTCCAGGCATGAGAGTCTCCTGTGTAAGGTGGGAGAGTATAGGAAAGAATCGGAGAAGCTAGTAATCTCCTTAGGTATAGGAGGGAGGAGCAGTATGGGGGAGGGAGGAGGAGGGAAAGTAGGGGAGGAAGAAGGTGGATACTAGAGATTCTGCTTGGTTAGAATCAATCTGACATATCATCTTTTTAGTTGTAGGTAATGAGAAATAGATGGAGTTGGCAAAGATGGCTTAATGCTGGTGTCATCAGTAACAGTGGGGACATTAAAAGGAAGGGAAGATCTAGGCAGTAAAGCAAAGTCTAGTGTAGGGCATATTTGAGGTGCCAGTGAAACATCAATATATAGAGTGAATCTGCTATTGAATATGCAAGGCTGGAGCTCAGGGACAGATTGGAGGTAAAACTGCAGATATGAAAGTCATCTCTCTGGAGAGGGTCATTGAAACCATGGGAGATGGCATTAGATCACTAAGTGAGCTTGAAAAGAGAAGAGGGTGTAGGACTTGGGTCTTTTTAGACATAATATCCACACTAATCTCCCTGATAAGTTAGAGTAGAAAAGCAATTTTACTCTTCCTCCAGCAGGGAGAGACCCACCAGCATTCTGGACCTACAAAGTTAGTTGCAAAAAATGCAAACAACCTGAACCTTGCAGTTCCCTGGAATATTTGCCCTGTCCTTCGTGTCTGCTGGACCCAAGGATCCTTAGTTCTCAATGTCTTTTATTTCTGACAGGCAGGACCTATTAGGTTTTAAGATCAGTGAGCAGGTTAGGACTTCTCTTTGGAATATTTCTTTAGTATTCAGTATTTTGATGATTCTAAAACACAAGTGGTTTCCCTTCCTTTTGAGTCCCAAATTTAAATGACTTCATTCATCACATTGTTAATGTTATACTTTTGTCTTTGACCATAGGGTGACAAAGATTTCCCCCCTGCTGCAGCTCAGGTGGCTCATCAAAAACCACACCCCTCTATAGAAAAGCATCCTTCTCACAAGACGGCACAGCACATCCAACAGCCCCGCAAGTGAAGGTCCTGCTGCCACCCTGTCACTGTGGTTGTTGGGGAAGAACACATGATTTCCTTTTAAGTTTGACGTTTATAGAGCAAC
>CM053594.1:255961288-255980863 GCA_028646575.1 Pseudocheirus occidentalis | reverse complement strand
GTCTATATATGCGTATGAATACATATCTGAGCATGTGTGTATATGTATATAGAGGGTCTAGGATGAATTGAATACAAAGGGATGATACTTTAAAAGGCGAAATTCTGAGGTGGGAGAGGGCTAGAATGAGAGGAGACAGGGAGATACAAAATGGAATTAATCATCCCATAGAGAAGAGGCAAGGGATAACTCTTACAATTTTACTTTCAATTACTCTCATTGAATTTGGCTTAGGGAAGAAATGACATGAACTCTAAACTGGGCATCATGCCACACAGGAGAGTAGAGGGAATGGGGATGAGAGGGGGGATGACAGAGGGGAGGGTGAGTCTGGGGGAGGATGCTGGAAGCACACACTTCAGTAAAGGGACAGGGACAGGGTAGAGACCAGAACGGGGGCGGGGGAAGGATAGGAAGGAGAGACAGATGATCACTGTCACTATATGTCCTGTATAATCACACATCCACAGCTTGTATCGAATTGATTGTCCTTCCAGTGAGTGGGGGTGACAAGGGAGGAATTGAAAGAATCTAGAATTTAAAGTTCTGCAAGACCTGCAACTAGGAATTAAGATATACAGGGCCTGGGATAGGGAGACCCTCCCTGCCCTACCAGAAAGTAAGAGACCAGAACAGGGGAGGGGCTTTTCAGTGGGATGGCTGTTTTAGGGTTGGGGCAGGGGAAAGACGGGGAGAAAATTCGTAATTCAAAAATGTCATGAAAATGAGTGATGTAAACAAGAAAACAAATAAAAAAAATTTTTTTAAACAGTAAAAATTAAAAAAAAAATTAAAAAAAAAAAAAGAATGAAGGACGAACAACAGTCCAGATTACCAAATCTGGCTCTCAGTTTAAACTGAGCACATCTTAATGGTTTCTGGATTAAGTTTGGAAAATTATTTTTAATAGGAAAGAATTCAATGATTTTCTTTTAGCAAAAATAACCTTTTATTTTAAATTTCGTTTAAATTTTTTTTTGTTAAATTTTAAACCCATCAACTTATTTAATGGGAAAACAAACAAAGCACCCAAACCTAAATGAATGAATGGGCCCTTAGTCAATATTAGGACTGTCCAAAAAATGGAATGGGTTGCTTTGTAGGATAGTGAGTTTACTGTCACCAAAAGTACTTATGCAAAAATTGAATAGCCACTTCCTAGGAATGTCATCTAGGCAATTCCTTCCTCAGACAGGATTTACACTTTGATTCCAGATCAAAGACTCTATAATTCTGTTCAAACTAATGTGGTATACAAAGAAGGGTAAAGGCAGCTTCATTGTATGGTGTCCCCACCTCTGCTACAGTGCTTGGCACCTGTCCTAATGTGCTCCATGAACCCCCTTCCATCCCAGATGACTGTAATTTGCTCCGTGGTGCTATCAGTCCCAAACCTCTTTATTTAGAGAATTCTTGATAGTTTGGGATGCAGCCCTTGGCTTGAATCTCACTGCTGACAACTTACTAGCCAAATTTCCATATCAAAGTCTGTTCTGTCAGGGGAAGGGGAAGCCTCAGGGCAGAAGGAAACTTTCTCCTTTCATGTCCCTGACTGGAATTCAGCCCAGGTTGGTGTAAAGGAGAGCAGTTCCTACTTGACATGTCGTTGGTGGCCACATGAAATGAGTCAGTGGACTGAGCCGTGCGGCCAGCAGGTGTTGTAGTCAAAGAAAAATCCCACAAGTAACTTCATTCCTGGCAGCTGACTGCAGAGCAAATGAAAACAGGGGCTCCAGAGGCACAATCCCCAGAAGAAGGGGTAGAGCATATGCCTTAAAGGGGCTGCTCTCTCCCCCCATCAACTAGACTTTACTCAGTTTATAGCTTTATTCCTGCTGGAAGACTGGCAATAATACCCAGACCACCTGGATTCTTGAACACTCAGTTTTCTCAATTCTGCTCTCCCAAGTCCAGGTGTGCCCTCCCACAGCAGCAAGATGAAGCTATTTGGTGTTTAATTCAGACCAAAATGGCCATTTCTTAGGCTTCGGTATCCAGACTGACTCAGTATTTCAGTCTAGCAGGGGGCCCATTCTACCTCCAAGGGAAGAGAAGAGAGCACTGCAATGCATATGTGCATTGGCACATCTATGTGGCAATGGTACATCTAGTACTATGAAAATTTCCCTCCATGATTTTTTGAAAGGTGGAGGTGGGATGGTAAAAGAGGAAGTTAAAAAAAATGTATTATTTTTATTTATAAGAATATTGCTGTTAACTAATTAAAACATTCTATAAGAAATAATTTTTAAAATTTTAACATTTCTCTATTTGAGCACCTGTCTCTACCAATGGTAACAAGTCCACAAAATAAATGAATATGCCCTTACCACCCACGCCCCCAAAAAGAGGGTGGCAGAGACTAGAAGAGACAGTTGATGAACTGGAAGATAACTATGGCATTTTATTCAATTGTTCAGTGATCATATTACTGCTGTTATGTTGTTATTCTACTGCTCATTATTTCTTTATTCTCTTGCTCTTTATGAACAACTTTATTTAAAACTAGGCAAAATATAATGCAACCCCAGTCAAGACCATCTTTCCCCTCCCCATCTTTCACGTTCCAAGTTTCAATTCAAAGGCTTGCCCACTGAAAACAAAAAATTGAAATAAAACCAGGAAACTCTTGTGGTTGAGATGTTCCTTATTTTTGTTATATAATTGGCATTTCTATAGCACTTTCCATTTATAGATCACTTTGCACATATCTCATCTGACCCTCAAAATTGCCTAAACCCCTCATTTAACCATCCCCAAAATTCACACAATTCAAAAGGAAATAGTCTTCAAAGATCAAGTTAAATTTCTAATTTGTGTGGACTGGGATCACTGAACCTGTTCTCTGTGGAGAACTGAGGGCCCAGGAATTAATTCAGACAAAGGCTGGTAAAATAATTACCGATTACCCTGCCCAATTACCTGGGATTATTTTGCTCCTTTTGTTTTTTGCTACAGGAGAAACCACATGATAGCCTTTTCTTTGCTCTGTTTTTCTTATCTTTTGACTCGGGTACTTACCTGCTCAGAGGAGGAAGACAGACATCAAAAGGCCATGAGCAAGGAGGCCATTGACAAACAGGAATTGCTTCTTAGTGAGGGGTGAATACCAGGAACTGCTAGAAATCCGGGGGTTCGTGAGTCACGGGGGTAATAACCTCAATGTTCCTTAACTTATGAGCTGCAAGATAGGTTAATCTTTCTCCAACCTACCATGATTTATCAGTGTGTATGTATTTTCCCAACCAGAAAGAAGATTCTGAAGAATGAGGCAGTGCAAATTGAGAGTTTATAATTTTTTTTAAAGAAACTATATTCATAAGATACTTAGGTGTCTGTATGAATGTAGTAGGAAGTGACCTAAGGTGACTCTCTAGACAGAGAGCAGATGCTGTTTGGATATTTAACTAATATTTCACTTCATGGCCTGGACTGATTTGAACCCAATGAACAAAAGATTGATGTAAAAGCTGCTTCCTCAAACAGTGCTGAAGTGGGGCTGTGCAGCATGGTGCAAAATAACAGCAGTAGGTGGTGTGGAGCCTAGAGGGTTCCGCTTGGAGTCTGAAAGACCCAGGTTCAAATCCCAGCTCAGACACTTAGCTTTGTTTCACTAGGCAGGTTACCTAACTTCCATCTACCTCAGTTTCCTCAGTGGAGATAATAGCTAACATTATGTGCTAAGCGCTTTACAATGATCACATTTGATCCTCACAGCCCTGAGGCAGATGCTATTATTATCCCCATTTTAAAGCACTTTGTACAGTGCTACATAAACGTTATTGTTATAATAGCCGAGTAGGTAGACTCTGCGTAGCACTTAAAACCCCTTATCTCATTTGAGAGTCACAATAACCCTGTAGGGGTGTGTTATACTCATTTTATAGATGAGAAGTCTGGCAAACAGATTAAGTGACTTGCCAGGATCACAGAGCTCATAAGGAAGATCTGAACGTGGGTCCAGATTCCCAGTCCTGCACTCAATTCCCCGGGTCACCTCGCTGCTGTTTGCAAACTTCAGGGCTCTTTAATGACTAACTGGAATACTAGCGCCTCATAGATAGTGCCGATTCTTTGACACTCCTCCTAACAACAGGAATGGGTCTGATAATTCAGGCAGAGCAACATCTGGTGGCGAATTCAGATACTGCACTCAGCTAAGCTCCCTGCTGAAAATTAACACAGGGACACACCATCTCCTTGTACTGGCAAGGACAACACAGAGACAAAGCCAAACAAGTTTCATATTTTATTTTTTATTCAAAATCCCTCCTAAATTTTATTCTATAGGTTGGACTTCAGAGCTTTAATAAGGTCGCTAAGATCTGTAGAAGAAATCAACCAAAAAGTACAAGACTTCTAATTCAATCAAGAGTAACAAAAACCCTTATTAAATATAAATGCCTTTTGAAAACAAAGTCAAATAGTAACTAAGAAATCTCACAATTATCTAAATTAATATAAATAAAAAATTTTTTAAATCATGTATGCTTTTTTTCACAATCATCTTCAAGTTAAAAATATTTAGTTTTCTTCAAGCATCACACCATTGAACATTCAGAATAGGTTCGCTACATACTTTATTTTTTATTCTCTACCCATTCATACTTTCCATTCCCTTCAACAGTAATTTGACATTACTTTGATTTCATTTTAACGTGAGGTAATAATTCAGCAGGCATTGATAAAAAAATGTTTTTCAATCATTACACATTTAATTGAATAAGCTTAGTTTCCTTAGTATTTTTGTAATCCTGATACCAAAGATGCTTGTGTCTCTTCAATTTGTGTCTCCAAATGTGCTTATAAGCCCAAATATTACAAATGTTTTTGGAACTGTAGTTGATAAAAGGCATAACCTGGAAATAAAACTTTTGACATATAATTATACAATTAAGAGTCACATTCAACATCATTTTAACAAGACCTAAACCATAAAGAAAGTTTGAGAATTTTTCATACTGACATCAGGAATTTTTTAGAAATTTTCACTCTGGTCAAAAAGGGGCAAGCTAAATCCTTAGGCTATTTTATAGTATTGTTGTTAAGACCAAAATACCTCAAATCCCAATAAATATAGAAATTTGTACACAAGAGTGATAGTATTTCAGCAAAATGTGCTTTTATTATTCTCTCATACTCCTTGTTAGGGCAACCAGGTGGCCCAGTGAATAATAGAGCACTGGGATGGAAATAAGGAAAATCTGAGTACAACTCTGACTTCAGACACTTATTACCTGTGTGATCCTGGGCAAATTAGTTAACCTTGTTTGCCTCAAGTGTCCTCATTGGTAAAATGAGCTGGAGAAGGAAATGGCAAACCACTCCAATATCTTTCCCAGGAAAACCCCAAATGGGGTCCTGAATGATGGAACCAACTAAATAACTATTATCATTCATAAGTCCCTTCCCTTAACTGTCTCCTCAAAGGGCTGATGCTACAATTTTCCTTGTAGGTATAATTTCCTCTTTTAATGTTTTACCAAGTATATACATAAGGTACAGCTTTAACTCTGTCTTTTTATAACAAGAATTTACACGACTGGGATTTCTTGCTATTTCAGAAAGCATCAAATGATGCAACTATGACTGTGTAACTGTGTCATTTTCCTCTGAATCTTTTTTTTTAAACCAAGCTTTACTCTGATACTTCATAGCAAATATTTCCCTTAACTTATTGAAAGGTTTATGGATTGATGTTAGACCAACATTGTGAGAGAAGATCAGTGGGGACAAGGGGAAGGAATCAGCAGTTTCCTAAAATAAGATGGGATTGTGAGGCTACTGAAATCTTGTGTTGGTTTCCAAAGAAAATTTCAAAACCAGATAGTGGAAACATTAATTATTAGGAAACATAGATTATTAGGGTAAGAAAGTACCTTAGGGAACCTCTCATTTTCTTAAGCAGATGAGGAGAATGAGGTCCAGAAGAAAGAAGGCCCTTTCCCAAGGTCACACTAATGATAGACCCAAAATTAGAAACCAGGTCTCCTATATATAGTCTAATGGGCTATATTACAATGGTGAATGTCACCATTAATCTTCAGTGAGCCCTGGGATTTGATTAGGCCCTAGACACAGCTTTGCACAGGGGGACATCTTTCATTCAAAATCATATGATTCAGGGCAAAAAACAGGACCCTAAATTTCCAGTGTAGCCAGCCTCCTAAAGAATTCTCTGAGGTCCATAAAGATGAAAGTATGTACTCAAAGTCAGACTGTAAGTTAGTGTCAGAGTCAGGACTGGAACCTAGGTTTTAAAATTCCAAATTCAGTGCTCTTTCCCATATAACATGATCCTTTGCCTCAGAAGGCACTATTTTTTTCCCCCCAAATACACAGACAGCTACAGGTCATATGTAATTTATCCTTTACAGGGAACCCACAGAAATCACTAATCTCACATACTCAACCATAACACCCTTTTCTTGATATACTTCCTCTGTGTCTCACTATACCATTTGATTCTATTTAGCAAAGCACAGCTACCCAAATGTCTGCTTGCTGTGCCAGTATTCTTCCTTAAAGGCCATTTTAGGGCCATATCAACATTGAGAAAATGAAAATAACACTGCTGTCAATCTGACTCAAGAAAGAGAATCAAACTAATCCATATTGTTTTCAGTCTTTTTTCATTTATTTTTCTTTCAATCCTCAGTGATCGTTTTCAGTAATTCACCATCAATGTGCATGAAAAGCACCATGGTAAAAACAACAACAACAACAACAAAACTTTTCAAGTCAGTATCTTTCCAAGATATGGGCTTACTGATGTACATATACACCTTTGAACAAAGTGCTGAGTGCATCAAAAAGTGGGGAAAGGAAGAAAAGGCATAAATACCTTAAACAAGTTACTCAAGGCATAAAACCACTGCTGGGGAACCATCTTGGCTAAAACATTTGTTGCTATTATCACTGAACCAATCTTGTGAGGACCTCACCTGCATTTCTTCATAAGGGCCAATTATTTTGGATGTGAATAATATATAGTCCTTCCCAGCCTAGAAGTTTAGTACTCTTCCTGAAAAATTTGCTAAGTTGATGACTTGCATAGTTGAAATGCCTTGTGCTGTCTACATGGAACTCTAAAACACTGTAGTTGGAAGGGAATTTGGGGAGCCCCTGCTCCAACCCTCTCATTTTACAGATGTAGAAACTGAGGCCCAAAGAGGTAAAGTGCTCTGTTCAAGATAAAGGAGTCAGTCATTGGCAGACCCAGGACCAGACATAAGTTATACAATACGCCAAAGTTCAGTACCACCTTGAGACTGAACAATAGGTTGTTGTTTTTTTTTAATAAAATCACTTCTTGGTACTGAAACAGTAATACACAATGGGAAGAGTCCTGAGTTAACTCTTTGGTATTACCATTTTAATTTCTATAATACTGCATATTAGGAATATAAACATTAGACAATTGGTATCTTTTTATATGCATATGTTGGTATCTTGTCATATGCAAGAATAATTGTGAAGGACTTCATGTATTATATTTTATCTTCACATGTAATAAAACGTGCTGATGTTGAATAGTAATCAGCACACTGGAGTAAAATATCTGGATAAAGTTGGGGAAATGGATGAGCCAAGCCTGATTTATGAGTTGTTTTTCCTTTCAAATGTCACAGGCACCAAATCAAAATGTGAAAAGAAAAATCATCACCTCTCTACTTTCATACCTAAATTTAATATCCCTTGGATACAATATTCTTGTCAATGTGCCATCAGGGAAAATCTTATTTCCTACCTAGTTTTAGTAAAAATCTGTTTCTCAAGGTGACTCTCTTTCATATTAATTTGCTTCTACCTTCTATCTGGGTAATTCAAGACTTGTGCAACTGGACAAGGTAGCACCTGAATCATTCCCCATATGATGGAACTAAATTTGGGGGAAATATTTCATCATAAAGCATTCCCATTTCTGACCAGAGAAAGTGAATTATGGGCTGAAAACAAGGACGAGTGGCACAAATACCACTTCAGTATTCACATGACTACTTTATAAACATTTTGTATGATACTGATGTATTTCATTAAACAAGAGGCTAACCTACAAGTGATGACCAAACTGAAGAACTTCTGGAATACAAGACATCACATTCTTGAGGTATGTACTGTAGTGCTGCCAGGAAATTGCTGTAAGTAACTTCAAAAGGAGAAAGAAAAACTTCAAATGCTATTTAATGCTTCAGAGTCTTCTATGTGCTGAACTCTGGTAGCCAACTAAAGTGCTTAAGCTTTTAGAAGTCCAATAGATCCTGGATTAACTTCCTGCAGGCTTCTTTCTTCCCTAGCGATTTCAATGGAGGGCAGGCCCTGGGGCCTTTTATTCACATTTAACAGGTAGAAAACACACAGAAGTTTATGTTCTAACCCTCAGCCAACTACTTTGAGACCTAAAGAAAACAGCTAAAGTGGTTAAAGTATTTGTTAAAACTCCGAGCCCATTTGGTTTTGACTGAAAATTTCCATCAAACTTTCATGAATGATTTGATTTTTGTTTAACTCAAAAGTATTCATACTCACAAGAAATTACTGAAAGGTTTCTCTTTCAGTAGTTTCTCTTTCAAGAGCAACATTCTCTTAATTGTCCTCAGCTACCACACATCTAGGTTGCTTATGATCAAGGAAATTCAAAAGGCAATTCCCAGGAATTGGAGGGTGGGGTAGGTGAAAAAAGGGTGCAACTGTCTTATAATCTATTTTATTTTAACTATAATACCCTCAAGGAATTTTTAAAAATTGAAATAATCTCTAACCATGTGCACACATGTCTGTGTGGTTGTGTGTGTGTGTGTGCATGCGTATGTGAGAGAGACAGAGAGAGAGAGAGAAAGAGAGAGAGAGAGAGAGAGAGAGAGAGAGAGAGAGAGAGAGAGAGAGAGAGAGAATGCACAAGCTGCCAAAATGTTTACTCAGTATTCATAGTAATTAAGAACTGAGGTGGAAATCTTATGCCCTTGTTTAATATGGACCGTGTTAGGTTATTTCAATACCCTGCTTTCCTATCTACAAAAAGAAAATTGTAAAAAATTTAGTCAAACTGACAGAAAGAGAAATCACTTTTTCTTTTCATTTCACACAGTCTAACGATTATCACAGCATTGTCAAAGCAGGGAGCTACCATACTGCTCTCATCTCACTTTTATGCCCCTTTTTTGGCCTCCAGAGTAGCTGATGCCAGGAATTCTGCAAGGAATTTTGATAGGAATGGGGGTGAGGCAGTCAGCAAAGGAAGAAAGCAGAGGCCACAGAATGCTGAGCCATATGAAGAACAGGAGGTCAAGTGTCAAGGGGCAAAAGGTAATGAGGAAGAAAATATTTCATTTTCTTATTCACTTATCCTTTATTTCTTATTCTTATTAACTTATTCCATTTTTCCTTTTCAGTCCCAAAAGTAAGGAATGGTATTGGAGTGTAAGATAATATGGCAAGTGGGAAAAACCAACCATCTCAGGTGCCATTTTGACAGTAACAATGGAAGAACACTCAAGTCTGACGCACAGGTGACACACTTAACTGACATACTTGGAGTAAGTTCCATGATTCTCTTCCTAAGTAGGGACAAAGAGGGCCAGTTTCTGCTCTAATTAAACTTGTTTTAAAGAAAGAATTTAAGAATAAACAACATAACTATCTTGCCTGAGAAATTATATCCTTTTTCAATGCCTCCTCCCATAGGAAATCTTTCTTTATTCCACGTTATTCTCCCCCACTGGGGTTAGCTGAGCTAGTTCACCCAAAAAGCAGAGAATAAACTAGTGTATTTATAGTTTTCATCAACCTGTTCTGCTGACATTGTCAACTATTGAATGGGCAGTCTGATGAGCTGATGATTATTCTGCAGAGATCTTAAGTCCAGTGTGAACAACTACCTTGAGTAGGGGGGAAAAACTCTCTTGGAAAAGAGGAAATATGAAGTCCTGAAATTCCTAGGAAGGAAGAGATAGCACATTATATTTGGATATGCAGGGCTGCTCCCTTGCCCATCCTGTGGCTTGGTTAGAAATCAAAGAGCAAAAGCACCCTTGCTACAGCAGAGAGATGAACCTGGAAGACGACTTCCTTGGCTTGGGAAATTGCTGTAGTAAATCTGCTTATGCAAGGAGAAAAATGGCAAGATTAAACAAACTAGCCATGAGGAAAAAAAAGGGCAGAAATCATGTAAAATGCCTTCCCTTCAGAGTCTGGGTATGAGGAGATAATAATATAGTTGGATAGGTGAGTGTACTCTAATGTGGTACTAAACATTCACTTGCTTTGTTCATTATCTGTCTTCCACAATAATATGCCCATACATGTGTACATGCATGCATACACACACAGTAACTACTTCTCTCTACCCTCTGAAGACACAACTAACTCTTATGCTCCACATTATGCCTTTTTTTTACTGTATTCCTTTGACCAATTATCTTATTTTCTTCAATAAAAGGGAAAGTGACAAACACAGCATCTGGCTTGCCAAGAATACGTTTGCTTGGTGGAAACATGCTGGTTTGACAGTTTAGAAGAAATATAGAAGGCCCATTTTGCTGACATCATGAGCATTCTCAGTACTGTTTGCCCATTCAGTATGCAGACCCCAAAGTATTCTTTGCTGTGATTGAAAGTTTGGGAAAAGTGCAATAAAAACATTCAAAACTCCCACTTCCTAATCCTAACGGATAGCTAGGGAAATGTGGAATTCAGTTGTATCCATAACCTAGTCAAGTTCTGAAGAGTTGGCAAAGGCATATGATGAGGCAGGGGATTGAGCAACACCAGAGGAGGTCGTGCCTAAAAATACCGGGACATCCATACACTATTAAATGACCAACCTTTGGGTGAACATAGTAAATACTGTCTCAATACAAACAATCTACCTATCGCTGATTTGGTACAGGAATTATCCATCAAACATTTGGAAAAGAGAACCTCCTTCCCCAACCTTTAACCTCAGTAGGTACCAGGCAAGAACTTGGGACACCCGATTTGCTCTATTTGACATAATGACTGTGCTGGGCTGGATGATGTCTGTGGAAGGGTGAGAAGCTGAACTGCTAACTACTCAGTAAAGTTGTTCATCTGTCACTTCATTTTTGTCCTTTTAGCAAAAAAAAAAGGGCACCTTTTTTTTTTTTATCACCTTCTAAGTTTGATAATGAATCCATTTACATGTATGCTGGCCCCTGACTTCCCAGTACTAGAAATGAGATAGAAGAGGGGAAAAAAAGAATAAAGGGGGAGCTCTGACCATCACACTTTTTTTTTTTTATAGCAGCATGCTTCCACCAAAGAGATGTCATCTTTCTCAAACTGCAGAAAATGAGAATTATCCACATCTCTCCATATTGGTGGCTTTGGTTCTATATATAAAACTGCAACACTGGGGACCTGCAGGTTACTCTCTCATCCTTTTTTATTATGAAAATGTTTACACTTGTGTTTCTGACTGGCTTTATTATTTTAATAGATCCAGATGTAAAAAATAGATGACTAGGAACATCCCAAACAACCACAAATCTCCTATGAATCCAGGTAAGATTTGGCTTTTTTTTTTTTTACATTATGTAAAATGGATGGGGCTAAGTGGCCCACATTTCAGGAACCACTCATCTACATAATTTATAGATACACCCCCTGACGCCATTGGGATTGACAAATATAACATCTGAATGGTGAAGTCCTAATGTTATAGGTATCATTAGTACTAGGTGGATGTGATTCAATTAAATTTCAATTTATAAACATTTACTGTGTCTAGTGTGTGCAGAGTACTGTGTTAGGCACTTAACTGCACTGTCCTTGAGTATGGGAGGAATGGTGGAGAGGACAGTCTTTTACAAGTGTACATGATCTCTGACATTCTACAGTACTGAAGTATTGCCAGAAGTGTGTGCAATACAAATATACCGCATATCTATGGTCACAGATTCATTCCCCTTTCTTATTGGCTCTGAGATACAAGCAGTGCCAGGGTTTTTTTTTACAGGGTACAAGCTATACCGATGGGAGTTGTTTATACTCCCTCCCTTCCTGCTCCCCCTTACCTCTATTTTTAAGTGGTGAAATGTAGGTCAAAAGAACATCAAGGACCTCATGAAGAGAAAAATTCAGAGTGTGTGGAATAGGGTTGAAGGAGGGCCAGCACAAGCAATCCCACCCATCTTCCCATGGGCATGGGGAGGAATTTATATAGGTGGTTTGTTTTCCACTAGCGAGAGTAACCACCCTCTCTATACCTGGCAGATGCCTCCCCGAATCACTGCCCAGTTACCAAATCCCACAGCAGCATTACCAAGTCACCATAACAATTTCTACATTTTTACTCAAATGGAGAGGATAGGCAGTACAGGAACCTTGGAGCCCTGAGTTAGACATAGCAGCAAAGGAAAATGTCATCTTTTCACTCAATAGGCTCAAGCAGCTGATGTGAGCTAAATCTCCCCCAAACTCTTGTGTTCGTTCAGCATGCTCCCCACTTTCTCCCTACATGCCTTCTCAGTATGACCCAAAGGAACACTCCCGTGTCGCATGGCCACTGCCTGAGCAGAACGCCCCTTGAGCTTGCAGTTTGGGAAGCTGATCCCAGATGCTACAACTCCACCACGGGTTCAGGTCCTATTCTTCCAGGGAGATACTCGTCTTTCCTTTTGGGCTTCAGCTGTTTTCTTTTTTTCTGCCTGCTCTGCTTTTCTCCTCTCCTCCTTTGCTTCCTTGTATCTCCACTTAGGAATCTGCAAATAGGTATTATCTTTGACACTGCTACTCTTCTTCTTCACTCGTTCTGGTTGAAAGGTGGGAGTGGGGGCCTTGTTGATGCGGACCTTTGGAATGACAAAGCCTGGCCTCACACTACTCCTCCTCAGCAAATGCAGGGGTAAGAGGCTGGCTTTCCGAGAGACTGCAGAGCTCCCCGAAGCAGTGGTAGAGGTGGAAGTCTGAACACTCGCTCTCCTGTCTGTCTTTTGGGGAACCGCCTCAACCTGGGAGTTCTGAAAGACCTTCAAGCTCTCTACCTTGCCCTTTTCATGATCATGGGCTGCCCCACTGTTTTGGTGGCATAGGATCTCCTGCACTGCAAGGCTCCTCTTCCCTACACAGGGTGGGGACTCAGGGCACACAGTCTTGCAGGCAATTGCCACAGCAGGGCTGTGAAGACTTGTGGTCATTCTAACCATATGGTCAAGGACTCCTCCATCTTCAGGTCCTTGGACATAGCGGGAAGATAAGAGTGACTGGAAGCACTCTGTAAGCCTCTGTAAACAGCTCTTGGGCTCTGCTGGTTTGACAAGAATGTCCTTCACCACTGGCCAATCAGGCTTGTACTGTTCACTGAACTGCTCAGGACACGGCCTGTCCAACAGTCTCTGGATAACCCAGGCAGCCTCAGACCTTCCTGTGTAACATGCCCATTCCCGTGGAGTCATCCCTCTGTTGGGATCGGTTGCATGGACATCTGCTCCTGAAAAATGAAAACAAAATAAGAATTCTCCCTACTTCCCATCCAAAAAACAAAACAGAGATAACTAAAACTGGACACAACTTGAAATGCTTAACAACCCACTGCGCACTGCAGGTATCTCATCTTGGGGGAGGGGGGAGTTATTTCCAAATTCTGTATTATTATCATAATCATCAACAACTATGAAGAGAAGCCAATACTCATATATTCTATTTGCTGTGTTGCCTTCCTGGATTCCATCCTCACTTACCCGGAATTTGGAGAGAGAGAGAGAGAGAGAGAGAGAGAGAGAGAGAGAGTGTGTGTGTGTGTGTGTGTGTATGTGTGTGTGTGTGTGTGTATAAAAACTTCTGCTACTTTCTACTACACAGAGCACCTTCTCTTCAGCTAACAAAAGTCCCTCAGAACTTGCTTCAAGAAATGGATAAGAATAATTTTTAATTATGTTATTAATTGGTAGCATGCTAAAAGATGCTTCTTAAGTACTTGGAAACAGTTTATACTCCAGTAGGCTAAGCATTTCCCTTGACCTACAATTTGGTAGGTATTGGGATTTGGTAATAATTGGGAATCAGCAATAAGGAAACTCCTATCACTAATGGAGATCATATGAATGTTAACATACACAAGGCACCTTGCAAGCCTTAAAAAGCACTACATGCATGCTAGACATAATGACAAACATAATAACAATAGCTAACATTTGTACAGTGCTTTGGTTTGCAAAGTGCTGTACAGAGATTTCACTTTGTCCTGACGACAACTCTGGGAGGTGGGTGCTCTTCATATCCCCATTTAATAAATGAGGAAACTGAGGCAAAGAACGATTAAGTGATCTGACCAGGGCCACACAGCTAGTATTGTCTGAAGCCAGATTCAAACTCAGGTCTTTCTAGCTCCAGGTCCAGTGCTCCATCCACTGTGCCCTCTAAACAAAATACAAAATTAAAACCTTGATAAACAATTCATTATTAATGAATCTCAATGAAAAATTCTTATGATCAACATTTGATCTGCAACTTATTGTTAATTATGTAACTTAATCTCCTGTTGACAGCACTGAAAGGTGCAGTGACTTGCCTAGGGTCACACAGCTAGCATGTGTCAGAGGTCAAACCTGAATCGAGGTCTTTCCGGCTCCAGGTCCAGCACTCTACTCACTGGGCCACTTAGTTTAATACTGTCAGCCTCTGCTTGGCAATGTACGGTCACATAACCGACAGAGTTGTCTAAAGCAGAGGTAATCCAATATGCTGCTGCCATCTTGGCCCTCCATGTGCTAGGAGCCAAATTAAAACCAGATTAAAATCTAATCAGGAAATTTTTAACAAAATAAATAAAAATTTTTAAATGTTAATTTGTGTTTTTTTTTAAGTCAAAATGCCCCTGTGAGAACAAACTTCTACTGAGTTTGTCAGTACTTGTCCAGAGCAGTGAGAGGTTGGGCGACCTTTCCAGGACCACACAGCACAGATGTCAGTGAGGAGACTCGGAAATGTATACTCCACTACCTACCTTTCAGTAATCCAGACAAACAAAGATTTGTAGCATTACCAACCCCAAAACAAAGCCAACTGCACAAATGATTATAAAAATTATTTCAGCTTTCAATAATAATATCTCTAGTGGAAAAGCAATGGGACGATTTAGGGCAGTAATCTGCATAACCAAGTAATGACCATTTCCGGCCTCCCTTGCTCCTGCTCGTTTTTTCTCTTGGCCAAAGCTGGCCTATCTAATCTACACTACTTCAGTACATCTTCATTTTCTGACAAATTAAAGAGCTATGTGGGAAGTAGTTGCAATTATTTAGAACTGAAAATTAGGAAGTAACGTTAACTGAAGTACAATTTATAAACTGACTAAAAAGGAAACAGGGCACTAAAAATGTCATTACAAAAAATATATGGCACATTAAAACTAAATTAATTGCATGTCACTTAAAAGGGAACAAACTGCAAAATTAAAATCTTAATGAACAATTCATTGTTTGAAAGAGACATTTTTTAAATGCTCATGGAACACAAAAGGAACAGCTGTCAAAATTTTAAGAATCTCCTCCCTGTGGAGAAAAATCCGCCCTCCTTTCTGCCCTCTGTGTATGATCTTGGGATGTACAAAAGATTCAAAAAATCAGCAGACATTTCCATTATGATATATTAAACAGCCCTAGATTTTTCTGTGAACTGTATCATAAATCAGGGTGAACTCTGATCCAAAAGATCCATTATCAAACTGAATATTAATACTATAGCTATAGCAATTAAATAATAGACCATAATGGACTGATATTATTTTATACTTATGTCATGCCATTCAATGAAGATGTCAAAGAGCTGTCATAGTAATCATTTTACCATGTGACCATTGTTATCTTTACCTCCTCTTCAATCTACTGTTTAAGCCAGAACCCAGCTCCCTGACCACCCTGAGAAGAAAAGGCTGGCCAACATAAAAGATGCCACTGTCCTAGTGCACATCTGACCTCCAAATCACCCCCACTGATGCGTATGCCTACAGAGGGCTCATAGTTGGTGGCAAGAAAAGAGCCTGTTGCCCCTTCCCATAGCTAGCTTCCTATGGAGTATATTTATTCAGAATTTGTTTCTCTTGATAATCATTTAGCCAGAAGCCTAGCTAGACTGTTAACAGAATGATTTTGTGGAAGAGGGAAGACCCGGCACAACTGGTGCTAAAACAAAAACTCGGCTCAATATGATGCGATTACACTGACATTTGACGCCCCTGAGGTTGGCAGTGGAAGCACCACATCTTACAGATGAAGAAATTGAGGTTCAGAGAACTTTTAACTGACTGGTCAAAAGTCACACATCTTGTAAAGAGGTGAGGTAGGTTTTCTTACTCCAATTATTACTCTTTTCAAAAAAAAAAAGTAAGGTTCAAAGATGTGCCAACATTTTATGATTCTGTGACTGAGAAGAGAACCTGAGGTGATCAAAGTAAGGACCAGAGAAATAAAGTAATTTACCCCAAAACACACAGTAAATGATGGAGCCATCACTATACCAGGTCATATGACTCTGAATCTACTAGACTTATACTCACCCAGTCACTTAAAATATCATCCAATCTTCCACCATCAGTGAAGGAGGTACAAATGTATATATTATCCTTTGACTACATGTTTTATTTTTCCCCCTTTCAAAGCTGCTCTAAATAAAAGCACTGGGGTGAAAGAAAAATGGAGAAAAGTTTGCTCAGTGGTTTAACTTCTTTCCTCTATCTACCTATCTATTCTCCAGCTCAAGAATCTGTACTAGACAGGCTTTGTCGTGTCATGAAAAACGGGGATCAAGTCAATACTGCCTCCTACTGAAGTCAACCACACAGAGAGACTTGGGTTTCTACTGTATTTATGTTCAAGGATTCTAATCGAGATGTGCTCTAAGCCCTTTGATCCCAACTGAACTGATATTTTTCGTGAGAGAGCACATACACCTAATTTATATCTCCATTAGCTGCGAAAGAGGAGACTGTAAACGATGGCTTGAAGCTTAAAAAAAAAAAAGCCTAAGATCTTGCCAACTGGTTTCATTACTTCCTGGCAAACAGGGGGAGAAGAAATGGAAGAAGTGTTAGATATTACATTCTTGGACTCAAAGATCACTGCAGATAGTGACGGCAGCGATGAAATTAAAAAAAAAAACAACTTGCTCCCTGGAGGAAAAGCTATGGCAAATCTGGACAGCATACTGAGAAGCAGTGATATCACCTTGCCTGTATAGTCTGTATAGTCAAAGCTATGGTTGTTCTAGTAGCAATGTATGGCTCTGAGAGTTGGATTACAAGGAAAGCTGAGAGCTACAGAATTGAGACTTTTGAATTGTGCAGCTG
Organism: Pseudocheirus occidentalis; assembly: GCA_028646575.1. Lineage (NCBI taxonomy): Eukaryota > Metazoa > Chordata > Mammalia > Diprotodontia > Pseudocheiridae > Pseudocheirus > Pseudocheirus occidentalis. The sequence goes on along the minus strand of CM053594.1, from coordinate 255,963,558 downwards.
GTGAAGACTTCTGGGAGTTTCCTGGACAGCAAAGAGATCAATCAGTCAATACTTTAAAAAAATTAATTCTGGCTATTCACTGGGAGGTCAAATGCTAAAGCTGAAGCTTAAAATACTGTGGCCACATAATGAGAAAATGAGACTCTTTGGAAAAGACTGTGATGTTGGGAAAGACTGAAAGCAAAAGGAAAAGGAGACAGCAGAGAATGAGATGGAGAAATAGTGTCATGAAAATAACAAACATGAACCTGGACAGACTTGGACAGACTGAGAGGAAATGGAGGATAGAAGGGCCTGGTTTGCTATGATCACCCAGAGTCAGACAGACTGAGTAACTAAACAATAACTACATTATATGCTCATCACAGGCTGTTTCAAAAAGTATTCACATGGGGCGGCTAGGTGGCACAGTGAATAGAGCACCGGCCCTGGAGTCAGGAGTACCTGAGTTCAAATCCGGCCTCAGACACTTAACACAAAAAACTAGCCGTGTGACCTTGGGCAAGTCACTTAACCCCAACTGCCCTCCAAAAAGCAAAAAAAAAAAAAAAAAAAAAGTATTCACAGTATTCAGCAAAGCAGGTGCTTAATAAAGCACTGATTGAACTTTAGAATTCTCTCCAGAACGCTGATTAACACCTTGGAGGTCTTTAATAAATGTTGATTGTGTTTGTGGTTTAGTGGAAAGTCAGAATGAAATAAATGGGTACTATGAGACCTTGGACAATTCACTTTACTTCCTAGTGGGCTTCAGTTTTCTCATCTATAAAATGAGCGCATTCAGCTAGATGATTTCAAAGGTCCTTTCTAACTTTAAGTTCCCAAAGACTCTACTCTAGAAGTCAGCAGAAGGTGTGACCTCTGCCTCTGGCAGGGGCAGGGGGCAGGATGTAATTAACTGCTTGAGACTAAATACTAAAACAGCATCCATGTTCATTGCTTCTTAACATGGTCTTACCCTTGTACACCTCACCACCGTACTCCAGGTCCCCTTGTGGCTTTCAATGAAAGCTAGGCCCAGAGTTTTCCTGATTAAGAAGTAACCCATCTTATCTTTGGAGAAAACATTTACACTTTTACTTATTTGAAACCTGACTTAATACATGTTATAGTCCCACCACTATTCTCTGTTTATGTGCTCTTATTGAGGAAATCCAATATGCAAGCCGTACTGTCTATGTAAACAAAAGAAAAAAAGGGTATGAAGCAGAAAGAAATCTGGATTTTCATGTGTGAGTCTAATTTGACTTCATGAAAGCAAGTAGTCTGGAGTTACCTGATGGCGGAATAGCAAATGAGTGACAAGACCCTGTTCATCATTACAACTCTTCCTTCGCTTGCCCACATCTGTATCAGCTTCAGGAAGGAGGACAGACAAGAATATTCAAAGATGTTTTTCCTTTGTTTTCCTCAAATGTCATAACAGTTTCACCTTACTCAGAGTATGCTATTCAGGTCTGAAACTAAGCCCTGAAGCTTCTTAAAAAGGAAAAACAAGTATCACCACTGAGTTATGTTTTTATGTAGATAAAATCATGCTCTGAATACAGCTTCTCAGGACAACTTGTTTAAACCGACCTGTCACTTTGGGAATATTAATATTCTATCAAATTAATAAGGTTTCATATCCCCTGAGATTATAATCAGCGCAGCCGGCACTGTTGATGTGTTTGTCCTTAGTGGCCACAGTATGAGAGTTCCAATAAATCAGAATTTCAGAACCTTGGAGAGAGAAAATCCTTTATTGAACTACAATTTTTTATTATTAAATTCCAGGGTTTCTGAAATTTCTAATATCTCTTTGTTCTGCTTGATCAGAGTAGATAAAAGCAGTTATTGATGTGTGACTGTACATTATATACTCTATGAAGATGTTAGTAGTTTGGGAGGGAGGGCAATCTGATAAACAATACATCATTTGCTAATAAAAAAAAAGGAGGGAAGAAGAAACACCATTCCTATTGAATATGATGAAATTGGAGCTAGAAAAATTCAGCTCATAAAAGAATGCAGCTATGGATGACTTGAAGGGCAAAATATATTTCTACCTTAACTTTCTTTTTTCTGGGGGGGAAGGCTGAACAATTGGAGTTAAGTGACTTGCCAAAGGTCATACAACTAGTAAGTGTTTTCCAAGTTCTTTTTTTTTTGGTCATGTGTTTCAGGTAGACCAATAATTTTCATATTGTCTCTCCTGGATCTATTTTCCAGGTCAGTGGTTTTTTCAAGGAGATATTTCACATTGCTTTCTATTTTTTCATTTTTGTAAC
>CM053594.1:255908089-255960788 GCA_028646575.1 Pseudocheirus occidentalis | reverse complement strand
TAGGGGGGGTGTTGCAAGTCCCCCCAGCTTTGGCTTGCTGAAAGTGCACCCCAGGACCACCACCCAAGACCACGATCCAGATCCAGGCCACTCAACACAAGAGCACTCGGCCCTGATCAATCGATTCAGCCCCCCTGCTGAGTCCGCAGGCCGGGGACTCTGAAGCAGACTGGTGGGGGCCGCTGGTGGATCCAGCAGTTCCCTTCCCCCACTGCTTCTTTGCCCCGGGGGCAGAATGGCCAAACTGCTTTACCCCCCAAATTAATTTTCAAAGTTTCACTTTCACTAACCGTGTCTGAAGATTTAAAGATCCCCTTAGGCCGGTGCATTAGATTTTCTTTGAAGTAGACTCAAGCTGTGGTATGGGAGGCTCCGCTGCTCCTCCTGGCCGCCCTGAGGTCTTGCCTGGCTGCGGCTGCGGTCTTGGGCTCCGTGGTCTCTGCTCTGCTGGGGTGCAAGCTGCCTCTCTCCAATCCTGCTCCTCACGCCTTGGCAGATGTGGGGGTGCTAGAGGCTGTAGAACCTCTGCAGGCTGGCTGTGGGGCTCGGCTCAGCTCCTTCCCACTGCCCCAGGCCTGGCCACGGTCTAGGCTTCCGGCTGTTCCAGCCTCCACTCCGGTGGTCGTGATGAGCCCCTGCTCCTGAGCTGCCTTCAGCGAGATCTGTGTTCTCTGTATTTTTGTGAGTCTGAGAGTCCTAGACTTTCCTAGACTTTGTCTGGGCTCATATTTTATGGGTATTCAGGGTGGCGGTGTGGGAGCTGCGGGACCTTGCTGCTACTACGCTGCCATCTTGGCTCCACCCTTCCCCATGACCTCTGGTTTTGAAAAGGTTTATGCTACAGAACTGAGTATCCTGAACCTGGAATAAACTTGTCTGGGAGACCCACATACATATGAATTAGTGGGTGTCCCCAGGTTATACAATGGTTAATAAACTCCACTGCATTTCAAATGTTCTATGACTCTGCTGAGTCCCTCACTAATCCCACATACTTTTATAGTTACTGGAAAATAAAAATTTACTAAGGAAAAATTTGTCACTCAAAGATAGGTCAATCAAAAAGTATTTATGCTGTACCTACTACAAGATACCAGAAACCAATTTGGGGAAAAGAGGTGTTAAAATACCTTTTCTTTGTGCCTCTTGTAGTCACATAAAAATAACTTTTAAATATCCTGGCACAATATATTACACTGAAAACATAAAGGATAGATAGATACTTCTCTCCAGTTACATACTTGTTCAATTAAACCTCACTGTTATATACTATTGAATGGGTGATTTGTTAATTTGCATTCCATGTATGTGGCTTTATTCGAATGAGAAAATATTTTCAAAAAATACTGAGTTTTCTTAAATAACAACATACAAAAAAAGTCATTAATCCACAAAAACTCAATATATGTAGATGTTCTGGGCAATCTCTGTAGGGGAAAAACCAATAACAAAACAAAAAAAATCTGAGAGTATTATTTCCTTTCTTCACTCCATATCACCTGACAAAAAGGGAGTTTTTACCTATGAATGAGAGCGTGAAAATCTGTTTTGGGGGAGAGAGATGAATCTCGGAAGCTAATAAATCACACCTGGTTCCTCCACCAGTTTTGAAATGAAGAACAGATGTACTACAAACACAGTATCAAAGCCTATTACCAAACAGTAACAGACATCCTTGGAAAGCCAAGGGGCTTTAACCACTTTCTTTCTCACCCTTGAATTAAAAGAGTCCAGCCAGGAACTTTTGACATATGGACGCCCATATGCTCTATCACTCTGTGGGTATGCTTTGATTCACTACCTGCCAGATTCAAGTCCTTCTCCAGAGACAACAGAAATCAGGACAATCTACAGATACAATACAAATTTACACCAATGCTAAACAGCTGCCACTTTGTCTAAGACAACTGAGGGTGTCAGTGTGTATATGTTATACCTTTTGTCAATTTGGCAAAAAATTTCCCAAATGATACATAGCTTTACCATAATATGGATACTCCTACAATAGACAAAATAAAAAGTTTTAGAATATCTATACATTCATAGATACACACAGAACAAGATAAAAATGCAAATGCTGATAGGTCATCAATTCAAAACTTTCTAGGCAGTATGAATTTTCTAAGTGCAAGGCACTACACTATGTAACCCAGTTACAACATATGCTTCTATTGCTGGAAAAGAAGTGGCAACGCAAGGACTGGGGAAACTGCTTTAAAAAAAAAGAACAAAAAACTATGGCATATAAACATAACAGAATATTATTGTGTGAATGAGCAACATGGGATTTGTATGAACTGATGGAGAGTGAAATATAAATAACCAAACCCTCCCACACACACCCACACACGATGGCAAACACTATAAATGAAAAGATCACTAGAAGAAGGTGAACTTTTAACAGGTGAAAAAAGCAGTGAATGACCAATAGAGCAATTAATGAAACAGGTCCTCCTCCTTATGGCAGAGAAGGGGGAGGATTATTAATGTAGACTGTTGTATATATTGTCAGATGAGGTCACTGTATGAAATATTTATAGTTCTTTTCCCCCTTTTGTTACAAGAGAGAGTTCAGTCTGAAAGGGGGGACAGCTCCCCTGAAATGATGGATATAAAGACAAAAAACACCAATAATTCATTTTTAAAGTAATGAAAAATCAGTTATATGAAATCCAAAAATACAGACTGTTACCTTATACTTAGAAGCCTACCATATGGCTATATCTCTATATGTATGTATATATACACACATACATACACATATATACATATATATATGTGTGTGTGTACACACACACACATATATTAACCCAATCATCTAAATCTCTTACATTCTTACTATGACATTGTTTATAGTCTAGTGCTTCACATTTATCTGATCCCTGACTAGTAAAGTATTGCCAGTTTTTTTATGATGTTGCAAAATCTCAGTAGATCATAAGCTTCCTGAAGGCAGAGGTTTAATCTTTTTTTCCTTCAAATCTATGTTCTTCTCTTTGTTCTTTCCTCTCCCACCCAGTTCCACCCTTTCCTCTCAATAATATCCACCACAGTGCTCTTCTATACATAATCCTCAGTAAAGGCTATAGGCCAGCTAATTGATTATATTTGACCCTGTGCCGGTTCTTTATGTACACTGTAACATTTTTGAGCAGGAAGGTTGTCTAAGAGATTTAGTCCGATACCCTCACTTTACAAATACGAATCCTATCTCATAGGGTTGTTCTGAGACAAAATCAGATGTTTGTAAATCCCTTTGCACACTCTGGAACACTATATAAATGTATGCATTTACCACCAAATATTACTTAAACAGACCATACAGTGTTATTAATTGTATTCTATTAGTTTTTTCTTCCCAATGTAAACAAAGTTACAACTTAACATTATTTTAAATGGTCACATCTTTGGTGTGGAAATGATGAGAACGGTGGAGGATGTGCACTTAGTTTTAGAATTTGTGACAGAGAAGGAAAAGAAAGCCTGGAATAACATGACGATCTTCATCAAAGTGGAACAGAAAGAATATATATATATGATTCCAAGTAGTAAAATTCTACAGAAGTCAACTAAGTAGGAATGTGAAAGTCTCAAGAATGAAATTCTTAAGATAAAGAACCAACTCCATTTCCAGATCTGTCCTTTATGTAGTTACCAAACAGCATGACACTTTCCATGAGTATGACCATGAAAATGGAGAATAGTTTTCCAGGTAGAGACCTCAGTTTTGTACAAGAAAATAAATACTATTAAATGATATATTTTAAAAATATGTAATTATATAGACTACAGGTAACATGCATAAGGCAACATGGTACAGTGGAAAGGCTATCTGGATTCAAGTCCCCTTTTATTAACTATATGACACAGGACAAGTGAAAGGACAGGGATTAGACTAGGTAACCTCTGAGATCACTTTTGGTTCTAGGTCTGTGATCCATGAGGAGGAAAAGTTGTCTAAACAGACCAGTGTTGATGTCTGAAGCACAAAACAATTAACCTATTTTTTGGATGGGGGAAGGCAAGGCAATTGGGGTTACGTGACTTGCCCAAGGTCACACAGCTAGTAAGTGTCAAGGGTCTGAGGCTAGATTTGAACTCAGGTCCTCCTGACTCCAGGGCTGGTACTCTATTCATTTCACCACCTAACTGCCCCTTAACAATTAACTTAGATCTTAATTTCCTTTTTTTTCTTCCACCTAATACTTTTAAAAGACAATCTAGAAGATGGGAAGAAGAAGCTAATAATGGAGGATGAATATAAAAGCATAGCATGGGAAAGGAGAGAAAGAATAAGCATTTATATAGCGCCTACTACATGCCAGGGACCATGCTGAGTGCTTTGCAATTATGATCTCATCTGATCCTCACAACAACCCTTTGAGGCAGGTGTCATTATCATTCCCATTTTTGTTGTTGTTCACTTATTGTGTCCAACTCCTTGTGACCCCTTGTGGGGTTTTCTTGGTAAAAACACTAGAGTGATTTGTCACTTCCTCCTCCAGCTCATTTTACAGATGAGGAAAATGTGGCAAACAGAAGTCAAATGACTTGCCCAGGATCACACAGCTGCTACATTCCTGAGGCCAAATCTGAACACAGGTCTTCCTGACTCCACACACAGCACTCTAACCTCTGCGCCAGCAGTCAGCTGCCTCACCTGGGAGCCAAGAGGGCCTAGCTTCAGGTCTTGTCTCCAGCACGCCAGTTGTGCGGCCATAAGCAAGTCACTTCATCTCACAGTGTGCACAGACTAGTCTCCAAGAATAAAAATGACAGATGAATTAACCATTAGCATTGTTAGGAGACGTTTCTACACCAGTAGCTCCTTATAAAACAAAACAAAAATGGCAGATCAATAGATCGGGGCACAGCATATAGTTTACGTACGTCTTAGCAAAGTATTTCATGAAGTTTTTGTATGTCCTTCTTTTAGATAAAGTGCAGAAGTATTTGTAAATCTTAACATACTATATACAATCTAAGAATCACTAATGATTCCACATCAGTCATAGCTAGTAGCATTTATATAGTGTATTAAGTAAGGTTGCCAAGAGCTTAACACTTTATCTGATTTGATCCTCACCACAATCCTGTGAAACAGCTGCTTTTATTGTCTTCATTTTACTGGGAAGGCAACTTAAGATGAAAGCTGTGTCCTAGTCAGTCTCTGCAGCAGGATTTGAACTCAGGTCTTCCCAACTTCCAAGTCCCATACTTACAGCCACATAGCTGTCTAGATGCAATGTCAACTTAGGATTCTTTGGGGATGCCCCAGAGATCTCTGTTGTTTCTCATTTTTATCCATGACTTACATAAAGACATCAGTAGAATACTCATCAATTTTGCAGATAGCACATTGGCTAACATGCTACACAGCAGTCAAGATTAGAAAATAATCGAATAAGATTATATTTATTCTTATTAAATTTCAAGTCTTTGAGTTTAAAAAAAATCAACTTCACAAATCAAGGCATAACTTGAGAGTAATTCATCTGAAAAAGATGTAGAGTGGAATGCAAATTTAAAATGAGCTGATGGTGTTATGTGGCTGACAAGCAAGGCAACAAAATGACATGCCAAATTAAAAGAGAAACTGCACAAAATTTAGAGTTCCTAGTATGCCTATTCTCCACTACAGTCAGACCACAGATGTATAGTTTTTTATGTATACAGTTTCATGTGTCATCCATACTTCTGATATGCCTAAGATAGGACATGAACTCGGGTTTTATGATTTTATGTACAGGAGGAGCTCCTTTGATCACACCTCCCTTCTGAGCTTTGTACACGAATTCCCTTCTCACACTCCAGAGTACAGCCCATGGGCCTTCTGGCAGTTGTTCCTCACACAGGGATCCACCTTGATGCCTTGGCATGGATTGCCCCCCATTCCTAGACTCCATTTCCTTCTCACCTCTGCCGCTTGGAGTCCTATGGAAAGCTCAGCTCCAACACCACATTCTAAAAGATGCCTTTACAGATTTCTGCAGTTCCTCTTACTCATTCCCTCAATTACCTTGTATTTATTTTGTATATTCTTTCATAGTTACATGTTGTCTTCACCAACTGAATATAAAGTTCTATGAAGTTCATTTTTATCTTTCTGTGCCTGGTGTAGAGCAGATGCCTAATAAATGGTTGCCGAGTGAATGCATACAATATTTTTCTGAAGGTAAGCAGATAGCAAGAATTATGTCCCTTTACAAAGGGAAGAAATTGAAGCACTGGAAAGAAGCTCTCTAAAGTTCACTCAGCATCTAAATTCAGACCATCACACATCTGCCAAAGAACCACCTAATGCAGGGGTCTCCAAGCTTAGGAGCTTCTGCATATGGGCAAGCTGACACCATCACTTTCTCCTGAATACCAGCAGGAAGAATCCCTGGGGAATTAATAGCTCTTCTCCAAGCTACCAAATGCAAAGGACACATCCCTTTTAAAAGACTAATGGCACATAAGTGCACATATATAACCAATACAAAACTGCTTACCTGTTTTAGGGCACGGGAAAGATAGAGAGAGAGGGAAAATATCTGGAACTCAAAATTTTATTTAAAATGAATGTCAAAAATTGTCTTTACATATAATTGGAAAAAATAAAATGTTTTTAAAAAGGCTAATGGTTCCTGATTCACTGCCTATAAACATGTTCCCTGGTAGACAACATGAAGGCTATCACTTGATGGTGCCGCTAAGACTGCTCCAGAGCATGGTTAATCAAATGGATAATAACACAGTCAACAGCTTCAAGGTGAAATTTCTGGGCACACAGGTTAAGAAGACCAAGCTGATTTGTCAGTACTTACTGTCATAGTTGTGTTAAAGCTAGTATTTGGTTTTTTATTTTGTTTTGTTTTCAGAATAAACTGTAACCAAGAACACTGCTAAAATCACTGTTTATGTACCAACTTCCATCTAAATGTCGATTCAGTTTTTCAGGCTTCTAGTTCACATTACCATGAAGTGTATCCAATAATAGAACACACTGCTGCTACTGCTGAGTTAAAAGTCTAGCAATGCTTTATTCTGCTATGAGAAAAATGTCAGATGTTGATGGTGCCTTTAAACTTTTAACTCCAAACATCAGTCAACTTTGCATTGTATGAATCCTAGGATTATGTGTCCTTAATTTAAGTAGCTTTTAAAATAAAATTTGAACAGAAAGCCCACCCATGACACAGTTTCTCTGATAACAAAAGGTTTTGAAAATGATTGATTCTACTCTCTAGAATTCATAATCCCAGTGGTAATTAAAGCTGTTCATCTTCATAAGTGCGTTGCAGTACAGGGCAGCTATAAATGGTTGCAATTGCCAATCAAAACTGCAACTATAGACACTTGCTTTGATTTTTTTAAAGAAAAAAAAAACCAAAACAAACCTACAAAGAAATGCAAAAAGAAATGCTCTGTATTCTCATGAGGATGACGTCTGTGTAGCTTTCTGAATTTAAAGAATGAGAAGCATACATGCAAAATGGCACCATCAATGTTTAAGGCAGGAGACTCCTACATTTTCATAGCATTTTCATTTTTTTTAAACCAAAGACCATATGATTTTTGAGATGTCTCTAACACATGATAGGGAAAAGTTGTTTTCTTATCACCATTTGTTATGTCCACTTCACAGAGATCTCTGAAATGTATGCCAAGTGTTTCTGACCAGTAGAGAAGAGGGACGACTTTAGGATGAAAGGTTCATCCAAGTAACCCACTAGTACCTCAAGATTTCTCATATTCCCATTTTTAATTCATTAACTCTTTGACTTCTTATTAGTTATAGTCATTTTGTGGTTCCTTTTCACTTGGAAAAAACTGGGCAGGGCTAGATATTTGCCACCATTTCTGAAGTAAGGAGAGCTCTGACAAGTAGAGTGAATTGGCTTGGCAATAGAGAGACATTCCTCAGGGTTTAGGTGGAGTCCCTGGAAGGAAGGCAAATAGCATAGCCAACTGCTTTACTAAGCCTTTCTGAGTCATCCTAAAAGGCTGGCCTTCAAGGCACACACTACTCCCTCTCCGTCATTCCTTAGGAAGGCACTACCAAACCATACTCTGCAGTGGAATTATAGGTGAGGCCATTGGACTAGTGGATGGATGGTGGTACAGCCACACCTAAACGTTGCAAGTATAGTCTGTGGAGCAGTAGAGTACAGATCTGAATTTTCTAATCCAAATGAACATTTCAAGCCCCTCTGCTTGAATACTGAACTTACAGGACTGGCATTTAAATCCAGTTCTGTTCTTACCAAGTCCAGCACCAAGATGTGCTGCCATTAAGAAAACCAAATGTCATCCAAATTATGGTCATGGAGAGGGAGGGCTGCTTCATGCCTTTCTGAAAAAAACATATATAGGGAAAGAAAGTGTCCTTTGAACGTGATTTTAAAATAATTAATTTTTTTTTAGAGGTTTCTTATGCTGGGATCCATTAAACTTTTTTTTTTTAATTTTGATAATTGTATTTCACTATAACCTCAGCAGTTAGTGGTGCAGTGGATAGAGCACTAGGCTTAGAATCAGGAAGGCTCACGTTTACAAGTTCAAATCCAGCCTAAGACACTTAATAGCTGTGTGACCCCAGGCAACTCAAGTGACTTGCCCTGTCTGCCTCAGTTTCCTCCTCTATAAAATAAACTGGAGAAGGAAATGGTAAACCACTCCAGTATCTTTGCCAAGACAAGCACAAATGGGGACATGAAGAGTTGGGCATGACTAAAAACAACTAAATAACAATAAAATTTCAATACAATTCATTTCCTTTATAATCTTCTGCACTTAAAAACATTCTTCTAAAAAGAGGTCCATAAGCTTTACCAGACTGTCCAGGGGGTCCATAACAAAGAAATCATCATCATTCTACTTAGTAAGATCAATAGGACTGAATTCTACAAGGAGGACAAGAAGAAATAAGACAAAGAATGATTATAAAAGAATGATTTTTAACTATTTTATAAAATCATTATAAAAAAGTAGACTTGGAGTTTAGATAACTGGAGATCTTGGGGAAAAAAACAGATAAAAACACAGATAAAAACAGATGAAAAAAAAAAGGTCTTTGCAGCTTAAGTTAAAATAAATAGGTGATTAATGCCTGAGTTAAGAGTGAGAAAGAGAGAGTGAAGATAGCTTATGGCAGAGAGAAATTTAGCAAAAAAAGGAAGAAAAGAAATTAGATAGTGGTTTAGGGTAGTAAGGTTAAAGGTTTCTCTAAGTTATTTTATTTGTAGAGAAAGAGCCAAATGCTACAGAGAGACTAAAGATGATTTTTTTTTTTTTAAAGAAAAGAAAACCCAAACTAGGGTATGACAGAAGCAAAGTTCTAGAGAAAACAGGCAGGAATAGGTTTGAAGATTTAACTATAAGAAAAGAATGATTGTAAAGATTTCAGAGATATATGAGAAAGAGAATAAGGGTCAATGAGTGAGGTCATCATAGATGGTTTTTATCTTCGAAGAGGGAAGGACTTCAAAATTCAAAAGGTTAGAACAAGGGAAGCGGGATTTGAGACTTGAAAAGTATGAATAAAGTCTGTAATGATGAATCTGTACAATGCCTGGTAGAATAAATAAGAGATGAAAAAAGGCAGTGAGGCATGGGGTGGATTTTAAGCTATCCCAACACAAAACCTGGGCCAAAACAGATGACAAAAGGAGTTGAGTGATTCATTCCCCTGTTCCCCAAAGCCACTTGTCTTGGCATCTTATTCTACAGTTTAAGATCTTATGGACTGTAAGCCTGCTTACATGCTCTCTACATGCTGCTGGTCTTAATCAGAGTAAAGGCCTGACCAATGGGTTCCCTGGACAGCTTGACTCTCCTCATACTTGTTAAGTGATCTATAAAGACTCCCAGAACATTGGGTGCACCTTTCTGTGAAAGACTTAAGGGGAGACAAAGACAAAAGCCATAAGGAATAAGAGGACATGGATTGGCTGTGATTTGAATTGTTAGAATGAGGGACACTGATGAGATAAGATTCACTGAAATAAGGGCTGGACTCAACCCAGCAGATAGATGTTGTTATAAAAGATAAAGAGCTGGCTGCCAGGGACAAAAACAATCTAATCTTGTTACTAGCTTGGTTCCAAGGCATTTCATTCTGCAGAGACCCAATCTCCAAGATGATGAAGATGCTAAAATCTAGAGAGCTAGGGTATTACATTCTCCCCTAGCAATTTTTCATCCACTGGATTATTTATTCAAATTGTTCACCTTCCATAAATCTTGTATTTCTCATAAAAAATCAATAGGAAGAAAATAAGTGGGTTGCTTTTTTTTTAAGGCATGAATTATCATCTCTCAGTCCCACAAACTCTATTAGACTAAAAAAAACAAAAGGCACATGTAACTTATTCTACTTAAAATGACACCAAAATGTGGTTGGTTTAGTAACATTCCAAGACCTTTTGCTGGCAAAGTATTTTATTGTAACTAATCACAGAAGAGTCTTTATGAAGACTCAATGTTTCCAAATCTGGTTGGAGTTTATCTCATTAAGGAAAATTTTAGCAGAGTGGACAACTGGTTTCATGTTCTGAAGCACAATTTTGTGAAACTTGACATCTGCTACAGTACTCTCATGAAATAGATGTTTTCCTACAAAACAAGACTTTATGATACTTTCATATTAATGATCTCATAGGTTAAAACTAAGAAAAATATGCAGACCTGTCATGCTTCCAAATTTAATAGGCAACTCCTAAGTTCCTTCTCTTTCAATTGTGCTTTCCATAAAAAAATAAGTTAACTTGGTAATACACATGAGTTGCTAGCAATGACAATTTTCACAGCCACTAGAATCTATTAGGAGCTATCATATTTTTTGAAGTCCCTTATTTTAACCTTTTCTTCTCTGGCTCAAGTATTTCGGAGATTAAAACTGTAATAGCACTCAGAGAGGAAAGATTAGCATGACTTGGTGAAATGGAAGGGCTGGGGACTAAGTTGGGTGAAAAGAAAATTGATATCTGTAAGAACTGAGAATATCTGCTATTTCTCTTTTGAATTACTGGGAACAAAAATTTCACACATGACTGTTTAGGAAAGAAAAAATACACCGTATGTAGTTTCTCCTCGACATAAATAGCCGGAGTTATCTATGGTGTTGGGCTTAAGAAAGAGAAGAGGTGTTAATATTTAACTGGAGTGAAGCTGTCCATGAAATGTTTACTAATCATAAAAATTCTCACCTGGTGCTTTCCCATTCTTGATCATCCTTATCTTTCTCTTCTTTGGCATCTCCACTATGAGGGTGTTTCTGCACAATTCTCATTCCACCAGCTTTTACTTAAAAACAGAGAAAAAGTCTAATTAATGTGGGAAAGGGACAAAACTGAGGAATGTCTAAGGATGAGAGGAAATTTCCTGGTGAACTTTCAAGTGACAAATGGTTACATGTAGATGGATTAAATAACAATGACAATCATTAACTTTAATACAGAAGGCTAGAAGGAAGCAGAACATGGAAGTATATTCAATTCACTTAGTCTACTTTGATCCATTTCACTTTAATTCACCTGGATTCTTTTCTAAGGTCTTCTCTTACCAAACATTTTTAGTATTGGCAGAAAGCATACTGTAAACTGCTCAGGAAAAGCAATCACTCCTTTCAATTTTGTACTTCCTATATTCCACAGCTCACTTTTCTATACCACTTTACATTTTAAAAGTGCATTCCTCCCCACAAACCTATGAGATAGTATACAAGTACTAATATTCCTATTTGACAGATAAGGAAACTGAGACTCAGAGAGGATTTGTGACTTGCCTGAATATTTCTTATACTGAGCCATATGCTTATTGGGTGGTCAGGATTTGGAAACAGCAAGAACACAGAATAGTTATTGTAGAAAAGAATTTCACTACTATCATCATACTCTTTAAATAATCTAGGGCATACCATGGCTCTTAACTGCCTACTGTATAAAACATTAATTTCTCTCATAGTACCTTCTCCTCTGAGATTCTTCCATATATTTTTTATGTATCTTAAATATACCTAGTTATTCACAAGTTGTCTCTTCCATTACGTGAGCTTCTTGAAAGAATCGTCTTTCTTTGAATCCCCTGGGCTTAGCACAACATCAGGAATGTAAAAAGCACTTACTGACTCGATGACATAATTACCTAACATGGCTGTTCTTTCCCTAAAACTTGTCCACTAATATCTGTAAGGGATACTTTACCCAGAGGTCTCCTTGGCTCATACTGTATTGTATTATTATTCTGTTCACTCCTCCACCAACTTGGTGATTGCTTCATGTGTGAACATGTAGCGTACCTGATTATACAGCAAGCTTCTAATGTATGAGCAATTCAATTTTATTCAATTCAGTAAACATCAAGGATCTATATGGTTTTCATGCCCTCTAGAATTTTTTGCTTTTTATATGTACACAGAAAAAAAACAAGGTAACGAGGAGGAAGAGCGTACAACTAGATGGCTCAGAGACGGATTCATGGAGGAGGCTGCACCTGGGCTGAATGTTTTCAGAAAGTCAAATCCCATTTTTGTTGTTATTCAGTTGTTTCAGTTGTGTTGAACTTTTCAGGACCCCACTTGGAGTTTTTTTTGCCAAGATATTAATGGAGTAGTTTGCCATTTCCTTCTCCAGTTCACTTTACAGTTGAGGAAACTGAGACAAACAGGGTTAAGTAACTTACCCAGGATCACACAGCTAGTAAGCATCTGAGGCTGGATTTGAACTCAGGAAGATGAGTCTTCCTGAACCCAGCATTCTATCTACCATGCCACCTAGCTGGCTTAGATAAATAATTTAGCTATCATTTACATAATACATTAAGACTGACAAACAGGTGATGGAGAATATTGTCTTTAAAAGAATACACAAAAAGGAGAAGCATAAGATGAAGCTGGAAAGGCAGGCTGCAGCCAGACTATAAAGCAGTGGTTCTCAACCTTCCTAATACCACAACTCTTTAATATAATTTCTCATGTTGTGGTGACCCCCAACCATAAAATTATTTTCGTTGCTACTTCATAACTGTAATTTTGCTACTGTTATGAATCGTAATGTAAATATCTGATATGCAGGATGTATTTTCATTATTACAAACTGAACATAACCCACGGGTTGAGAACTGCTGCTATAAAGGGTTAATTTTCATTGGCAAGAAAGTGGAATTCTCTACAATGTTAAGAGAATACTCCACATGCTTCAGTGTGAGAACATTACCTTCCATATTTCCTTTCCTTTTGGAAAAACTTTTGGTAGTAGGTTGTAAGCTCCTTGAAAGTAAGGTCTTTAGGTATACATAGACAGAGGGCACAGGATCAATTGAATAGGAAAGGATGATATTTTAAAAGGTGAAATTGAGAGGTGGGAGAGGAATAGAATGTGAGGAGAAGGGAGAGACAGAATGGGGTTAATTATCTCATACAGAAGAGGCAAGGGAAAACTGTTACAAGGGAGGGGAAAAACAGGAAGGCAAAAAGGAATGGGTCAACCTTACTCTCATTGAATTTGGCTTAGAGAAGGAATGACATACACTCTAAATTGGGTATCTTGCCCTGCAGGAGAGGAGGGGTGAAGGGTATGGGAAGGGGGATGATGGAAGGGAGGGCAGGTTGGGGGGAAGGGTTGTTAGAAGCACACACTTCTGTAAAGGGACAGGACATGAGAATAGAATAAATGGAGGGCAGGACAGGAGGGAGGGAAATATAGTCAGTCTCTCACAATATGTCCATTGTGGAGATGTTCTGTGTAATCACACGTGTGGCCTTTATTGAATTGCTTGTCTTTCCAGTGTCTGTCCTCAGCAGGTGATGAGGTAGGAAGGGATAGAATGTGGCGTTCAAAGTTGTAAAATCAAATGTTTAAAAAAATTTAAAAAATAAATATACATATATTATTATTATTATTATCATAATTATTTACATGCAACTGGGAAATGGGATGTGCAGGTACTGGGATAGGGAGATCTATCTTGCCCTACCAGAAAGTCAGATGGGTAATAGGGGAGGACATAGGAGAAAGAAGTTTGGGGGAGGGGGTATACAGTGGGATTGCTATTTTGGGGTGGTAGGTAGGGGAAGGACAGGGAGAAAATTTGTAATTCAAAATCTTGTGGAAATTAATGATGTGAACTAAAAATAAAAGTTAATTTAAAGAAGAAAGTAAGGTCTTTATCTCTATGCCCCACAATCTAATGACACCTTGCATGTACCAAGTTTGTGCATATGACAGTAAAGATTTTGGCAATAGGTAAAACTGTGAAGACATGTTTCATTTAACAATTTCTCTTTGAAATACATGATTTTCCCATTATAAAACAGAATATGAAGTCAAATAACAAATAAACAGGGTTTCCAAGTATGCAATGGCTGGCTATAACCCCTAATGCAAAAGGGTAAAAATATTTAACTCTGCTGACTAGTAAAGTCATCTAAAGTGAAAAAGAATGTTCTTCATCTCTCATTGTACAACTCGAAACTACTATTTCTTTGGAGAGGACCACCAAAGTCATCCAGCATTACTAGCTCAATGAACTAAATTTATAGATAATTAACATTAACGCTTCACATTAAGACTGTTAATGCAGATATAAAGAATGGCAATAAGACCAATAAAGACCTGAAGGTGAGACAGATTACATTTTACTTAAGATACTGCCCCCAAATTATGATAGCTTATTTTTTCTAGAACAATTTTATCATTTTAATTATACAGTTATAATGGAGAGTGAATGATACTTTTATAATGATGTCCAAAAAGCATTCCTAATTCATTAGGCTCCTTCTGGAATATATTTCATTTGTGAAAATATAACAGGAACAATATCAACAATATCAAATATAGGCATATCCTGACTAATGTTATTAATTGGTTCTGGGAAAATGGGACATTAGGGGAAATAACATAGGGCAGTTGTTAGGAAACATTGTATAGCTATGAAACACATCTTTAAGTGGTCCACAATTAGGTATGGAAAGGGAGTTGGGGGCATTAAACCATACATAAAGATCCCTGAAGGCTACATACTGACTTGGAGCAACATGTCAACCTTATCTATGTCCTAATGTATTTTTATTTATTTTCTAAAATATTTCTCAATTACATTTTTTTCTAGTTTGAACCTTACTCAACACAGGAGTGTTGCTGGCTGATCCAGTGCTTAACAACTCTAATTTAGACTCTGTGAGCTTAAATTAGGCATTTCACACAGAAATGAGACTATATAGACTTTGTAAAGTAAAATCAACTTCCCTATGCCCAACAACTTCCCCACCTCAGAAGCTTGTTTCTTACCTAATAGATAAGGCAAGGCAGACCAGCTCTGTTTAGGGAATATCTAGAGGGTTTTGAAGAAGATGGGATGGAGGTATGTGAATGGGGTTCTTCAAACCTGTAAGGGTATAGAACTCTATTGCATCTTTCCCCAATGGGTCTGGCAACCTTCTCACAAGGAGAATTAACTAACAAGCACTCAGAAATATAGAGAGAGGGGAAAACAGTACTTATTAGTTATCCTGTTCTTATGTTACCCCTTATGATTCAATGATGTCTTGTTAGGCTGACACAGCAATTGTTTTCTGACTAGGCTAAATATTAAAGGCTTTCCTGAAGGCTTCTTTCAACCAATCAGAGAACAGAAGGGATTTGCCTCTCTGAGCAGCTGTTACAATAAGGTTTTGGTTATTACGTATTAATTGTGTTATTATGAAAAAATGCTCCACAGGGAAACCTGATGTAACGGAAGCCTACTTTAAAAAAAATAATCTTAGAAAACCAATTCTCAGATGCTGTTCTTTGAAAAATGAGTGGGGTGCATACAAAAATTTCCTTTGAGTTTTTTTCCAACAAAATTTCTACTTAATATTTTTTCCCATTTTTTTCTGGCATATGCTCTCTTTATGTACTTCTAGATCCATCAGCTACTTATAATTTTCAAGATTCCAAGCAGAGTTCTGGGGAGATGGATGCACCTAACACCATTTTCTACTCCCCTTCCTCTCCTCACCTCTCCCCTACACCAAATCCAGAATTAACCTGTAACAGAGTCTTTTAAAGTAAAGATTAAAACAATCTGGCAAATAAATCTAAAACTCTATTCCCTAATGGAAGGAAGTAGCAGTGATAATAATAAAAGTAAGGCATATTTCACTTTGGAGTTTACATCTGAACATAGGTATCTCACGCTTAGTTCCAAGAACTTGGAGAGCTCACAGAATTTCAAACAAAATAGGTACCAAAGCTTGGCTGATGAGACCTGATACTGCATACTTAACATCCCTACTTAAAACTGTCCCTGCTCCTTGCTCCCACTAGAAAGATACCAACATCTCAGATTTATGAAGACAATGGCTACATATTCCCTAGATTAAAGTGGAGTATTTCAATTAAAAGGCCTTCTGCTGCACTAGTATACATAAAGAAGAAATGGTAAACTGAGTCAACACAAAGCATTTATCATCCATTACACTCCAAAAGGGGTATAAATGGAGCACAACAAACTCCAGTGGCTTCCTATTGATAAGATATTAATATTATATTAATTAATATATTCATATTAATATTATAAATATTACTTTGTCTATTTCACTCATAAAGTCCTATACAAACTCTCCCTAACCTATGTCTTTGGCCTCACTGGACATTTCTTCCATTCCCATCCTCTATGATCCAATCAATCCAACCTTATTTCTTTTCCTCAAATTCTAATTTACATTTTTGTGGGTTTTTAAATTTGTTTGTTTTTCATTGGCTGTCCTTCATGCCCAAGAAATATTTTCTCCTTTCTAGCTGCCTCAGATAATCCCTCTTTTTAAGAAGCGGCTCAGCAACATCTTTTGCATGAAGCCTTCCCTGATCCCACTAAGTGTTAGTGTCTTTCACACTCTGGTTTATGAGGGGTTCTTAGAGAGGATTCAGAAAATGATCCTTCAAGTCAGAAAGAAAATTATTTTAAAGAAGAAAATAGAAAGATAGGAAAACAATCAAGAAAGAAAAGGAGAATAAGTGACATTTATACAACACATTAATATTTGCAAAGCACTTTTACATATACTTTTCAGCTAAATCTAATTTATATAAAACTTACGTTCAACTTCTAGTTCTACTTTAGGTGATAATGTATAATCGGGAAGATAACACAAGAAAGGATAGCCAAGCACAGTGGACACCATGATGGTCTTGGAATTAGGAAGACTGGTTCAAATTCCACCTGTGACACTTACTAGCTATATGAACATGAGTAAATTAATTGACCCTCTCAAAGTCTGTTCCCTCATTTATAAAACTGAGGCATTGGGGGTTGGTCTGTATGCTCTCCAAGGTTCTTTCGAGCTCAAAATTTATAATCTTATGTAAGTTCTGAAGAAAAAAAGACAAACGGCACGAAAGATAAAGCATTATTTGAATTAAAATAAAAAACCCTCCTACAATAATAACTTATTTTAAATATGATATTGCATAATTAGTTTGTATATATTCACTTTTTTCTTTCCAAAGAGATAATATTTTAAGGTGATGAGTATATTAGGATTAATATGGATTTCTTTTTTTACACTGGGAGATGTGAAGTTTTTGGTAACAAAGATAAAATTAATGTTTTAACTTCCATTTCAATTATTTAAATTTACCTGATAATACATAATACATTGCTCAGCACAGTGGATAGAATGCTGGGCTTAGAGTTAAGAAGATCTGAGTTTTAATCCTACCTCTGAAGCTTACTATAGAAACCTGGGTTCATTTGCCTTATCACAGACAGGTTGGTGGAAGGGTAACTCATTGTGAAGCTATCACAGATTCTTGCTTATTTTCTACAGAAATTTAACCACAGAGAAAATAATTTTTTCTTTGTAAAATCTATCAAGTATTTAATTAATAAATATGAGAATACTTTACTATTATGAAACTTATAATTTTGCTGGAAAATGCAGTGTGAATTTCCCCCAATTTTTTTAACTTAATAACTACAACATTCTTCCCCTCTACTCCCCAATCTTCCTAACTCCCACCAAGGTCCAAAATACATTAAAAAAAAAAAAAAGAATCAAAATTAGTAACTCTACCTTGTCTGAAATTAGACTTAGAGTAACTTTAGCAACATATGGCTCTGACTCCAAAGGGAAATGGAGGGGAACTGGGCCAATCAAATGTATTTAACGATGAGATTCTATCCACATCACTGACACAAGCATACAAAGACTGGCAGGAATGAGTAATAGTACAGCTCATAATTATGTCCTCCTTTCTGCAGCAGAACACTATGACTGCTGTTAGATGAAACAGAACCTCACTAATTCTCACTCTGCTAATCTGTATGTGCAATAACTCTCATAAAACAAGCAGTCTCACCCCATTTCTCTGCAAATATTTAGTAGTAGACAGCAGTAGTGAGGTCTCAAATCATTAAGACTTGATTATTTTTACAAAGGACTGCAAACTGCAGCACATTTGCTAGCACATTATGAGGCATCATCCATCATTCATAAATAACAATACTTTGTATTTACACTGCACCTTTTTCCCAAGCATTTCAAAATGCTTTACTAACTGCCTCATTAATCTCACATCTTAGAAAGAAAAGCTTGGCAAGTGGTGCTATTTCTGTTAGGGGCTGCTGGGGTGCCAAGAGGTTAAAACACTTGGGCCCAGTCACTCTCAGTTATACATAAGTAGAAATGAGTCTGAACAATAATCTTAGCAAAACATGCTGCTCATTTTGCTTAGCTTTTCTTTATCCTCTCTCTCAAATGTTAGGTAACTGCTACCCCACCAAATCAACTGAATTGCAGCCAATAATTAATATAAATTAGGATGAGTTCATAGATAGGAAAACATGATAGAATGAAAACAGCAATTGATTCAGAGTCAGATGATACTGGTTTGAATCTCAGCTCTGTCTCCTGCTACCTGTGTAAAGTCGGGCAAGTTATTTGACCTCTCTGGGCCTCAGTTTCCTCATCTGTAAAATAAAAAACTAGATGTTGTCTAAGATCTCTTCCAGTTCTAAAATTATGATTCTATGCTTTAGTGAAATAAAAACTAAGTATGCCATGAAAAAGGCCATGGGTGAAAAGACCTAGAAAAAAGCATATCCATTATGAAGGGCTTATGACAGTACAATTCACAGTCTAAAAATGAGTCCTCGGCCTGCTTGATGAGGGGATTATTTGATTTTGGTCAAATATAATATAAAATATGTACAATACACATAATTGTATGTGAAAATGCATGTTCCTGATTTCTGCCCAACTTCTAGATATGATGGATTAAAAAAAAAGTTATCTACAAGTACAATTTTATTCAATCAGATTAACTCTCTCTTTCTCTAAAATTCTACTACCTATAATTTTAAAAATCACTAAGGAGTAAAGTATTTAATACTTTTCACTTCTATTGAACCAGATGTTACAGGATTAAAGAAACAGCCAGTGTAATGTGTAAAAGCTATAAAAATGAAGTTCACTGGAAGGTATCATTAAGGTAGTGATATTAACAATTTTTGAGACTTGGAGAACATTTTTATAAAGGGCCATTTATCTTTGGTCAAGGATAGCAAAAGATTTTAATCAAAGGAAGTGAAATATGTGGAGATATTTCAAATCCAACAAGCATTCATTAAATACCTACTATTCTCAAATTACTATGGCCTTCAAAGAGCTTACACTGTTTTCCATATAACACTCTTAAATAGTGGGAATTATGAAACATTTGAATATGTGGCTGTAAGATTTCTGTGACCTTTTTAGGACATCATTAAAGGAAAATTAGCAGCTAGACAAAATTTGGCTTGACAACAGGGTGACTTACTAGGTGACTTTTTTTTTTTTTTTTTTTTTTTTTTGCTTTTTGGAGGGCAGTTGGGGTTAAGTGACTTGCCCAAAGTCACACGGCTAGTTAGTGTGTCAAGTGTCTGAGGCCGTATTTGAACTTGGGTCCTCCTGACTCCAGGGCTGGTGCTCTACTCACTGTGCCACCTAGCCACCCCTACTAGGTGACTTCTAAATGTTCTTTCTACTGTGGTGGTATTTTTACTGCTATTATTCCTAGAAGATGGTTTATGAACCAGAGACAGGATTAACTCTGAATATATGTAAATTCTACTATAGATGTCACACGTTTACTCAAAATTCAGTGGCTCCTTACTGCCTCCAAGAACAAATACAAAATGCTGTTTGGTATGGACACACACACACACACACACACACACACACACACACACACACACACACACACACACTACCAGTCTCTCTCTTGCATTCTTGCCCCTTAACAACTGTCTTCTAAACAGCACTGACATCTCACACTCAACTTGTCTAAAACAACCCGTTAGCTTTTCTCCCAAGCCCTCTCCCCTTCTGAATTTCTCTTATTCTGTTAAGGTTATTACCATCTTCCTAGGCTCACATTCTTGTTGTAATCCCCAATTTCTCATTCTCATACACTCCATACCTCCAAATCTATGCCTAATCTCATTGTTTCTACCTTTATATAACACCTCTTGCCTAAGTTTCTTTTTTCTCTCCACTCACAGCTACAGTTTCATTAAGGCCCTGAACACCTACTTCTGACTACTGAAAGTCTTCTAATTGATCATCCTGCTTCAAATCTCTTTCTACTTTAATCTATCCTCCACTCTGATGCCAAAATGATTTTCTAAAACAGAAGTCTGTCCACATCAGCCTCTTACTCAATAAACTCTGGTGACACTATTACTTCCAGGATCCAATATAAAACCCTTTGTTTGGCAGTTAGTTTTTCACAACTTAAATGCAACCCCTCCAATCTTCTTATACTTTAGTCCCCTTCACGAAATCTATGATCTAGCTATACTGTCCTTGGTACTCTGCAAATGATATGCCACCTTCATATGCATGTCTTTTCACTGGCTGTCTTCTACCTCTTGGCTTTTCCCGGCTTCCTTCAAAACTCAGCTCAAATCCTACCTTCTACAGGAAGTCTGTTCAAGTTCCCCCTGCCACATGTATCTTTTCTTTTTGAAATTAACTTCCATTTTTTCTGCACATAGCTTGTAGGTTTCTATTTACATGTTTTCTCTCCCATTAGAATGAGTTCTCTGAGGATAGGGACCAACCATTTAAAACTTTGTGTCTCCAGGGTACAGTGTGATATAATAGAATATGTACTTAATAAGTGTTTGCTGACTAACTTCTCTAAACTACTAGTTCTAGCATTATATGATCATAGATCTAGAGCTATAACATTTCAGAAGCCATCTAATCTAGAGTTTCTTAGCCTGGGGTCCATGAAACTGTTGCTTTAAAATTTTGTTAATTGTATTTGAATATAATTGATTTCCTTTGTAATCCTAAATTTATTTTATGCCTTTTAAGACATTATTCTGAGAAATGGTTCATAAACCTCAGTAGATGTCAGAGGGGTCTATGACACTGAAAAGATTAAGAACCCATGATCTAATCCCACCATTCATTTTAAAGACGAAGAAGCTGAAGCTTAGGTCAGCTGACTTTCCCAAGCTCAGCCAACAGACATCAGAAGTAGGATTTGAATCCGGGTCCTCTGACTGGACCTTCTTCTAATATATCAAGTCGCCTTCCTCTTTCATGTACCATACAATTGTTGCCTAATGATGCAAATATTTCTGAAGTCCAAAGACCTGCAACCCAGCCCTGTCTCTGATACTAATTAAATGTGTGATCCCAGAAAAGTCAACTTCTCTGAGCCTTAGTGAACAATGACAGGAAAAATTATACATATGTTTGTAAATTTTTTTTCACACTCACTAGGTGTGTACCTTTGGCTATTCCAATTTTATAAACTCTAGTTACCTCATCTATTACATAAGAAATGTTGAATTAAGTCATCTGTATTGTCTCTTCCAATTCCAACAATTATGGAGAAAGAAGGCTATGTATGAACCAGTAAACACATAAGATAGTGAAAACCAAATGGCATAAAATACATGAAAGTACTCTGAAAACTGTAAAGCTCTACACAAAATAAAGAATGATGAGAAGTGAAAGTGTAGATAACGAAAACTAAACCATCTCCTCATATTCTTGGCTTTATACTGTTAATGTGTGGATGGAAAAAAAAAAAACCCAAACAGCTCATCAATATGAATATTCAGATATCCAGTATCATACAATATGCCAAGCATCCATTTGATTCTATAAAATGTCAAGTAGAAAGCCAGGAGGTTAAATCTGTATGGGGTCAGTCATGTCTATATGATGTCATGACCATATTGGATGAATTGATACGTGTGTGTGTATACACAGGCACACACGCTAAATTGAATAATCCACAAGATATGTAACAGGTTAATTCTTCATAGGTCTATAGGATTGATTATTTTCTCATTTTACTGGTTCACACACAGCCTTCTTTTCCCATAAATATCAGAATTAGAAGGAATAATACAGATAATTTAATTCAACATTTCTTATTTAAAAGACAAAGAAACTGGGGTTCGGAGAAGTGGACTGACTAGTTATAGGAACACACCTAGTTAACAGCAGACTTAGGACTAGACCTAGGTCTCCTGTTTCCTACTTTAATAAATGTATAGCTGTAGAACACTGTTTCTCTTCTTAACAATTTATTCTCTCATTTTATGCATGAATCACTGTTCATTTTGCAATTCTCAAAGGTTGTTTATTTTATAATTCAAAAAGAAAAAATGAGAGCATTCTGAAGTTTTTCCTTAGGGATCAATATTTCTAACTTAAACCACAAGGAATTCCATTATAACACAAGTCCTTTTTAATATAACTCTGTTATATGGATTCGGCTGTGTCACAGGTCAAACTATGTCCCATGAAATATATCCATTACACATAGTAAGCCTGACAGAACAGTTAATCTGTAAATGGAATCTTGCCACCCAACACCAGCATTATAGGAGATTCTTACTTTATAGAAGTCAAGAAACCTTACCCATTAGATCTGAACTACTTTCTGCACTTAAAGATTCAATAAGGAGGGCCACAAAAGAAGCATAGTGTGAGGAACATCTTAAAAATTAGTTTATCCTAGAGGTCCCCAAAGCCTACCTCTTGTTGAAATGTAAATATTTTTCTCATGACACTTAAAAAGATACTTTAAAATAGAAGGTAGACATTTTCTCATCAACAATAGTCAAAGTTTTTTTTCTTATACAGACGCCTCAGTTTCAACTTTGAAAAAAACAAACCACTCTGGAATGGGGTATATTTAAGGAATTCTTAATACAGAAGATGTCTCAAAGTGCATTTCTTTAGTCAACCAATTAAGAATTGAAAACATAATTCCACCAAGATTACTACCTGAAATCAAGTCAGGGGAAGAAAAAAGAACAAAATATATGCCAGAGAACATAGGCAGCCCTGTTCCTTTAATATTCTAAGTTGCTCCAAGTTTCTTTTACATTCAGTTAACACAATCAATTAACACATTGAGTATGAAGAAACATTAATTGACAATGGTTCCTATGCTCTGGTCTGCTTCTTCCACAACCAAACCTTAAATCAAGAATGCTTTCTTTACACTTAAAACCTTAAGTAAGAGGTATAACTCAAAAGGATGATTGAAACTACAGTCAAGACAATGTTGAAATGGGGAAAAAAAAAAAAGCTCTGCAGGAAAGAGGGGAAGAACTAAGTAGGATGTAAAAGTCTGTCCTCTACTTCCCACCTAACTTAAAACTGTCTACATTTAGATTTACACTTCATTGTTTTAAAAAGCACCTTTATGCTTAATTAGGAACTTGAGATTTTACTTTAGTGCTCTTGTTGAAAAACAATGGGAAATTTAGAGGGTCGGAGAAATTAAAGAGTAAAATGTCATTTTGAGGGAGCCATGATTGGCAATATGTTACTTATGGTTTAGCAAGGAATTGTCAGACTCAGATTTATCTTAATCAGGTCACTGTCAAAATTAACGGTAAAATAATTTTACAACCCTAAAAAAAAACAACCAAACCCAAACCAGTAATCCTAACATATGGTGATTCCCGATAAGCATTCACCACTGAAAAGATCTTTTAAATGGACTCTTGATTATAATTCTCTAGAGGACCTTAATTAGCATGCCACTCCAATAAGTCTACCAGAACTTAACACAGGAATTCTTAACCTTTTGTGGCATGGATCAATTCGGCAGTCTGGAGAATCTTGTGGACCTCTTCTCAAAATAATATTTTTAAATACATAAAATAAAACACACAGGATTACGAAGGGAGTCAATTATATTGCAACACAATGACGAAAATAGCTTTAAAAAACAGGTTTGCCGACCCCAGGTTGAGACCCAGGGCTATCCTCAAATTCAGATCTACAAATGGACCTGTCCCAGAATTTCCTCCGCCGTCCGGGAGAACGACGAGGCAGCTTTGCTGGTTTCAAACAAACACCATAACAACAATGCTCTATTTCCTAAGTGGTGTGTTGGGTGTGATGCCAATGCTACTACAGGCACACAGAACTTCATTAGTGACCTGTCAGTCACAGGCAAGTGCCAAGCCCTCCAGCAGGGGGAGGATCCTCCCCTCCTCCAACTCTCCAGGCCGGGGGGGTCTCTAGGCCAGTCGGAGCCGTCGCGGCCCGGGGGCGGGGGCGGGAGCGGGAGCGCGAGGCAAGGGGCCGTGCCCCTCCTTCGCGGCCCCTCCCCACGCTGGGCAGGCAGGGGGCTAACCCGGCCGGGGAGGATTCCCCCCCGCTCCACCTCGAGCCAGTGGCCCCGCGGACCTCTTCTCCCCGGGGCAGCCGGTGGCAGAGCGGGGGAACCTGGGGTGTGAATTACCGCCACGCGGGCACGTGGGCCGCAGCGGGAGGCGCCTCGGGCCCGCGGGGAGTCCCAGCCGGGCCTGTGTCCATTGCCTGGCGGGGGAAATACCCTCGGTCTTCCTCCTAACTTCTCTAAGCTTGGCGGGGGTTAGAGGAAGGAGGAGGGGGGAGGATAGGGGAGCGGGGTGGGAGGGAATGAATCAATACCCGCAGGAGGGTGTCCAGCTCTAGTCTCTACTTTCTCGTCAGTAGGCGAAGACATTGTGGGAACTGACTTGCTCTCTCCTTTTTGTCTCGGTTCAAGGGACCTGGGACCTGGCGACCGGCTGCGCGCGCCCGTCGCTAAAAGAGCCCGAGCCCGTCGTCGCGTTGCAACAGCTGGAGCAGCCGCAGGCTGGCCAGAGAGGCACGCCCCCTCCCTCCCCCCCCGCCCCACTACCGGGATGGGCGGGGCGAAGGACTCTCCCACCCCACCCCCTCCGCGGGCCCTCTCCACATGTCTACGTGGCTTCTCGGTGGCCCTGGTACCCTCGGTCCAACCACCCGCTGCCCCGGCCTGGACGTGCGCGGTGACGTCACAGCGTTCTAGCACTCCCCGTGTCGCCCCGTTCTAAGGGCTCAGCTCGCGGTTTTCCCCGTTCTAAGAGCTCGCGGGGGAAAAGGAGGGAAAAAAAACCTTCCTTAGTTTTGCAGCACAGAGTGAACCCAGATGACTGAGCATGCCCGGGCTGACTCAAGAGCCACGTAGCTGTGGTTTCTTTGCACCGCTCACATTCATTTGAAAGGGGGAGGGTAGAAATTAAACCGGAGGCCCTGGGTGGAGGAACACTGGGTCGAATGCTGTTTTAGGAACTAAAATTGGAAAGAACCCTGGGGGTAGGTGGGGGTGGTGCCAGGGCCCTAGGCTACTATTGTCTCCTAGACAACAAAAAGGTTCTCGAATGGGTTCATTCCAAACAAATCCCAGGGTCCCTTTTTCGGCAGCCGCCTGAAATATACACAGCTCACAGTGAGGAGCGAGGAATTAATTCAGTGAACGTTTATTAAGCGCCTGGCACTGAGCTAAGCGCTAAGGCTACAAAAAAAGGCAAAAGGCAGTTCCTGCCCTCAGAGAGTTTACAATCCAAGGAGAACGGGGACAAAGTCAGTCATTTGCTCTTCGCAACACTTCAGTCGTGGAGCCACCTGTTTCAGGGAACCGGGAGTCCTACTGGGCATCTAGGAGACTGGGCTGGGGAAAGGATTGATTTATAAGAAAATGGGAGATAAGCTGGGGGAGATGGCAGCTTTCGGAATTTCAAAGATGGAATACCTGTAGAACAGTTCTCATTAAGGCACAAATAAAACTGCACCTGTGTAGCCTGGGGCTGTGAGAAGTCTGATGTTTCATGATGCAACTGATTCCCCTTTCCCTATTCATCTCAATTTTTGCTCTTTTCCCTGCCCTTTTCAAATAAGATTCCTCTGTAGAACTCTTTGCTCTATCTGCAGGCTGCTACTAAAAGTCCTCAGAAGTACTCTTTAGAACTCTTTCACTGGATAAAAATACATCATGTCTCTGGCTCTTCAAACTTTTGAACTTACTATATTTACTCACGAGGTTATGTTAAGTGTGAGTTGAATTTCAAGTAGCATGATTTCATTCTACTTTAAGTCATAACCTAACCAAGTAGATTGCAAGAGATCTGATACCCTTGGTGAGACTTAAATGAATTTTTTGTGGCCAAAATATATTCATCACTCGAAGACTAATGAGTCTTTGAAATGGCAATTGAATTTTTGAAAAATTTATCCAGGCTGGTTCTTCCATCTGTCACCTCTTGACTGGATGGTGACAGACCTTGTGCTCCAAAGGTATTTAAAGCCTTGGAGAACCCATCTTCATTACTGTGGCACTAACATGGGGCATCGAGGAAGAAATATGGTAGAGATGCAACCTCTGTAGGATGCATAAATAACTGAAGTACAGTTTGATGTGTGGTTGACTCCTGAATTTTATCCTGAAGGTTTGATAGCCCAGATATACAGAGAATTGACATAAATATGTAAACCAAAAGCCCTTCCCAAGTGGTTAGGTGGTTATAAGGGATATATGAAATAGCAGTTTTCAAAAGAGGAAATGCAAGGAAAGGTTTTAAGTCACTAGTAAGAAAAATACAAATTAAAACAACTCATCCCACACCCTTGAGATGACCAAGATGATAAAATGCAACAAAATCATTGATTGTTGAGAGTGGGAAGAAAGGCACCTTCATGCACTGTAAAACCGTGATTTGGTCTTATTCAAGAAAATAATTTGAAATTGTACAAAACTTTTGAACTAGTAGTGTCACTATTAGACAAATACCCTAAGAAGGTCAAAGGCATAGGGAAATCTGTAAGAGAAGGATTTATAGATTTTTTTGAGCAAATTGAGCAAATTGTGGTAAATGAATACAATGGACTGTATTATTATGCCATAAGAAATGGCCAATAGGAAGGCTTTGGAAAGACTTGGGAAGACTTATTTGAGCTGTTGCAAAAGTGAGTCAGGACAACTTACATCATAACTATAAGATAAAGGAAACCACCATTGAAAGATCATAGAACTCTGATCAGTGCTGTTAACCAGATGACTTGAAACAGGCCTCCTTCTTGTCAACAAAGCAACAGAAGATAGATACAGAACAAAGCATTTTCAGATAGGGTCAATGTGTTGGTTTGTTTTACTAGACTGTACTCATTTATTACAAGGAGGATTCTGTAATAGAGGGGGGAAAAGAGGACAAATCATTGAGAAGGGAGAGTAATGTTAAAAAAAAAAGACATCAAAAATATCAGGGTTTAGTTTTTTTTTTACTTGAAAAGAGATAATGAAAGCAAAGAAAAAGGGAGAATTGGAAGTTCTTTGAGAATGGATTAAAAGCCATGGAGTATATTTTCCCCAGAGAATATAGTCAGCTGGCATACTGTACAGTTGTTAGTTGTAGTGCTTTTGGTTCATTGATTTTTCTTCATAAATACCATATGAACATTACCAAGGCTTTGTTTGCTTTGCTTTTCCTCTTCCCATCCAGTCAGCTAAAAATGTCTCTTCTCTTTTGTGTATGTGTGTAACTTTTATTTTATTTTTATCCTCGTAAAAAAACACACAGTCAAGCAAAACAAATTACCACATTGACCATGTCCAAAAATGTATGTCTTATTCTACAGTTTGTATCTCTTACTTATCTATTGGGAGGTGGGTAGCATAGCTCATCATTCATGCTTTGAAATCATGGTTGGTTGCTGCATTGATCACAGTTGGATCTTTGAAAGTTTTTCTTTACAATGTTGTGGGTATTGTGTAATTTGTTCTCCTGGTTCTGTTCATTTCA
Source organism: Pseudocheirus occidentalis (assembly GCA_028646575.1). Taxonomy (NCBI): domain Eukaryota; kingdom Metazoa; phylum Chordata; class Mammalia; order Diprotodontia; family Pseudocheiridae; genus Pseudocheirus; species Pseudocheirus occidentalis. The sequence continues at coordinate 255,932,711 of CM053594.1, read as the reverse complement.
CTCTGTATCAGTTCATACATATGTAAACACAAGAGCTGTTCCCCAGTAATTGGGCTGTTATAGGGGATATGAAATAGCAGTTTTCAAAAGAGGAAATGCAAGCTACCATAAAAATGTTTTGTCACTAATAGGAAAATACAAATTAAAAGAATTCAGCCCATACCTTTAAGATAACAAAATACAACAGAATAATTAATTGTGTTGGGGGGAGTCGTTCTTTGGGAAGAAACACTCTCTAAAATTGCCCCTTTTGTTATTTCTTGCAGTATAAATAGCATTTGTTCAGCCATTCCCCAACTGATGAAAACTACCTTAGTTTCTAGTTCTTTCTCTCTATAAAAATAGCTATTATAAACATACCTCTTCTCTTATAACCACTTTTAAATGATGTGGAATCTAGAATCATAACCACATTGGGGTATTTGAAATGGCACTATCCCATTTGGGAATTCTTGGCCCCAGCTTAAAGCCCCCCTTTCTTAGTTAATTATGGCAGCAAGTAAAACACTAAATAGCAACCTAAGGATTTAGTAGTGACTATTCTTGTCGGTATTTCTGTAACACCAGTACCCACTTTACACTTTTTTAGATTATTACCTGAGATCTTGTATTAGATCAGAGAAGGGGAGAAGAATGAGGAAGATCCTCACTGTTCTAAGGTCTTTGGTCACTGAGTTAGCATCAATCCAGTCAGCACAATATACTAACCAATTAAAACACTAACTATAGAAACTGACAATTCAGCCATCCCATTTGATTCTGGTGAAAGACAGTGAGAAAATAATTCCTCCCCCTAGGTCTGTGTGTGTGGCTGGTAATTTCCTGGAACCCATTAGTATAACATTCTTTCTTGAGGCCTTGGCTAAGTTTGAGAAGCATGGAGAGGCTACTTGATGAAAATGCTATAAACGCTGTAACTTTATCACTGGTTTCCTTTGAGTTTTTAAAAAATAGGTTTTACTCCAAATTTGAGTTTTTCATTAGGCCTTTTCTAAGGGCATGAATAATGCCAAATACAGACTAACAATCTAGATAATGGAGTTCCAGTAACACTATTATGAGGGTTTATTTCCCTGTGGATCAACTCACCATTTCTGTAATTCTCCAGGGATCCTTCCCCTCATTTCCACTGCTTTTTCCCATTGTATCAAGCTGTCCCCGCTCCCCACCAACCCCACTCCCATCTCCACGCTATTTCCTTGTCTACTCATAGAAAACCATGCAGTAATGCTAAACTCTGTCCTTGCAACACACTAAATATTTCCAGTCATCCCGAGGAAGGTTATCATGAAATTTTTAGAGTTCTCAAAACAATGTTAATTTAAGGTCAACTCCAAGAAACAAAGATATGGCAAGATGATACTTTGTGGAAGGGGAAAGGAATCACAAAAATCTGAAAAGAAAATGAGAGGATTTTGCAACTTCAAAATGACTAGAAATCATTGAGGTTTCAGATAAGAGATCCAGTTTGTCAGGTGGTCACAATACAGTTTCTTTCCTTTTTTTTTTTAACTTTTGTTTATTTTTTTATTTTTTTGGTTTACATCATTGATTTCCACAAGATTTTGAGTTACAAATTTTCTCCCCATCTTTCCTCTACCCACCACCCCAAAATAGTGATCCCACTGTATACCACAATACAGTTTCTATTGAGTTTGATAGACTTTTCTTTAAAAAGATTCAATGAATGGGGTGGAGTTGGATTTTAGTTACATTGGCATTTATTCTTTTGCGAATTGGTATCTGAAGAAATAATTAACCAATCTGAATCTTAGGAAAATGTCTTTCTTTCTTTATTTGGAAGCTAGAAAATAGAAACTGGGGGAAAAAAAGATGAGAGTAATATAACTATGAATACTGATTTCCTACAAAATTGCAAATGCTATATGTTATTTATGAAAAATGTGTTTTAGTGGAGAATGCGTAGGATTGAGGTTAGGAATCATTCTATTTCTAGCTTTTCCACTAAGTCATTATATGACCTTGCACAATTTATTTAAACATTCTGTGCTTCTGTATTGGAGATAATACTTATCCCATGTGGGGTTTCAGCAGTTAATAATATTATTTCATAAGTTTTGAGAAACTTGCATATAAAGCTCTACAATGATATATGAATGTTTGTTGAGTTGAATTGAATTGAATATGAATTACAGTGGGAATAAAGAATAAACATGACAAAGACATCAAGTATAAAGAGGCTTTCAGCAATATAAAATCAGCTCAGGGAATTATGTCTCTTGAAGTAGAGGAACAACCTTGTTTTTATTATCTCCCCCTCCCCCCCCCCCCGAATATTTTAAAGGATTAGGATGGGTTAACACATAAAACTAAGCCCTTCACAAATAATGGTTATTAAAAAAACTCTTTGCAAGATTCCCCAATATCATGATGTCATACATATCCCACTCTCCTCTTCCCCCTCTCTCCCAACATACACATTAAGAAGGATTTTGAAAACTCATTCATTTGACAAACATTGATTAGCTCCAAAATGCAGAGACCTATGCTGGGCATGGGCGGGGTGGAGTTAGGGAAGTAGATCTATAGTTTAAATGAAGTCTTTCTTTTTTTGATACCATACAATATCCCTCAATAGAGGGACAAACCATGGACAGTTGAATATAATACACAGTATCACATGATGAGTCCATTAGAGTATGTCAACTGGACTGACAGAATTGGCCTCTAACCTTTGGGTAATAGGCTAGAGATAGGAGAGTCAGGAATCAAACTAAAGTTTAATTTCAAAGTGAGGAAAAGGTCTTGCAAGCAAGAACACCATCCCTACTTTTATCAATGACTTAGCAGTGAGCTGTAACCCTGACAGTGAGGGGAAACAGTGGCAAGGTGACAAGTTTGATTTATTGCAGAGCTTCATGACCAGAAACAGTTCTGGGATTTTGCTGGGGCTGAGATGATCCAGAAGGTGAGTGCAAAGGATTGTTGTTATGCCAAACTCAGGACACAGCCTGCTTGCTGGGCCTTACCTCTGGAAGACAGAGTGTCTCCTAATATCTTGACAAATGTTACCAAATAAAGTATCCTGCTTCCTCCTATTCCTAACTTTACATTTCCTGTTCTCTCATCATCATTCTTCATCCTCTTCTTTGTTGCAGTCTGGGAAAAAGAACGGCCCTTTTCATTGGCAATGACAATCAATGCCTTTATTTGTGCCCTTGATCCTATTTGTTCCTTTATGTTTGCTCTGGGAAGTTGCCCCTTTCATCATCCTCTCTTCCTAATTTTCAGTCTCTCTTTATCCAATGATTTCTCTGATGCTTATAAAAATCCCCAGAGCTCTTCTTTCTTGAAAAACAAAAAAAAAATGAATCCTATTTCTTTGATCTATAATAGTATTATCCTATATGCCCCTTGCACAGCCCAGTTCCTAAACTGTGCCTCCACATCCCACCTCCCACTGATTTCTGAACCTCTCGTAATCTAGCCTTCTACTCCATCATTTGATTGAGTCTACTTTTTACCAGTTAATCTCTCAATTACTAAAAGACTCTTCTTCGTTCTCATTGCTCTCAACCTCTCTGCCATGCTTGACTATTAAACACTCCCACTTTGTTGATATTTTCTTCTCCCTGAGTTATGAAATAGCCCTCCCTTGCTTCTATCGGTCTGACCAAACTTCTCAGTCTCTTTTACAGGATCATTATCCTTGTTCTACCCCTATATATGTGTAGACATATATGTCCTAGGACCTCTTCTTTCTCCTGCTTCTACGCTGCCATCTTGGCTCTGCTCCCTCTTCTTTCTCTATACTCTGTGATCTCATTGGCTATCTTAGTTTCAAATTGTCATCTCACTCTCTAAAGTCCACTTGTACAAGCCCTCATCTCTATATGCTGGTCATCTGCTTGGATATTCTATAGGTACCTTTTTTTTCTCTTTTAATTTTATCTACTTTTAGTTTACAACATTCAGTTTCACAAGTTTTTGAGTTCCAAATTTTCTCCTCCTCCTTCTCCTCCCCTCTCTCCCCACCCAAGATGACAGCATGTAATCTGATAGATTCTACATATACCTTCACATTAAATATATTTTCCAAAAGTTAAGTTGTAAAAAAGAATTATAACCAATGGAATGAACCAGGAGAAGGAAGAAAGAAAATTAAAAACAAAAGGGAGAACGAGAACAAATAGTTTGCTCCAATCTACACTCAGACTCTGTAATTCTTTCTCTGGATGTGAATAGCCTTTTCCATTGTGAGAGTCTTTTCGAGTTGTCTTCGAACCTTACATTGTTGAGGAGAGCCAAATCTATCAAAGTTATCCATAGGCATCTTAAACTCAATATGTACAACACAGAATTTATTATCCTTTCTCCTAAACCCATACCTGCTGATTTCTCTATTTCTATGAAGGGTACCTCCATTCTTCAAAAGATCTAGGTCTAAAACCTAGGAAAGTCATTCTCACCTCTTCATTTTCATTTAATCCTATATTCAATCAGTTTCCAAGTCTTGTTGATTTTACCTCTTTAACATCTCCTTCATCTGTCCCTTTCTCTCCACTTACATCACAGCCACACTAATTTGATTAGGCTGTACTTACTTCTATAACCTAACTTACACAGTAGTTTCCTATTGCGTCTTTCTGCCTCTAGATTCTCCCCTTTCTGTCTTCATAGGGACTAGCTATAACTCTTCCAGACTTATAGCTTAGAAGAGACTTCAGAGCCAAGAAAAGTGAGGCTCTCGAAGGTTAAGTGACTGTCCAATGTTACACAGGTAGTAAGCACCAGAGGCAGAATATTCCTGAAACAAAGGTCTAACTGTGCCACTGCCCCACTCAAGAAACTTCAGTAATTTCCTCTTGCCTCTAAAGTAAAATATCAATTCCTCTATTTGGCTCCAACTTATCTATCTTTCTATTTTGATTACACATTACTTCTTATTCATTCTACATCCCAGCCAAACTGACCTATTTTCTTTCTCCCTTACATGATGTTTTGTATGCTGTCTTTTACTACCTCTTTTCAGAAGGCTTTTTCATATGTCTATTCAGGTGGTAATTAGGACCCATCTTAGAGTAGTAGCCCTGACAATAAAGACAAGAGGATAGCTACAAGACTCATTGCATAGGTAAAATTGTCACATCTCAACCACTAAGCATTTAAGTGCTTACCATGTGCCTCATGCTGTTCTAAGCACTTGGGATATAAAGGACAAAGGGAAAACAGCACTTGCCCTCACGGAACTTATTTATATTCTAATGTGGGAGACAATATATAGATATATAAGTATATCCATGATAAATACTATGTAACCTTAGAGGGGAAGGCACTAACATCGGGCAGACAGGTCTTTTGCAGAAGGTGGCCCTCCAGTTAAGACTTATAGGAAGCCAAGGATGCAGAGGTGGATTCAGAGCATTCCAGAGCAGGGGAACAAACACGAAAAAGTCACAAAGGTGAGAGAGAGAGTGTGAGCAAGAGAATGGAGACCACTATAGGCAGATAGTAGAGCTGATGTTATGGTACAAGAATGGAAAGGTAGAAAGGGACCAGGTTATGGAGAGCTTTAAATGCCTTATAGAGCACTTTATATCTGACCTTGGAGATAATAGGGAGCTATAGGAGTTTCTAGAGTAAGGGATAGACATGGGTAGACCTATGTTTTGAGAAAATCACTTTGGCAGGTGAATGGAAGATTGATTGAATAGAGAGATGAGGCAGGGAACCAAACTAAAAGGTTATTTTAGGACAGGGGCTGTGTGACTTGAAAGCAGAGGTTTATGAGAAATTTTATAAACAAGAAAATGACAAAGTATATAAACTGGATATGCGGGTAAGTGAGAATAAGGAGTAGAAGATGATACCAAGTCTATTAAACTAGGAGGCTAAAGGGATGACACCAGAGATGTGCTGGAGCCAGCTCACATCAGCTTACAAAGAACTGATAAGATTTCAGTGAGAGATACTATTTATACCTTGCAAATCAGCAAAGATTACAAATTAGGGTTTGATTGAGTGTTAGTTAATTGTCTAGACTTAAGAAAGTGACAAAGAAAATCTTAATAATGCAGATTAAACTTTAAAGTGTGTCCTGAATACGTTTTCTCTCTTGGAGAGCTGGTTGTTAAACATTTACTAGCACAGAATTGCTGTCACTGACAGTGCTCTTAGAATGGCAGTTCTCAACCTGTGGGTTATGTTCAATTTGTAACAATGAAAATACATCCTGCATATCAGATATTTACATTATGATTCATAACAGTGGCAAAATTACAGTTATGAAGTAGCAACGAAAATAATTTTATGGTTGGGGGTCACCACAACATGAGAAACTGTATTAAAGGGTCATGGCATTAGGAAGGTTGAGAGCCACTGTCGTAGAGGAAATTGGGAAGAGGGGTAGGTTTTGAGGGAAAGATAGTGAGTTCTTTCATTGAGTCAGAGATACCTATGGACATAGAGTTAAAAATATCCAACAAGCATTTGATTATGAGGGATCAAAGCTCTGGAAATAGATTGGTGCTGGCTATACAGAGCTTGGATTGATCATTGAACCTATGGGAACTAGTAAGATCACTAAGGGAGGTTCTCAATGTGTCATAGTCCTCTTTACCTCTTCTCAGAAGAATGGTTTTAAATGTATAAAATAAAATACATAAGATTACAAAAGAAATCAATTTTATGGAAATGTGATTGTAATATATACATATATAGTATACATATATGTGTATATGTCTACATATGTACATTGTATCTATACCTATATATTCAAATCAAGAACTTCTAATAAAGAAAAAAAAGAGAAGCAGGCCCAGGACTGAGCCTTAGGGACTAACCACATTTATTGAGAATGACATAGATACAATAAAGAAAATAGAGAAGGACCTTGGTAATTGTTGGGATATGTGAGCTAAGAAAAATGGAGGAGTCACATATGATGCCAAGGTTTAAAATGTGGGAAGACTGCCCAAAATCAATCTGTGACTGTTGGCATGGATAGGCATATTGAAATCATAGGGAGGAAAAATAGTAAGTTCAGTTTAAGAACATGTCTTTCCAGGCTTCAAAAAGGATTAAAGCCAAACCCTTTTGAGTATGTGAAGATATAGGTTGTTTTTATCAACCTCCAACAAATAAGGAAAGAGAGTCTGTGGTTTTCTCCTGTAGTAGATTACTATATTTACCTAGTCGGTCTGTCTAGAAGTTCTTTACTATATCTAACATTGAAGTTTAGACCATTTCCTCTTTTGGTGCCAGGAGAATAGATGTTCAAGCCCCAGCATAAGAGCACTTAATAGCCTTGAGGATCATTTTAGGGCCACCTCTAAGCCTTTTCTAAGTTGTCTTGTTACTTCTTACAAGTCTTCTCATAAGTCCCATTTTTCAAACTTGTCACTTGGTGCAAGCAGTGCCGCTAACCAGGCTGTAGCTGGTTCAGCAGGCAGAAGGTCCCTGGTAGCTTTTAACACCTTCCTATAGGGAAGCCCAGTTGTGGCCTGGGCATACTCCCTCTTCCCCTGCTCACAGAGGTCACTGAGGGTAGCAATCAAGTCAAGTCAACAAGCATTTATTAACCACCGACTATGTGCCAAAGACTGGGCTAAGCACTGGGGATAAAAAGTTAAAAAAAATTATTCCTTACTCTCAGATAGCTCATAGTCTGTTGAGGGAGACAACATGCAAACAACTATATACCAACTAGATATATACAGAATACATTGGAGATAATTTCAGAGGGAAGGCACTAAAGTTAAAGAGGATAAGGAAAGGCTTCTTGCAGAAGGCAGACTTTAGCTGAGACTTTAAGAAAGCAGGGAGTCCAGGATGGGGAGATGAGGAGGGAGAGAGTTCCAGGAATGGATAAAGTCAGTGAAAATATATGGAGTTCAGAGATGGAATGTCTTGTCTGAGGAACAGCAAGGACTTTAGTGTTGTAGGATTCTGGAGTATTTGGAGGGGAATAAAGTTTAAGAAGACTGGTTAGGTAGGAAGGTGCCTGATTATGAAAGGGTTTAAAAACCAAACAGGATTTTCTGTTTGATCCTGAAGGTAATAGGGAGCTGTTGGAGTTTATTGAATGGGGAGGGAAGTGGTGGGGAGTAACCTGGTTAGATCTGTACTTTAGGAATATTAATTTGACAATTGAGTGGAAGCTGGACTGGAGTAGGTAGAGAGAGTCTAGTCAGGGAGACCAGCCAGAAGGCTATTGTAATAGTCTAGAGGAACCTGTACTAGGGTGGTGGCTGTGTCAGAGAGAAGGGGGTATATTGAAGAGGTGTTATGGGGGTAGAATTGCCTCTTCTTGGCAACAGTTTGGATAAGGGGGAGGTGAGAGAGAGAAAGGGAGAGAGAGACAGAGAGAGAAAGAGAGAGAGAGAGAAAGAGAGAGAGAGAGAGAGAGAGATAGAGAGAGAAAGAGAGAGAGAGAGAGAGAGAGAGAGAGAGAGAGAGAGAGAGAGAGAGGGAGGGAGGGAATGATGAGTTGAAGTTGACAGGATGGTGGTACAATAATAAGGAAGTTAGGAAGAGAAGAAAGAAGTTTGGAGGAAAGAGAATTAGTTCAGTTTTGTACATGTAGAGTTTAAGATCGAGTTTGAGGCGTCCAATAGTTAGTTAAAGATATGAGACCGGAGAAATAGATGGTGGGAGTAGTCCAGGGCTTAGTCTTGACAGGGCAAGACTTTGATAAGATAAGTGGGCCAAGAGACTTGAGAGAAGAGGACAGTAGATGAACTAGTTCACTAAAGGATCAAGATGGGGAAAAGAGAAAAGTATAACCAGTGAAGGGGTATCAGTCTAAGAAAGAACTGAAGGATTAAGGAATTGGAGGTCACAGTGAGGATGAATAATATGGTGAAGGGATGCAGGATAGAAGGAGAGGCTTATTTTTAAATTTTTAAATTTTATTAAATTGTTTATTTTTAGTTTTCAGCATTCACTTTCATAAGTTTAAAATTTTTTCTTCCTCCTTCCCCTCCCTTCCCAAGAAGGCTTGGGATCTGATGTGGGCTCTACACATATGCCTATTAAACACATTTTCACATTAATGACAACAGTTTGTGATGAGGTAAAGGTAGTTCAGAATTCATAACTACAGATAAGAAACACTTGTAGGTGATGACAAGATCAAGGGTATGACCATCTTTGTGTGTAGCTAAGGTGGGGGGAAGAAATAGGTCATGAGAAATAAGTAAGTTGAGAAATTTAGAATTTAGGGTGTTTGAAGGACTATCTATCTATCTATCTATCTATCTATCTATCTATCTATCTATCTTATCTATCTGTCTGTCTGTCTGTCTATCTATCTATCCATCCATCCATCCATCCATCCATCTATCTGTTGAAATTCCCTATTATGAGGGCAAGAGTTGCACAGGAAAGATTGATCTATGTTCTATACATATTGAGGAAGGAAGAGGAATGTCCTGGAAGTTGATAGATAATAGACACTAGAAACTTGATTGGGTAATAAATATGGATTGAGTGAACCTCAGAGGAGGAGGGGTTACTGAGTGACTGTGGAAAAGCGAGATCACTGTGGAGATCTAACTGTGGAGAAGGGTTCCACCAATACCATCTGCTGACCAACTGCCACTAATAGGTAAACTTAAGAGCTCTGGGAGTGGCAGCAGCCTCTTCCCTGCTCTAATTCTGCTCCCAGCCCAGCACCAGTAGCTCTCATTCTGGAAAAAATCCTTTTGGAGATGTGACCTAGCAACTGCTTCTTTGGGTGCCACCATCCCCTGGCCTGGAAAAGAAAGGTCTTGTAGCCAAAGTCGTTGGCATTGTCTCACAGTTCAACCTCAGAAACTGATAGGACATCAATTATTCTGTCACTGAACCCCAAAGATCTGAGGCTTTCCATTTGTCCTGCAGTGGAAACGCTCTGGATATGTTGTCTTTTCTATTAGAATGCCTTCCTTTTAAACTTCTATCTGTGGTGCTTAGCAGCTGCATAGCTGGGCAGGAGTATGGCCTTAGACACTTTCTAGGCACATGACCTTGGGCATCACTTAACTTCTGTTTGCCTCAGTTTCCTCAAGTATATAAAATGGAGAAAACAATAGCACCTATCTCCCAGGGTTGTTGTGAGGGTCAAATGAAATAAAATTTGTAAAATGCTTAGTCACAGCACCTGATACCTAGTGGTGATATATGAATGTTACCTATTATTAGTATTAGTGCAGAGCTTTGCATATGTGTTCACGCTGTTTTTACTTATATATCAATAAGTTATGATAAATATCGTGGTGAGTTGGGTACCATTTACGTTAAGGTCCCTCAGTAGCAATTGGAATGAGAGCTCCTTGAGTTCAAGAAATCTGAAAATGAAGAGATTTGATGAGTTTCTCCTACACATGGAAATTCCTTCATTTATTGGCAAAGGTCCCTCCAAATGAGTAATTATGTGGTAACCCTGTGTCCATCTTATTCAGAGTAAAAGGAAATACCACACACAACTTGTGTTCAAAGGAAATTTCTTTAATCTACGTACACACACTATTAAATTTAATTTGCATTATTAACACGTTCTTAAGTCTAAACAATCAGCAAAACAATGAATCAAACCCTGCTTTGTGGCAATCGCTTATTTTTTTTTGTAGTTAGTAGTGTATCATTTTACTCAATTACATGTAATTGAATTTTCAACATTCATTTTTGTAAGATTTTGAGTTCCAAAGTTTCTTCCCTCCCTCCCTCCCCAAGACAGCAAGCAATCTGATATGGGTAATATGTGTGCAGTCATGTTAAATATATTTACACATTAGTCATGTTGTAAAAGAAGAATCAAAACAAAAGGGAAAAAACACAAGAAAGAAAAAAACAATAATGAAAGTAAAAATAGTATACTTCAGTCTGCATTCAGGCTCCATAGTTCTCTATCCACATCTATGGATGTGGACAGCATTTTCCATCATGAGTCTTTTGGAACTGTCTTGGATCATGGTCTTGCTGAGAAAAGCTAAGTTAATCATTGCAGAATGTTGCTGTTAGTGTAACTGTTTATAATGTTCTTCTGGTTCTGCTCACTTTACTTAGCATCAATTCATGTAAGTCTTTCCAGATTTCTCTGAAATCTGCCTATTCGTTATTTCTTATAGCACAATAGTATTCCATTACATTCATATACCACAGCTTGTTCAGCCGTTTCCCAATGGATGGGCATACCCTCAAATTCTAATTCTTTGCCACCACAAAAAGAGATGCTATGAATATTTTTGTACATATTGATCCTTTTCTCTTTCTTATGATCTCTTTGGGATATGGATATGGTAATGGACGGTATTGCTGGATCAGAGGGTATGTACAGTTTTATGGCCTTTGGGTATATAGTTCCAGATTGCTCTCCAGAATGGTTGGATCAATTCACAACTCCACCAATAATGCATTAGTGTTCCAATTTTCCCATATCTTCTCCAATATTTATAATTTTCCTTTTCTGTCAAATTAGCCAATCTGATAGGTGTGAAGTGGTCATTTATAGTTGGCTGGAGATGGGATTTGTCTCTCCATTTAGCACGTGGTGGGTAAGCACACTGAATTTTTATCCATATGTTGCCATTCAGGATGGTGAAGTTTGTAAGTAGAAAGATTACATTGTCTAATATCAACCAACCTTTACAAATGTGTTCCAAGATTTGCAGATTAGAAAGAAGAAGGCTTTTTCATGGGACAATTGGGAGTCCAGAAGTAGGTGCTATCTTAGGAATTAGTGACAAGTCTTGATTTTATTTGAAGATTGATTTTATCATTATTATAATTATAGAACTTTTAAAATGGAAACGGTCTTTGGGATCAACTAACCCAATCCGTTTATTACATACATGAAAAAATTGAAACCCAGAGCACTGAACTAATTTGTCCAAGGATTTACAGATGATTAGTGGCAAGGCTAGAACTAGAAATAGGGTCATTTCACTTACAGTCCATTACCCTGTTTAATGATACACCATGCTACATTTTGTGCTTTATACATTCTGATATTATCATTTCCTTATGTAAACGTTTCGCCAGAAGACAGGAAAACTGACAAAAGCAGAGCTTCTTAAACCTCAAAATTGTACTTTGCATAAAATTTGGAATGAAATTTCAGAAGAAGTTTTATATGTATGTGTGTGCATATGTATGCATGTATGTGTTTGTGTGTGTGTATTTGACCAATAGAGTAACTATGTGAATTATGATTTTATATATTTTATTTTATTATTATTATTTTTGTGGGGGTTTTTGGAGGGCGATTGGGGTTAAGTGACTTGCCTAAAGTCACATGGCTAGTTTTTGTGTCAAGTGTCTGAGGCCGGATTTGAATTCACGTTCTCATGACTCCAGGGTCAGTGCTCTATTCACTGCACCACCTAGCCGCCCCTATATATATATATATTTTTTTTAAGGATAGTAGATTTGGGAATATTTTAAATCTGGGTTCTCCCTTCAAATTGGGAGCAGATTGGCCAATGCAAGCTTTATGACTTGAATATAGCAGATACTAACTTGCTGAGTATAACTCTTATTTCCTTTAACTAACTTTAAGTTCAGATTAGTGTAGTTATAGGTCTAAAGATTATATTTCTTCATTCTTACCTGTTATAGGATTTGGAAATTTTGCCATGTGATTGCTTTCTATTTGTGACATTTGCAAGAACAATACATAATAGAGTTAAAGTGATTAGAACTTAAATTAAAAAATTTTTGAATTTAGTGAAAACCTCCAATTTTTTTCTCCCATATACAAAGGAAAACAGAAAAAAGGGATATATGAAACCACAACTTTCTATTATGTATTACTTGCTTTAAAATGCATACATATATCTATATCTATATTTATCTCTCTATATATATATAATAAGAACTTCTGACCAAGAATATTGCTTGAACAAAGACAGACAGCCCTACTCCCACATAGCAACTCCAGGAAAACCTAAAAATAACACCAGATAGAACAATGATCAATAAATCCATGAGGAATTATAGTAAGTGACTTATTCCAAACTAGAACCACAGAAAAAGTCAGTCAAAAGCCTTCAGAAGTAGAAAAGAGAGGCTACTAAAAAATCCCATGCTAGGGCAAACAAACAAGCCAAACCAGAGACCAGCCAGAGACACATTTTGCCTATCAGACTTTGTTTCCTGAGGCAGCCAAAGTAGACTTTCTCACTCGTCCCCAAAAGTATTAGGGATGTTACAAAAACACACAGTGTGGGCCTTGGAAGTAGATGTATGGCTAAAAATCCCACTCACTCTTCTGAAGATCCAATTCTCTGAACCTTCTAAGATGGAGAGGGGAGCTGGGGGCAAACCCCAGGAGGCAGAGATCAGCATGTGACCCTAGATTACTTAGATGAAGATCCAGAAATATTGACCACCCCACCAGCACAAAGCTCCAATTCAAGACCTGAACCTGGAGAAATGAATGATACAAACCACTGCAAACAATTATAACAGCTCCAGAAATACTTTAAAAAAACTAGAAAAAAAAAAGGGTAACACCATGACAACTGCAAGCAGAAAATCAAAGGGAAAAAAAGGTTTTCCACAAGACTACATAAACACCTAAAAGAAATGAAGCATAAGATATGACTTATTCAACCTCATCTTACTTTAAATAAGTGATAAGATGACCAATCAATCAGCTAATCTCATAAACCTTAGAGGGTGGAAAAGTCTTGTAATTATATTGACGTTGCTTGAGAATTATTTTAGGATAGGCTGAGGAAACTTGGATACCTCCAGTGGTTGCCTATAAATTATCTAACTAGTTAGGACTCATCCATTCTAGAGGTTGGAGCAAGCATGGGTTTCCATCACAGTTTTGGGGAGCAAAGGTAGGATGGACCTGTGGCAGAGAAGGGAAGTATCAAGGCATGTTATCAGATCTATTGGCACCTTAGAGCAGAAAACCCTGGTTGGAGGAAAGTCCCATGAAGAGGGTAGCTCTTTTCCCAACACCTTTCCAACTCTGGATCTATCATATTTGTAGCAGTTTTTATCTTCTTTGGTTCACTCATCTCTTTAGTGACATATGCAACACTTTAGTGACTATCCATAGACATGAATATATTCTGCTACTTCATTACCCACATGTTTCTACTAAAGAGAATTTTGCTTCAACTGCAAGGAAGCCAGGGGTTTACCAGGGACAGAATACAAATGTAAAATTAAGCAGAGAGCACAACTTCTGCCTAAGTGTTAGGGATTTTCCCAAGGAGGGTACAGAGAGATTGTAACTGAACTCATAACTTTTCATCTAAAATAAATTTGAACTGAAGAGGAAAGAATCATATGGACCCAAAGGATATCATAGTATTCCTAGGCTTAAAATGAGCTAATTATTATTAGTTGTCACAGGATGTTACAGAAAGAAACCAAATAAAAGATCTGAAGGAGAGAATTAGAAGAAGAACCCTATTAGGATATATGATGGTAAACTTCCCCCAAATAATGAACTGAATTAGAAGAGACCAAAAAGAAATCAGTGAGTCTGTGAGACAGCAAGAAATAATTAGAACAAAACTAGAAGTTTGAAAGAAAAAAGAAAATGTAAGGTATCTTCTTTCAAAAACAATGGACCGAGAAATTCCTTGAGAAAGAAATTTTAAGGTATCTTCTATCAAAAACTGACCTGGAAACGCCTTAAGAAAGCTGTCTACTCCAAGCACTTCTGCTTCTAAACCCTCTTTGGTTTGGTTTTCAACCTCATCATTCAAATGAAGTTGCTAGTTGCTAGTCATCTCTTAACAACCAAATCTAATATCCTTTTTTTCAGTCCTCATCCTCTGTGCAGGCTTTGACATTGATGATCACCCTCTTCTCTTACATATTCTTTCTGTCCTTTAGGCTCCTATGAAACCATTCCCTTCTGTTTCTTCTCCTATTTGACTACTCCTTAGTCTTTGCTAAATCTTTATCTAGGTCATGGTCATTAACCTTAGTTATTCCCCAAGCTTCTGTCCTGGGTAGTCTTACCTTGGTGGTCTCATCAGTTCCTTTGTCATCTCTATTCAGATGATTCCCAGATCTACATATCCAGATCTAGTTATTCTCTTGAGCCATATCGGCTTGTATGTCTTATAGGCGTGTCAAAGTCAACATGTCCAAAATAAAACTCATCACTCATGTCTCCCACCCCAGCCAAAACTTCCTATTTCCTGAACTTTCCTCTTATTGTTTAGGGCTCTACCATTGTCCAGCCCTCCATCCTTGGTGCCATATTTCTCATTCACACTCACCACACATGTACAACTAGCTCATTGCCAATTCTTCTTTTTACTATCACAACTCCTCTCTTATGTGCAGCTTTCTCTCCGCTCACAGCCACGACCCTTATACAACTCCTTATCACTTCCTGCATGGACTATTGAAAGAGCCTGGTAACTGGCTATTCTGTCTTCAGTCTGTTTCCACTCTAATCTGTCTTCTACTCAGCTGACAAAGTGATTTTCCTAAAGCAGTGGTCTGACCGTGTCACTCCCCACTACTCAGTAAGCTCCAGTAACTATTTCCTCTAGGATTAAACATAAAATGCTTTATTTGACATTTAAAGCCCTTTACAATCTAGGCCCTTTCTACCTGTTCTGAATTCTTAGATTCTACTGCCCTCTAAACCTTCTGCCATGTAGCCGCACTGGCTACTGGCTTACTTGCTATTCCCCATACATGATGCTCCATTTCTTACCTGCCCATCTTTCCACTGGGTGTCTCTCCCTCTTCATCTCCACTCTTAAATTCTCTGGCTTCTTTTAAGATTCGGCTTAAATCCTAACTTCTCTAGGAGGCCTCTCTCAGTCCCTTTACCTACGTCTGAGATAACCTTCTATTTATTTATTACAGCAGATGGGAGGTGGGGAGAAAAGGCAAGATTATGATGAGAAAAAAATAAGAAAAGAAAAAAAGGATAGTCATTGAAATGAGTGCACTGAAGAAGTTCAGAAGAAGGTATAGACAAGCATGCTTTAGAAAGTAATAGGTTGAATTTATTTTATATGTGTATGTATATATTTTAAAGTAAGTGGTACGGAATAGAGATTTAGTTTCATATGCAAACTTTTTTTTCCTACTTTATGTATGGAAATTAATGTTCTTGGTATTAATTTTAAAAAAGACATTTTTCAATAAATTTATAATAAATCCAACATTCTACTTTCAAAAGCTGGTTTGCTTGTCTGTTTCTTTCTATTTTCTTCTGTAAAGGGAAAAAATGCTTAATGACTCTCTTTTCTTTCTTTTCTTCTTCTGGGCCAGTGGTTCTCAACCTTCCTAATGCCTCGAACCTTTAATACTCGTATGTGGGTGTATCTGCATGTGGATGGACTCACCTAGAGATGGATAGAGGAGCCGTGTCTCTGTTCCTAAGACCATCAGAAATATGTTGTTTCCAATGGTCTTAGGTGACCCCTGTGACCCCTGTGAAAGGGTCATTAGACCCCCAAAGGGGTTGCAATCCACAGGTTGAGAACTGCTGTTCTAGGTAGTTTTTATAATACCTAGCCCTAGTCATAGTGAAATTAGTCCTATTAGACTATTAGACAACTTGAGTCAGAGTAAATATCCTAAGCGCAAAGGCAGAATGAAGAATTAGGATTTGTGATTATTACAATAATAAAAGAAGTATGTTACACAGAGGAATCCTATCACTATGTCATCTAGGGCAGAGGTGTCAAACACATGGCCCTGCATGTGACCCATAATACTCCTGAGTGCTACTAGAACCAGATTAATGGGTAATTGAAACATATTTGACAAAATGAATAAAAATGCAACAAAACATAGGTAATATTACATTTTAAAACAAAGTCAGTATGCAGCCAGCAGGGATTAGTGGCCTTCAGTTTCTATTGGAGTCTGATGCCATTGATCTAGAGGTCCTGTTTGAAGGACTTGAGGCTTGTGTGATTTAGGGGTGTTAGGAATTTCTTAACTGTAGGCTGTAAGAAATACCTCCTTGAAACATAGTTGGAAAATTTAGGCTAGCTTAAAGCATAACTCTTACCTATACAGTTAAATCAGTAACTTTAAAGAAAGAAAATTTGCCAATTTGCACAAATTTCATAGAGCATAGGTTCACAGATTTAGAACAATCCCCTGATTTTACATGTGAGGAAATCAAGTCAGATAGAGTTAGAGATTTGCTCAAGGTCGTATGGCTAATATCAAAAGTGGGGATTTGAACTTAGATCTTCTAGATTTTAACCAAAAAAGGTAAAGTCTATTCTTTGAAAAAGCAACAGTTTAATAGGTATATAACACACAGTACAAAACTGGCCCTTTAACCTTGGACTATGTCATCCCACCCCTCCTGGGCAGCCTGATGCCATTTCCCCTTCCCTGAACCAAACAGGAACCGAAGATGGTGTTAGCTTGTACCTGACAGATACACTGTTTCTGCCAGTAGTAGGAGAAACTCATGACTAGGGGATGGACTGGTTTCAACTTTCTGCAGTCTTGTTTGTCACCACCAAAAAAAAACCCCCTCTGGATATACAGTTCTTCTCTTTGTTTGACTCAGTGGTTGAGGAATACTTCTTTTTTCTGAGGTTCCTCAAGGCCATTTTTGTAGATGTTCAGCAACTTGAATTTGGATTTCGATCAGAGGTTGGGAACCAGGAAGCTAAAGCATTAAAAAAAAAACTGGAAAAAAAAGGGAAAAAATAATTGTAAATGGTAAGAGGAGTAAATGAATGGTTACTCCAGGACAGATAGGAATTTTACAATAGAATGTGATTGCAATCAGTGCAGGAAAATGGTAGGGAATCATTTCTAGCAGTAGGTCAGTGGGTAGATTCTTAAGTAGCTTCCTTTGCTTCCAGGCAGCATCTGGTTGCAGTGGTCAAGCTGGCAACTCAAACCAGTTTCTTCAACAGAGGAATGAATATTCAGCAGGATGCAAACATTATCTTGTTACTCACAAATTTGTGTCTGGGTTCCTTCCACCACTGGATAAAGCTAATTGTTAATCATGTAAACACCTCATGTTGTATAATTCTTCCTTCCCCCTTCCCCCTATCCTCTTACCCTGTGTGGATTGAACATTCTTAGGGTTACAGTTGTTTATCTACTCTATTTAGTAAAAGAATAATTTTCATAGATTTGTGGCAGGTTCTGTTAAGCTAGAAAAACTTTGAGTACCAGCCCAGGGACAATTAGTATGTCTGTCATCTGGGAACCAAACTGGGCAGGTTTGTTGGAGAAAGCTCATTACCCAAAAGCTGGCCACAGGATGATGAGTTTTTTCCACTAGAGGAGCTTAGTTTACTAAGGCACAGAAGGTTTATTTTGTTATTGGGAATGTTGAAGTTTAGGGGTGCTCGGATCCCAAAAGAGCAACGCGTGGGTCCTGCCCGAATGAATTCAACTCAAGCCTTCTTTCAGCCAAAGAAAAACAAAGTTTATTAAAGATCAGAATATTGGGTAGACTGTTAAGGAATCTGAGCATTTGTATTGCTAAGGCAAGTGGGCCAGATTGAATTTGAGTACCATCATGGAAACAAGATGGATCTTATATACAAAAAGACTGATGGATGAATCTAGAGGTAGCCAAGTGATAAGGTGTAGGCTCTGGGACCCCCCTTGAGCTCCTTGAATCCTTGAGGTAAAGGCTCTGGGAAAGTAAACCTTCCCAGGGAAGACATTTGCCTGAGGTCATGAGCCTTAAGTTGTGGCTCTGCCCAAGTCTTTAGCCCTCCTTCGTTCCTTCCATGCTCTGTGAGAGTGCTGTGGAATGGCTTGGCAGAGACTTCCTGTGAGAGAGAGCCACAGAATGCCCTGGCAGAGACTTGGTCTAGGTGAGAGCACCATGGGATAGCTTGGCACAGACTTGCTCTGTGTGAGAGCGCCATAGAATAGCTTAGCAGAGACTTGCTCTGTAAGAGTGCCGTGAAATGGCCTAGCACCCCATATGGGGAACTTGAATTTTCAATAAACTTTACTTTTTCTTTGGCTGAGAAGACTTGAATGGAATTCTTTCTGCAGGACCCGGCATGTTGGGATTTGGGGGTCTCAGGCAGCCCTAACCCTCTTTGGGCACCCTTGGGGGGTCCCAGAGCCTACACCTCATCACAAGGAGACTGGGGTGACTAGAGGTCTGAGGCCAAGAACCAAGAGAATGGTTTGGGTTTGTTTTTGCATTTTGGAGGGGGGAATGTAGGGCAATTGGGGTTGAGACTTGCCCAAGGTCACACAGCTACTAAGTGTTAAGTGTCTGAGGCTGCATTTGAACTCAAGTCCTTCTGACTCTAGAACCAGTACTCTTTTCACTGCCAACTAACCACCCTGAGAATGGGATTTTGATAGGATCAAGGGTGGGAAGTAACCAAAGAAAAAAGAAGTTGGAGGGTAGGCTAGGTTAAGGGTAACAGAGAATTGGGCATAGTGATAATGAAAGACTTATAACTTCAGGTGAATACCAGAACAAGTGGGAAGATTCAAAGAGACTTCAAGGGGGTTCCCAGAACCTGTACCCCATCAGGAACATCTATGTCACAGTCCTTGAAGTACTGAAACATAACTGAATTAGAATAAAGACTGTCATTATAAGGGAGTTCAAGATATCTCTCTCTCCCAACTCCCAGCATATATAACATACACACAGACACACACACACCCCACAAATTTCCCCAACAGTATTAAGTTCTGGTGGTCACATTGCTCACATAGTTTACATTAAGTTTTTAAGGACTTATTAAGGAATGAGTATTTTGATCACAAGGTCTATAAAGAATACAAATTTAAGGGAGCAGAGTCAAGATGGCAGTATAGAAACACTAGAACTCTGCCAGTTCCCCCTAATACCATCTCAAATACCTATAAGATATGACTCTAAACAAATTTTAGAGCTCCAGACTCCACAAAAATGATGCAGTAACAAAGCTCCCACTGAAGGCAGCCTGGCAGGTGGTCATCCCATCTCGCTGGAAGCCCAGCCCAGCCTGATGCAGTTTTAGCCCCAGGGTACCCAAGAGAAGCCCCGGCTATAGCATTCAGAGCAGATCATCAGCAGCTGTGGCGATTTCCAGATTCACCAACCCACAAGAGCCAAGGACAAAGGGAAAAGGTCAGTGGAACTTGGCTAAATTTGGGGAAGAGGGTCTGGCCAAAGTGCCTCCAGAGTTAGCAGCAGTCTGAAGCAGTGGCCCTGCAGCTGCCTCCATGTGGCAGCTTCAGAAGCTCCCGGCCTGCAGATTGAAGGAGGGGGGGAAGCAAACAATCATTCAGAGGCTAAGTGCTCTTGCCTAGAGCTGCTCGGATGGCGTTCTTGGGTAGTAGTCCTGAGGTGTGTTTTCAGTGAGCCAAAGCTGGTGGGGGCTGCAAAAAATGGTAGCTTCCGAATAGCTCTGGCAGCTGCAAAAACCTCAGCGATTTATGACAGAGCTTTCCCCTCTGAAAGCAGAGTTTTACTACTGAGCCCAAAAGCCACGTAATTGTTTGGCAACATGAGCAGGCAAAGGAAGCAAAGCAAGCCCAGCAATGCAACTTTAGAGTCCTTTTTGGGGGACAAAAAGGACCAAAGCATGGAACGAGAGGAAGACAACACAGTCAGAACTTCCACACTAAAAGCTTCCAAGAAAAATATGAAGTGGATAGAGGCCATAGAGGAGCTTAAAAAGGAATTTGAAAACCAAGTAAGAGAAGTGGAAGAAAAATTGGGGAGAGAAATGAGAATGATGCAAGAAAATCATGATAAGAGCGTCACCAACCTGACTGAAGAAAATAACACCTTAAAAAAATAGACTAGCTCAAATGGCAAAGGAGGCCCAAAAAGCCAATGAGGAGAAGAATGCTTTAAAAAGTCAAATTTGCCAGATCAAAAAAGAGATTTCAAAAGCATTCTGAAGAGAATAATTCCTTCAGAATTAGAGTGGAGCAAATAGAAACAAATGACTTTATGAGAAATCAAGATACTATTAAATAGACCCAAACAAATGAAAAAATTGAAGACAATGTGAAATATCTCCTTGAAAAAACCATTGACCTGGAAAATAGATCCAGGAGAGATAATTTTAAAATTATTGGACTACCTGAAAGCTATGATCAAAAAAAGAACTTATAAAGCATCTTTCAAGAAATTCTCAAGGAAAATTGCCCAGATATTTTAAAACCAGAAAGCAAAATAAAACTTGAAAGAATTCACCCATCATCACCTCTTGAAATAGATCCCCCAAAGAAGACTCCTTGGAATCTTACAGCCAGGTTGCAGAGTTCCCAGATCAAGGAGAAAATATTACAAGCTGCCAAGAAGAAACAATCTGAATGCTGTGGAAACACAATTAGGATAATGCAGGATCTAGCAGCTTCTACATTAAGGGATCAAAGGGCCTGGAATATGATATTCCAGAGATCAAGGGAGCTAGGATTAAAACCAAGAATCACCTACTCAGCAAAATTGATTATAATGTTCCAGGGGAAAATATGGTCATTCAATGAGGTGGAGGACTTTCAAGCATTCTTGCTGAAAAAACCAGAACTGAAAAGAAAATTTGACACTCAGATACAAGAAGCATGAGAAGGTAAACATGGAAAAGAAATCAAAAGGAACTTATCAAAGTTGAACTATTTACATGCCAACATGGAAAAATGATAATTGCAACTTATGAAACTTTTCTCAGTATGAGGAAAGGTGAAGGAAATACAAATGTATATATATGTATACATACACATATGCCTATATAGGAGGGTATATATATGCGTATGAATATATATCTGAGTATGTTTATATATGTGTACATAGAGGGCACAGCATCAATTGAATAGGAAGAGATGATACTTTAAAATGTGAAATTATGAGGTTAGAGAGGAATAGAATGAGAGGAGACAGAGAGAGACAGAAATGGGGTTAATCATCTCATATAGAAGAGGAAAGGGATAACTGTTACAGTGGAGGGGAAGAACAGGAAGGCAAAAGGGAAAGAGTCAACCTTACTCTCATTGAATTTGGCTTAGGGAAGGAATGACATAAACTAAACTGGGTATCTTGCCACACAGGAGAGTAGGGGGGATGGGGACGAGAGGTGGGATGATGGAGGGGAGGGGAGGGGAGGGAGGGAGGGTTGCTGGAAGCACACAATTCTGTAAAGGAACAGGGACAGGGTAGAGAATAGAACAAGGGGAGGGCAGGATAGGAAATATATAATGTAACCAGTCTCTCACAATATGTCCATTGTGGAGATGTTTTTGCATAACTACACATGTACAGCCTGTATTGAATTGCTTGTCTTTCCAGTGGGGGTTGGGTGACAAGGGAGGAAGGGAAAGAATTTAGAATTTAGAGTTGTATAATCAAATGTTAAAGAAAATTATTATTATATTTATCATATTAATTTATTAAGCATATTATATAAATTATAATAATAATAACAACCAGTTATATTAATATGATATTAATTATATTGTGAATACATTAATTAATACATAATAAATAATATTTATTATTGTATAATAATAGTATTATTAACTACATGCAACTGGGAATACAGGCACTGGGGTAGGGAGACCCACCTTGCCCTACCAGAAAGTCAGAGGGGCAATGGGGGAGGACATAGGAGAGAGCAGATTGGGGGAAGGGTTATACAGTAGGATCAATGTTTTGGGGTGGTGGGTGGGTGAAAGATGGGGAGAAAATTTGTAACTCAAAATCTCATGGAAATGAATGATGTAAACAAGAAAACAAATAATTTTTTAAAAAGAATATAAATTTATCAGATGTAGGATCATTGAATCATAGATCTAGAGCTGGAAAGAAACTCAGAGGCCATCTAGTCATTTTAAAGACTGGTAAACTGAGGCCTAACACTGCTAAAAAATTCAGTCTACTAGTAACATGTCTTGCTTCTCCCTAGTCCCACATGAATGAACTACTGTTTCTTTGCTTCCAGCTGTTATGAAGCATGTCTAATTCTGGTTACTTGTTTGTAAAGGGAAGCCGAGATGTTTGCCAAGACAAGAGCACAGGACAAAGGTGGCTAATGCTTTCTCTTCCCCTCCAGAGTTATCTAGTGCCTCTTCAATGCCTATGGAAGTTTCAAGGTAATTTACATGGCCCTAGTGTTAGTTGCCTAGGGCATTGTGTTGTTGTGTTGGAGGACCATGATATCAGGGAAATGACTTGAAGTTGACTTTGATTTGAGTGAAGGAGGACTGAGCAAAGTCACCAGTCTCACTTTCTCCTCCAGAGCCATCTGGGTCCAGTGGTCAGGTATATTCATTCATCAGGATGACTGGAGATGGCTCAGGGTGCAATGGGAGACCCAGATCCTTTTAGTCTAAGGCAGCAATTCTCAACCTGTGGGTTGCGATCCTTTTGGGGGTCGAACTGATGAGGTATAGGCTCTGGGATCCTCCTTGAGATCCTTGAATCTTTGAGGTATAGACTCTGGGAAAGTAAATCCTCCCAAGAAAGGTATTTGACTGAGCTCATGGGCCTTAAGTTGTGGCTCTGTCCAAGTCTTTAGCCCTCCTTTGTTCCAATAGTTTCCCACCCTTAATGTTCCTGTTCCCACCCTTCAACTAGCCTGGCCCACCATTGTCTATGGTCTCCAGGTAGCCTGCAGCAACTTCCCACCCTTAATCACTCATTACTGGAGTCTGACCTCATCTGACTCCTCCTGAACACCCTCCCCAATCTCCTCCTCTGGACCACCCTAGATTCCTCCCACAATCTTTCTGTATATGGAACCCCATCTTCCCTCCATGTGGTGTGAGAGGGCCATGAAGTGGTCTAGCAGACACTTGCTCTGTGAGAGTGCCAGAGAATGCCCTAGCACCCCATATGGCGAACTTGAACTTTCAATAAACTTTACTTTTTCTTTGGCTGAGAAAACTTGAGTGGAATTCTTTCCGCAGGATCCAGCATGTTGGTATTTTGGGGTCTCAAACCTCTTTGAGTGCCTCTTCAGAACGACCCTTTCACAGGGGTTACAGGGGTCACCTACAACCATTGGAAAACACATATTTCTGATGGTCTTAGGAACAGAGACACCGCTCCTCTCCAGGCAGGTCTGCCCACATACATTATTAAAGTATTAAAGGATTAAAGGGTAGTAGCATTAGGAAGGTTGAGAACCACTGGTCTAAGGTTTTTTCAGGTTCTCATTTTTGATGAGGTGTAGGCTCTGGGGGACCCCCCTTGAGCTCCTTGAATCTTTGAGGTACATACTCTGGGAAACATCTTGAAGTCTGATTGAATCTTCAGGAGGCATTTTCAGAGGACCTAAGTATTTCATTGTGGCTGGGCCCAAACCTGTTACTAGCCTGGCCCTCCTCCACTGTCCATCTGCTTCCCACCCTGGAGTCTATCAAGATTTTTGTATTGACCTCATTAACTCCACCTGAAGTCCCTTCCCAGGCTCCTCCTCTGAACCACCCCTAGATTCCTCTGTATATAAGACCCTATCTTCCCTCCATGGGGTGTCAGAGCACCATGGAATAGCTTAGCAGAGACTTACTCTGTAAGAGTCTACCCCATATCTTTCAATAAACTTTACTTTTTCCTTGGCTGAGAAGACTTGAGTGGAATTCTTTCTGCAGGACCCAGCATATTGGTATTTTGGGGTCTCAGGCAGCCCTAATCCTCTTTGGACTCTTTCATTTTTATGGTTCCCTGACACTGTGAAACTCTTCTAATCTCAAGCTATTCTCCAGCTGTCACTGGAAGGCATGTAAGCCT
>CM053594.1:255853124-255907589 GCA_028646575.1 Pseudocheirus occidentalis | reverse complement strand
CTCTGACGTTAGCCACCAATGTGGCTTCAAATCAGACGTCATATAATTTCTGTGGAAACAAAATTCAATTGTATCTTACAATGGATCTAGTCATATTTCTTTTTTTTTTCTTTTTGGAGGGAAATTGGGGTTAACTGACTTGCCCAAAGTCACACGGCTAGTAAGTGTGTCAAGTGTCTGAGGCTGGATTTGAACTTGGGTCCTCCTGACTTCAGGATCAGTGCTCTACTCATTGCGTCCCCCTGGCCACCCCAGGTCTAGCCATATTTCTATATTCATAGAGGCAATGTGGCATATATTCTCATTATCTCATTTGATGCTTTCAGTAATTTTATGAAGGAGGGGTTATTATTTTGTCTGTTTTACAAATAAGCAAAGTGATGTATACAGAGGTTGGGTAAATTGCCTAGGGTCATAGAGCTAGCATATGAAGTAGGATATGAAACCAGCATCAGCTGAGATAACGTTTGTGAAGTGCTTTAAAACCTTTAAGACACCATATGAATGTGAGCTATTATTAATTATGATTATACATAGCTCTCTACATAGAACTGAGGTTAGTGAGGGATCATGGGATCATGGATTTAGAGTTGTTTGGGACTTTCAAGGCCATTTAGCTTAAGCTCCCCCATTTTACAGGAGTTTCATAGTCCTGTACTACATGTTGGTGTAACTACCTTTTCCACAGACACTACAGTAATTAAACTAGCATAGATAATGGCTTTAAAATATATTTTTAACCTTAATAAGGGTTTTTTCCGAGTAATTTGTAGCAGAAGCATGTCACTTTAGAACAGATCTGTGGGAGTCAGGAGTTTATATCCACTGTTATTCACCTCTGAAATTTGGAGAAGGTGGTTGCAGAGGAACCATCTTGCTTATTATAGCATGTTTTGAAATCGATCTTGATAATAATCAGAGGGTTGTTGAGCAAAGTTATCTTTGTTATTTCTTTCAGGGACCATGGTATGAAGAAGAGATACTTTACTGGAGGAGAGCCTATAGTGAGGTGTTTGGAATAATAAACTTTTTAATGGTAAACAAACAAGAATGATAAAGGGATCTTATGTATACTTCCCACCTTTCAGTCAGCTGTGGCCTGCTATAGAATATGATTTGATAAAACCTCTGTTCCCTTCTTATTCCTATTTTCATCGATGATGTACCTAAGGCATTGTACAGATTGTTTTTATCAAGTTCTTAAAGAGTTAGAGAAGTAAGACTATGGTTTAGTAAGTACTGATATTTCTTGGATTTTGTGGGGAGGTAATAGTTGGTGATTATTTACCCAAAGTGTCTGTGATCTTCTCTTTCAGGTATCTTGAGACTTAATCTCTCAGAACCTTCAGAACTGTATTATTTCCATCACAGACCTGTTGTTGTGTGGATACTTGATTTAGATAAGCTACTCTGCCCACCTTTTTTAAAAAAAAAATACTCTTTCTATTTCCTTAAGTGACACATTGAGGACTATGGTATTAAAGACTAAATATAGTGGCTCCTGTACTAATGATGGAGACAATAATTAGTTATAGAAATCTTTACAGATCTTTTCCATATTTTAAATCTCCTCTTCACGGATGACTGCATCAAGCCTGTAATGTTGCAGAACCTCCTAAATGAGAGAAAAATTACTTAAAAGTATCTAGTGTAACTGCACAGGAAAAACCATATAGAGGAAGAATAATAATTGACCAGCCTACAATTGAATTTGGACAGACAATCCACCAAATTGTATCCTGTGCAACTCTTTTCTATCTTCTCCTATAAATCCTCTCCAGGAGGTAAACACAGTGTGCTGGAGACCTTCCTCTGAATAGCTCCACATTGTGTGTGCATCTGTGAACACGTGGGCTGTCTTTCCATTACCCTTTGCTCTTGCTCCATGACTGAAGCACCAGTACAATATTCACAGCACCCATGGTCACTATAAATATACCTGCATGGTTCTCAATCACAAAATATAACAGACTCTCCATATAGAAGATAGAAGCAAAACATTTATTCAGACACCAGAAAGCTGAATCCCAGAATCATAAGCCAATTCCATCATGGTAGCAAAGAATAAGTCACAACAGCACAGAAAGCCACAGTATCCTTTAGCCTTCTCACAAACCAACATTTACTCAGAAGCCTAAGGGTCTCTTGCCTGCCATCCTCTTTCCTCCCATAGTCTAGCTGTTCTGACTCCCAGCTTCCTGTGGGCTCTGCTCTACCCTTCATCAAACTCCTCCCACCGCCAGCTCCATGTGTCTACATTCCACCTATTAGGGGGAAGAGTTTATTTTCAAAGCAGAGAAGGTCTTCAAATTCCCTTAGGCTTATTAAGGGATAGGGAAGATCTTCAAATTTCTATTACCATTACAGTGACCAGCTCACTGTTCCCTGCCATATGTTTTTTTAAAAATATACTTCTCAGTCTTTCAAAATGGTGAGGTGCAGGCTCTGGGAGCCCCCTTGAATCTTCCCAGGGAAGGCATTTGCCTGATATCATGGGCCTTAAGTTGTGGCTCTGCCCAAGTCTTTAGCCTTCCTTTGTCCAGCATTTTTCCACCCTTGATCCTCCTGTCTCACCCTTGAACTGGCCTGGCCCACCATGGTCTGTCTTCTCCAGGTAGCTTCCAGGACCTTATTACTGGAGTCTGAACTCATCTGACTCCTGAAGACCCTCCCCAAACTCATTATTGGAGTCTGACCTCATCTGACTCCTCCTGGAGACCCTCCCCAAACTCTTCCTACAGACCACCCCTAGATTCTTCCCACAGCCTTTCTGTATATAAGACCCCTTCTTGCCCCCATGTTAGTGAGAGTGCCACTGAATTTTCTAATACAAGCTTTACAGATATCAAGGTTCCTTAAAAGTCTATCTAACATGGCAAACTTTTAATAAACTTTGCTTTTCTTTGGCTGAGATAAGACTTGAGTTGAATTTATTCGGCAGGACCTGGCATGTTGGTATTTTGAGGTCTCAAGCACCCCTGACTCTAACCACATCAAAAATACACTTAACAATATTCTTCTTTCATAATACATTTTGATAATGTATTTCATGTACTTTCTTCTCCTCAGTTCTTCATTATATTGCAGCCTATTCATGCCTATCATGTGCCTTTCCATTGCTCTTTCATTCCCTTGCAGCTTTAATCCTTTGGAGACTGTGGTAGTCAGGGAGAAACTTGAGATAATTAAAAGCACTCTGCAATTTCCCAAAGGCCATGCAGCCTACTCTATTTCTCTGTTCCATGGGTCCTGCTATTTTTTGTCTATGCAAGACGCATGTACCCTTGTGGAGTTGAAGGTGGTGGTGGGATTTCTGGCACTCATGAGTCCATGATAGCTCATATAGCTCATGAGTCCCCAATAGTGTGTTTCCCATTATTTAGTCAGTTAGATTTGATTTAGAAAGGGGTATTTTGTTAAGGTGGTACAATAAAAATAGTTGGTACATCATAGAAGTGGGAAAAGGACACAAATATACAAAAATATTTATAGCATCTCTTTTTGTGGTGGCAAAGAATTGGAAATCAAGGGGATGCCCATCAACTGCAGAATGGCTAGACAAGTTGTGGTATATGAATGTGATGGTATACTATTGTGCTATAAGAAATGAGGAGCAGACTTCATAATAACCTGGAGAGACTTGTACAAACTGATGTTGAATGAGGAGAGTAGAACCAGGAGAAATTTGTACACAATCAGACTCATTGTATGTGTGATGAAATTGCAAGATCTTTTTTCCTAAATAACTTTCTTCTCAGTCAAGTGATTTAACAAAACTGAATATCTATAGCTTTGTGGGCTACAGGGACAAATATTGACTACTCAGTAGTAAGTTTAATTTGACTCTTGTTAGATGGGAAAATTCTTGCTAATGGCTGAAAACTCATGTTTTTTTTTTCTTACTGGATCTATAAATTAATAAAGCAATTGATAAATATTTATTACGTACCTAATATGAGCCAGGTACTCTCCTAGGACCTTGGGACAAAAAGACAAAGAATGAAAATGGGGAAAACAACTAGCACATACAAAAGTGTATATGGAATAAATATAAATAGAATAAATACAAGGAAATTAACACTGGTATTCATCCAGAGAAGGGGTTCTTTACCTATGGATTCCTTTTCATAATATTGTTTTTAAATGCATAAAGTAAAATTAATAAGATTCTAAAAGAAACCAATTATAGGAAAATAGATTTATTAAAATATTTAAAAACAATTTCATGAGTTTCAGGTTAAGAAACCCCAGAAGATGGAAATAATATGTAGTTGGAACAACTTGGTTTACAGTCTTTTATTTTCTTGAGCTTTCCATTTCTGCTAGTGAATAAACTAAAGACCACTCTCACAGAAAGACCAAATGATACTCTGTGACAAAGGCTTTGTAGGAGACAGCCTCTTTCTGGGGTTGCCTCAAGCTTCTTTTGACTGAAACCATGACCCAGAACCTGGGAAACAAATATTAATCTACCCACATTAATAATTATAGCCCAGACCAGGATCTTGAGCTCCATTGGCAAGTCCTATTCCTTTGGTATTTTTCATCTAAGGGATATGTATGGGAATAAAAGAACTTCTGCAATAGGACTGGAAAAATCCCTTCATCAAAGGATTTCTGCCTTCACTCATTCTAGGTGTCAACAGCCTACTTCAGGCCTTTGAGGGAGTTTGTCCACCTTGACTCTATGGGTTGGTTTTCAACAAACTCTTCTTCTTTTAATATAATTGAAACATGGGCAATCTAAAAAAGGAATGAAGGGGAGGGGTAAATATGAAACTAAACAAAACGACAGATAAAAGACAGACGTATCAAGTTAAAAAGATATAGGAATCTTAAGTGTAGCTGTATCAGACCTTGTTTAGGCTCAGTCTAAAAAGCTGTTCTGGCCCCTAAGCCATCTCTCTATCTTACTCAGTAGTCTGGCATACTTCCAAATAAATAAGAATAAATAAACAAGATATTCTGCTTCTTTCCTCCTGATTAGGCTCTTAGTTCACTCTAGGCCTAGTGCCTACCATTATAAAAGGCAGCACCATTTTAAAATCTTGGTGCTAATCTTTTGCACCTGGTTTTCCAACAACTTCAGGACCTTTTCTTTAGGCTTCAAAGCTCATATACCTTATTGCACCTCTTACCAAGTTCTGGCTCCCTTGTCCTGTTCTGAGATGGCCTTTGTTCCCAGGCCATTTGTAGAACCAAAAAGACTGACAGAACACCACTGGGTCCAATTAACATTTTCTCAGCCCAGCTGCTGGCTTAACCTATCCCTCAGACCCTAGGGAAGTGGTTTTCCTAGAATCTTATCTTATGACCTTGCAATATTCTAATACTTTATGCTTATGGTAATGTAAATAAGCTGGATTTTAGTATATGTAAGGTGGATTTTTGTTATTCTTTCTTAGAGTTTAGTTTTCCAGGATCTATGGCCATAATAATCTCTATTCTTCAGGCTCATGATTTGTAAGCATCTTCACCATGCTTGCACAGCATTATATAATGCTAAATAACATGAATATTTGTTCTTAAATTGTAAATATCCACTGCAACTGTGCAGTGAGATATGGGGAAGAGGTGATGTAAATTTGTGAGGCTGTTGCTGGCAATATGTCTTCTTTATCTGTTGCCCTATAAAGCCAGTGCATACTGGTCTGAGTGGGGAACCCTTAGGGTTGAATGCATAAGCTGTGTGCCTTGATTGGCTCCCATTAGGGCTTGGGGGGAATCTGTGTTTGACTCAACTGGCCCCCATTGAGGCTTGAGGGGATTTAGAGGAGTGCACAAGCTGTGCCTGTCTCGATTGACCACATCCAGATGTAGGGGGAGCTGACCCCTCCTTCTTGCCAGCTCCTGGGAGAAGGGTGATTAGGGAATGCTGTAGGAGTTGATGCTCCTACTATCAGCAACTCTCTTGTGAGAAGACTAGACTAAAGAGAGATTATTGACTACTCTGAAGCTGTCTTAGTATCATTCCTGTATGACTGGATCAAGAGTCAGCCTGTGCTAGCGGTCCTTCTGTGTGCTAGTGTTACCTGTTTTACAGGTAATAACATGGATGGTTTTGTTGTTGTTGTTGTTTACCAATGATAAGAGAAGGATTCAACAAGAGAAGGATAGTATCATTTATGGAGTGTTAGACTTGAACTGGGACCCAGGCCTGTAAGACTCCAGGTCAGTAAGTATATTAAAGTCAATATGCCAAATAAGGCAGTTGTCTAAGGCAGGTGTTCTTAACCTTTTTGTGTTATAAGCCCCTTTGATAGTCTGGCAAAGTCTATGGATCCCTTCTTAGAAGGTTTTTAAATGTATAAACTAAAATATATTATTGCAAAGAAAACAATTATATTGAAACAGTAATATACACACATATGTATACACACGTGTGTGTGTGTGTGTGTGTGTAGTAGTTCATGGACCCTAGTTTAAGAATCCCTGGTCTACAGACCAAAGTTTTCAGGGAAGCCAAATATTAAGGACACCTAAGGAGGAGTAACAGTATATTAAAGAGATGAACTGAATGCATCTATTGGCTGGAAGTGGTATGTTTGCAAAGAAATTTGGCCATAAGGCAGCCATAAGAAATGGATCTGGTAGGGAGAAACAGGATCAGGAACCACAGAATGTGAGAATTGGAAGGATCCTCAGAAGTCATCTCATTCAACATGATCATGTACAGGAGCCTTCTCTACAAAAAATCCAGCAAGCAGTTTTCTGACTTTTCTATTCAGTTCTCCAGCAGGGATGGGGGAGAACTGATTATTAAGAAATTTTTCCATATAGCCAAGATTGAATCTGCCTCTGTTATTTCTATCAATTACTCATATTTTTTCCATCCAAGCCTAAATAGTACATGACTAATTCTTATTTCACATGATGGCCCTTTAAATACTTAAAAGACACATATCCCATCCTGGGACTTTCATTTCACCCCACTCCAAAATCTCCCAGCCACATAAACAAACACACAAACAAAACCAAACCATTTTTACTCACTCTCAGCTATAATTTCTTAAACCAAGTTCTGGGTCATGGGATGGTAGGACTCAGTGACTGACCATAAATATCCCATGCCCCAATAAAACAGGAGCTGGGTACACACTTTTGCCTCCATGCCTAGCTGAGGACTTCCTCTGTTCTTACTCCATCTCTGTCTTTTAAAATCTTTTTCCTTCTCCAAGGGCCATCTGAATGATGCCTTCCCTAATCTTCCCAGACAGAAACGATACTTCTGTCCTTTTAAATTCCCAGACTCAAGTCTGTCAGAGAAACTACATGATTTTCTATATGTGCCGTAGTTTTCTAATTTGTTTAATGGTTACTTGAACTTAGGAAGGCCTGAGTTCAAATCCAGCCTCAGATAATTCCTAACTGTATGAGCCTGGGTTGAACCTTCATTCATCTCTGTTTCCTCATGTATAAACTAAGGATAATGATAGTATCTACCTCCCAGGGTTATTGTGAGGTTTAAATGATATAATAATTGTAAAGAGCTTTGTACAGTGTCTAGCGCATCATAAGTGCTATACAAATGTTAGCTACCATCATCATCATCATCATCAATCATCATCAGTACATATGTAGTATTGGCCTATTGTAACCTTCTTGAGGGTAGACACTGTCATTTTGGCTTTGAATGACTAATACCTAGCACAGTGCTTTGTAAATGGGGACCATTTAATAAATGTTAAATTGAACTGTCATCTCCTAACATGTGCCAAGGGCATGATGCCAGGCTACCCTTGCATGCTATGCCAGCTTTTGGTTGCTGCTTATCCCAAGTCCCATTTGTACCTATTGTTTAAGCATCATCCTCAGTTTACAATCCAGCCTCTTATCAACTGTCCTAGGCTTTGCCAACATCCTCCTGGGCAGGCTATAATTCTTCCCCACTCATGTGACAGGGAAACTTCTAATTGACTTCAAGCCCACAGGTGCCACTGAACTAAAACACATCCTGCCGTTTCATCGTGGATGGATTCAGTGACTAGAAAAGTTTGCTTGTGTCTTATTCAAGACTCTTGATCTCAGGCACACATATACTTTTATCCTGGACCCCCTCTGCTATTTCAGTTTAGGAAGTAGTGGGTGAAGTGCTATATTTGGAGTCAGGAGACACAGGTTCTAATCTTATTTGAGACACTTGGTAGTTTTGTGATTCTGGGCAAATCACTTAACCTCCCTGAGCTTCAGCTTGCTCATTAGTAAAATGAGGGAGTCGGACGTGGTGTCTCCCAGTTCTGAATCTATGATCCTATGATCATCTTCTGCCCACATTAAAACACAGTTATGTCTCCCTTCTGTTTCTCCCTGTTGAAGAGACAGAGGACCTGGGTTCAAATATTGCCATCATTACTTATACCTTGAGTGAAGTTAGTGGGCAATTAGATCTCTCTAGGCCTGAATTTTCTTCTCTGTAAAGTGAGGGGCGTGAATTCAGTGGTTTCTAGGGGCCTCTTTCAGTTCTAAATCTATGATCAATCAACCAATAAACATTTATTAAGTACCTACTATGTGCCAGGCACTGTGCTAAACTCTGGGGATATAGAAAGAAACAAAAGACAGTCCCTATCTTGGAGGAGCCCATGATTTACAATCTTACAAGGGGAGACATATACAAAACAAACAAACATATCTAGAACAAGCTGTACACAAGCAGGAAGGCTAGTAGAATGTAGAAGGACGAATTTTAAAGGAAGTCAGCTATGGTTCTGCTTTGTGGCTGCATTTCGTAGGTCCTGTACTATTAGGTGAGAATTGTTGTTGCCTGATTTAGCTGTGCAAGTGGTTGCTGCAGCCCCAGGAGACTCCTGGGTGAAGGCCAGCATGGCCCAGCCACCTGGTCTCATGAAACAGGGTTTTAGATAGTGCTCAGATATCATTTCCTCTTTACACCTAGGAGCTCTCAGCTGTGCCTGAGGGCAATGGAACAAAGGCTACCGGTGCTTCAGCCCTAGGCTTTGGTAGCTTAAAACACCATCGAGTAAAATAATTTCCAAATTTTGGAAAACTAACGCTGTAAGTGAACTGAGCTATTTCTCAACCCACCTCTCCTGTTTCTGGCTTGAATGGCAAATAAGGTTAGAGAGCAGTAGGCTTTCTGTGTTCACTGTAAATATACAAAGAAAAGCCATCAGGATGATTGGCTGAGGAATGATTCTACCTTTGAAACACTTCTGGTTTATGTTGAGACCAGGATAAGCCGATGACATTCTGATAACGTGAGTCTGTTATCCTGCAGAGGGCAAACGTGTCAGGGTGAATTGTGTGTTAGAGAATAGAGGGAGTGTGAGGTTACTAAGGGATCTGATCTTTACCAAGGTTTTCCAGTCCGCTGTCTATTCTCTTGGCACTTTCATTTTCCCAAATGATCACTTATCAGTGGCAGAAAGTGAATGCAGTATGTTGTGATGAATTGGTTGAAATATTATACAAGAAGCTGTATGTGATGACAGTAATGATTACGAATTGTGTATACTGCCAAAAGAATAATTAATTATATAACTCTTTCCCAAATGCTAATATTTAGCTTATTGATTTATACTTAAGACTAGCATCACTTTTTGCAGTCACATCTTTAAAAAATTTTTTTGTTATTGTTGAAAAGAACAACATGTTGACTAAGGGTAAATGAACTGCAATTACACAGAGCTACCCACTTTCTCTTCATTCTCTCTGAATTTCTTTTTAAAAAATTCTCACTTTCTACGAATTTTTTTTCTTAGAGATTTCTGAGAAGTATATGAATATAGTTTTGACAGGATCATTGTGGTGCTTCCTTTCCTGGACAATGCTCATGATATTAGTATTTTTTTTAAAAACTAGCCTTTATATAGGGCTGTAAGATTTGGAAAGGATTTTCCAAATATTG
Source organism: Pseudocheirus occidentalis (assembly GCA_028646575.1). Classification (NCBI taxonomy): domain Eukaryota; kingdom Metazoa; phylum Chordata; class Mammalia; order Diprotodontia; family Pseudocheiridae; genus Pseudocheirus; species Pseudocheirus occidentalis. The sequence goes on along the minus strand of CM053594.1, from coordinate 255,897,721 downwards.
TCTCATTGGTCCTCACATCAACCCTTGGAAATAGGTATATTTTTCTTTGTCCATCATTATTATACATGAAGGAAAAAAATGAAGTTTACAATATGTGTTAGTTTGTGGTTTTTGTTGTTGTGGTGGTGAGGAAGTGGGAGGAGGAGGTGAGAGAAGAGACAGTTCTGGTTCTATGATTTCTTCAGTTCACTGAGAAAATTTCTTCGAGTAACTCTTTTGCAATGTATAATCTTATAGAACTCTCTGGATATTGAGAAGTTTAATGACTTACCACCAATTATGCCATCAATGACAGAGGTAGGATTTGAACCCAGATCATTTAAACTGAGTTCACTTCAACATGCTAGTTCCCCTTACAAGTTGAATGTCTACAACACATTGATATCAGAGAATTTAGGATTCCTGAAATGCTGTGCTGTGATGGTCCAGGTGAGACTAAAAGAGAGAAATGAAGAGAGATTTCAACTAATTACTCTCAATAATATATGACTTTGGTTATGTGAATGAGTGAATAAGAAAGAAATGATTCTGTTAAATCACTTTTCCCTTTTGATTTTGCCCAAGATGTTCTTCTAGTTCTCCATATGTGGGAAGCCCTTCTATGACCAGTCCTATTTCTGTCTTCCTTAATGTTTAATAATCACTGTTGTTCTGATTTTTCTTTATTAACATAGGACATCTACCAATGTCAATGAATATTGGCAGTCTGAAAACTGATCGAATTTAGGTGTTTTCTTTGGAAGGGGCTTCTAGGTTTTGGGAAGGCTGACGAAATTTTCCCTATTCCCTCCTAGTGACAGTGTACTTTAGAGAAGTACTGAGTGGGGGCAGTCAGATCAGTCATGGTCAAAGGGACAGCAGTGAAGAGAGGGCAGAACACAAAGCTCCCCACCTGGCAGCAGATTATGTATCAGACTAAGGTGACTGGGTGCTGGAGTATCACAGCAATCAGAGCATGGAGATGTTGATTTTAACCAGAGAGTGCTGCAGTCAATCAGAAGCCATGTTTCAACCTTCTACACTCTCTTCTCCTTTTTACCCAGAGCAGAGAAACATTTCTGTTGACCTTTTCATTCAACCACTTCCTGTTTCATTCTCTCCTTGTCTAATGGCTGCTTCCCTATTGCCTACAAATATGCCCATGTCTTCCCCATCCTGTAAAACCCTTCGCTTGATCTGTCCATCTCCATTAGCTATCTCATATCTCACAGATATCTCATATCTCCTCTTCCTTTTGTGACTGGATTCCTTGAGAAGGCCACCCATAAGCAATGCTCTCACTAACTCTCTACAATCTAACTTCCAAACTCATCATTCAACCAAGACTGCTCTCTACAGTGTTACCAATAATCTGTTAAATTCCCAGTCTCATGGCCTCTCTTCAGTCCTCATCCTTCTTGACCTCTCTGCAGCAAAGCTTTGATACTAGAGATGACCCTCTTAATATTGTCTTCTCTCCAGGGCCCCGTTCTGTCTTGGTTCTGCCTGCCTGACTTTTCAATCTCCTTTGCTGGATGATCTTTGTCCAGGTCATGCCTGATAATGGCTCTTTCTTGGGGTCTGTTCTCTTTTCCTTTTGTACCATTTTACTTTGTGATGTCATAAACTCCCATGTATCCAATTTATCATCTTTATGCTGATGATTCTCAGATCTACTTTTCCAACCCTAACCTTTCTCCTGACCTTCAACTTCACAACTCCAGTTGTGTATTATAGACTTCAAATTGGATGTCCTGTATATATCCAGTCTAAACATGTCCAAAATGGAACTTATCTTTCCCTCTAAACCCTTCCCTCTCCCTAAATTCCCTATTACCTGTCAAGGACACTCCTTAGCCACCCAGGCTGACAACTTAAATGTCATCCTCCACACCTCATTCTCTCTTTCATCTTACCGTATCCAGTCTGTTGACTTTATCTTATAGCATCTCTGATATATATCCCCTTCTCTCCTCTGACATCACCAGCACCCTTGTGCAGGTCCTTCGTCACCTTACACCTGGACTACTGCAATAGCCTGCTGGTTAGTCTCCCTGTCTCAAGTCTGCCCTACTATTCACTTCATTCTCTGCTCAGTTACAAAATTAATATTCCTAAAGCACAAATCAGACCACGTCACTCATCTATTTAGTCAACTCCAGTGGCTTTGTCTCATTTCCAAGATCAAATATAAAGTCTTCTGTTTGGCAATGAGAATTCTCCTCTGCCTGGTCCCTTCCTACCTTCCCACATGTTTTACATTTTACCAAGTATCCTGTAATCTAGTGACACTGACCTCCTTTTTGTGTCTCACACAGGATTTTCCCAACTCCACATTCCTCTGAATATTTTTGCTGGTTGTCTACCATGCCCAGAATGCTCTCCCTCTTTAACTCTACCTCCTGTCTTCCCTTGCTTACTTCAAGTCCCATCTAAAATCCAACCTTCTACGAGAAACCTTTCCCGATCTCCCTTTTCCCCTTAATATTAGTTCTTTCTTCTATTGATTATTTTAGATTATTTAGTTTATCCCATTTTACCTCCCCCTTAGACTGTGAGCTCCTGGAGAGCAGGGTCTGCCTTCAAGTTTCATACTTCCAGCACTATTTCTAGCACAGTGCTGTATTAAGTATATAGTGGGTGCTTAATAAATGCTTATTGACTGACTTTCAGGTCTCTAGAAGAAAGGAAAGAGAGAAAATAATTTTGTTCTTTCCTGGTGATTAACTAAGCCCTGACATTTTAAAAACTATATTCCTAAAGCTTTTATGTTTTCCTTATTATATTATTAGAACATGATTCTTCACTAAGCTATATGTCACAGTTCACATTATATATCACATAAGCTATATGAGAATGGAGCTGGCAGTGGTAGCAAGGAATATATCCCATAGAGGGGACAGGATACAATTCTTCTTCTTCCTAAACTGAGGAAAAGAGTAGGGGTGGTGTAGACCCCTTTAGAGCTATTTCCAATGAAAGGATGATGGTAGTTTTGGAGACAAGACTATTGTTTATTAGGGAAAGAGAACGATCCTGAGGAAAGGTTCCTCTTGTTCAAGAAAGCTGGTAGCCATGAGATAGTCTAAATAAAGCGTACATTTTTTGTTTTCTGCAGAAAGGAAAGGATAAAGAGTTAGTTCCTGGCAAAGAAAGCCAGGCCTCCCAGAGGGAAGGAGAGATTATGTCTTCTCTCACTGGTTTTCCACATCAATAGACCCCTTAGGCTAAAGAAATGAATGATTTTTACATATGTCTTTCTCAACAGTGCCATCTGATGGTTATGCTAATAAAAACAGCTTCATTTATAAAGTGTCCATCCTTCTATTTGATCCTTACAAGAGGCCTGGGAGATGGGTAGTGCACATATTATTCCCATTTCATTTCCAGAAGAGGAAACAAAGTCTTAGAGAGATCAGATGACTTGCAGTCAGTTATACTGTTAGCAAATAACAATGCTGGGGCCCAAACCTAGGTCTGATGTCATAGTTTCACTAAGCTGTGCTGCCACTTCTTGGAACGCCTTTTGTCCAAGATAACCAAAACAGCAAATTTTACTGGTCGGTATGATGTTTTCTGTCATTTAAATAGTGAAATCAGATTTGACAGCACAGATAATCCAGTTGATTGTGTAGATTTTGATTGTTCAAATGACACAAAATAAAAATATCAGCCAACAAAATAATGGATTCCATGTCCTCATATAGACACAATCTTCATGTAATTATAGGCAAAGACAGTGGGCACAGGTGACACACTTACCACTCTAATAACTTTATTACTCATGTGGCATCTCAGTATAATTTATTCAACATCTTTGGCAACAAAGACTATTAGATGTCAGGTGGCCTTAATGACTGTGTCAGAAATGTTAACATGTCAGCTGTCCTGCAAATGTAATTGTATTTGTATTTTTTAAACCCTAACAAAATATTAGGATGAATGCTGCTCTCTTCCATAAGATTTAAATGGCACAACTACAATATTTCAGAGTCAGTGACTTTGGAACAGATGTGGCATGCTTCCTTTGATTGTGGCAGCATTGGAGCTAACACAGTGGTGAGAGTCCAGCATATTACATACTCATCATCTGGCAAACATTAAGGAGGAACCATATTTGGTTTTTCTCTCAGATGTCTTTTTACAATCCTTTCCCAATGTGCATAAGTGTATATACTGTATATGTAGCATATGCTTCATAGAATCGTACTTTAATGTTTCATTGAGATGTGGAGGAGCCACCAAAATCTTTGAATGAGTTGATAGTGGAACACAGATTCAAATACAGGCCTGGCCTTAGATCCTGTCTGCCAAGGACCAGCCAAGCTTAAGTACAGAGAAACTCATCAAAAGAAATTTGGCTGCCAAGATGACAATTTTTGATTGTGGCAATCCATGAGAAAGAAAAATACAAATCAAACTTTAGTTCTTTGTAGCTTTAGAGGCAGAATGCTGACAGAGGCAGAATAAAAAAGACTGTGGGATTTTGGCTGGGACTTGAAGAAAGCCAGTGAAGCCCAGGAAGAAGATATAAGGAGAGAGAGCATGAGGGGTGGGCAATGAAAGGGCCTAGTCAGGAGTGTCATGTTTGAGCAACAGCAAAGAGGCCAGTGTCACTGGATCACAGGGTGTGTGGTGGGCAGGGGAGGAGGCATAAGAAAACTGCAGAGTGGAGAGGGGGCAGGTTAACGAAGGGCTTTTGAACGTCAGAGGATTTTATATTTGTTCCTGGAGACGATTGGGAACCGCTGCAATTTGTTGAATGGGGGAATAACATGGTTTGATCTGCTTTTTAGGAAGATTAATTTGACAGCTTGGTGGAGGAGGGACTTCAGGCAGGGAGACTAACCAACAAGGCTATTGTTAGTAGTCCAAGTGTGAGGCAATGAGGTCCTGTGACAGAGTGTAGCACTGTCAAGGAGAGAAGGGGGTATACATTAGAGATATAATGAAGGCAAATTTGATGGGATGTGGCAACAGATTGTATTTGGAGGGTGAGGGAGGAGTTGAGGATGACCCCTTGGGGGGAGACTGGAGAGATAGTGGTGCCTTCTATAGTAATAGGGAAGGTAGGAAGGGAGGAGGATTTAGGAGGAAAGATACTGAGTTCAGTTTTGGACATATTTAGACTGAACATCCACAGGATATCCAGTTTGAGATGTCAGATTTCTAGTTAGAAATGTGAGTCTGGAGATAAGGGGAGAAGTTAGGACTGGATAAATAAGAAGTATATGGAATTTAAGATCTTGATATGCCTGTTTGTTCATTTTATTTTTTAAAAAAGCCCTGATTCCATAGAGCAAAATGCAACTTAAAAACCACTTAAAAAACTTTTGCCAAAATATGTTAAATTATGTAAAGATTCTATAACAAATATATCTATGGAGATAAACTTGTTTAAGTTTAGTATTAGTACTTAGTATTAACATCAGATGAAACATAAAAAGAAAGACACTAAGCTCTAGTGTCATGGACTATGTCATTGTAAATAGAGGAAGGGTTTCCTATCATTGCTGGCATTTTTCAAATACTCTGATTTATACGTGACATTGTAATAATTACACTGAACCCTGGAACATCTTGAGGTTTCTGCAGCGAAATCCATAGTGTTTGAATGAGATTGATTAAATGATCTATGCTGGATAGCCCACTGAGTTTGAATCTCTGTGTATGTGTATCTGTGTGTGTGTATACCTATACATATACACATACAATACACATACATATACACACACATACACATACACACATTTACATATACATATATCAGGTAAGCATAGTAGACAGTGACCTTGAGACACCTTTGAGTAGGAGGAAGACCTGGGATTGGTTACCTTTTGGAGGTTACCAAGAATTTTCTTGGTAATGCTATTTATTGATGCAATAGCCTATCTTTTTTTTTTTAAATTAAGTACCAGCTTGCCTGCTATCAGTTCACCAGTCACCAATTAGCAAGCATTTATTACGTACATATATTGAACAGAATAAATTCAGAAGTATAAACATTACAGGTGATCCAAAGGGCAGCAATAGAAAGATATAGAAAATACTAGATGTAGGTAAGTAGTATTTGTGTACAAGAAATGGCACAAACATTTCTAACAAGTTCATGTAGAATTAGAAAAGAAGGTGGGGCTATCATAGAGAATGAAAGCCAATAAATAAATAGCCCAAATTCTATACAAATGATCTTGAGACATTAGAAGAATCAAAGGAATCTTCTGTCTTCTAAAGCTTTTGTGCTCTATGAGCTGCAGTAGTGCTGTGACTCTCCTGTGTCACTGCTGTGATTGTAAATTCTTAAGGTTTTTTTTTTTAACCTAGTCCTTTGCAATTCCTTGCAATGCTTCCTATTTTCCTTTTGGCTGTATGATTTATTTCTGTGTGAGTCATCTATATAAGGAACTGATTCAAATTTATCAGAAAAAAGAACCATCCTCCAATTGATAAATGGTCTGAGGATATGAACAAATCGTTTTCAAGGGAAGAGACCCGACGTATCTATAGCCATGGAGAAAACTGCTCCAAGTCATTACTAATTAGAGAAAGACAAATTAAAGTGATTCTGAAATTCCACCTGCTGTAAGAAATGAGGAAATAGATCATTTCAAAAAGACACGGAAAAACATACGAACTGATGGAGAGGGAAGGGAACAGAAACAGAAGAACAATTTATGCCAAAACAGTAATATTATAAAAATGAATAATTTGGGGGACTTATAAAATGAGGATTGAAATAAGTAGGATTAGAACAATTTATGACTATACTACAACACTATAAAAGCAAACAACTTTGAAAACTTTAAGACATGTGATCAACACAGTGACTATTCATGTTAGCAGAAGAGCAATGATGCTGCCACCCATTACAGAGAAGTGATAGGTTATGGAAATTATACATACACAAAGAGACAGAGAGAGAGAGAAAGAGAAAGAGAGAGAGAGAGAGAAGGAGAGAGGGAGAGAGCGAGCTCAGCTCTTCTGGGAATTTATTTTGCTTGACTATGCGTATTTATTTTAAGAATTAAAAAAAATAATGGGGTAGAAGCTGAGAGGGAGAGAGAATAAATTTCTGTTATTTTTTAAAAGTGAGGATACTATATATGAATTGTCTCATATGCTTTCACATAAGGTCACTGCATTAATAGATTAACTTAACTGTGGGTTTTTTTTTTCCTTTTAAGAGATCTCTCAATGAAGTGGGAGTAATCTGTAAATATATGTAATGTAAAAACAAAATATCAATAAAACTGGGAGTGACAAAATCAAAATGAATCAAAGTGGGTAAGGGTCACAGGCTTAACCAGTCTTGAGAGGTTCTCTTTGTCATGGCTATATAACCCAGTGATAGATGGTTTCTCTATCATTAATGGCTATAAATGACTTCCTTGGTACCTTTGCGCATGGGCTGTCACTGACCACCATTACTCATCTCTCTCTCCATTTCCTAATAAGATGATTTCTCTTTTGGAGAACCACACATACACACAAGTTTTAAAACATTTTTCTTTAAGTTTTGATTTCCAGATTCTAACTGTCCCTCACTCCCTATCCCCTCCCTGATTTGGTAAGCAGATATAGGTTCTACATGTGCAATCGTGTAAAATGTTTCCATGTTAATCATTTAGTATAAGAAGACTAGAATAAAGGAAAAATAATGAAAAAAAGAAAAAGTGAAAAATAGTATGCTTCAGTCTGTATTCAAATAATATCAGTTATTTCTCTGGAGGTGGATCGTATGTTTCATCATTAGTTGTTTGAGATTGTCTTAGATCATTGTATGGCTGAAAATAGCTAAGTGATTCACAGTTCTTCATCGAACAATATTGCTGTTACTGTGTATAATGTTCCGCTGGTTCTGTTCGCTTCATTTTGCATCATCAGTTCATGTATGTATTTCCAGGTTTTTCTGAAATCATGCTGCTTGTCATTTTTTATAGCACAATAATATTCCATTACAATCATATATCACAGTTTCTTTAGCCATTCCTCAGTTGATGGGAATCAATTTTCAATTCTTAGTCACTACGAAAAGAGATGTTATAAGTATTTTTGTACAAAGAGGTCCTCCCCCTCTTTTTTCTTTTTCTTTTTTTTTTTTTTTTGCATGTCATCCTTTTGTTTTGATAAAGCAAAGTTTCCCCAGAGTCGCATGGCTAGTGTCAAGTGCCTGAGGCTGGATTTGAAATCAGGTACTCCTGACTCCAGGGCCAGGACTCAATCCATTGTGCCACCTAACTGGCCCTATATCATCCTTTTGAAGGACAAATAGCTGTTTCACTTTCAGGAGGTCATGTTCTTGTCTCTTTGGAAAGGACCTCATATTCCATGATCCTTCTTCCCATTCTCCTCCCTGTCACATTCTTTTGCTCTCCAACCTCTGGACATAGGATTCTCTTCTATGTCTTTTTGTCCTTTTCCTTTTTTTTCTTTTAACCTTTAAACTCCACTTCTGTTTTTTTCTCTAGGAATACATTTTCCTTGATAATCTAGCAATTGGAAAGTTGTTGCACCCTCTTTACCTTTGCTTCTAGACACAACTACTCTTTGAATGTATCTAATTGTTACTTGGTCATGGCATAAAGACAAATATCATTAGTTTGTGTAGGTTAATGGCAGTATTCCCTTGCCCTCTAAATTTGTTATAAATGAAATCCTTAATCTTTAGTTTTTGATGGTAGCTTTTGTAGTCAACTCTAGTTAGCTGTTATTGCAAAACCCTGTTGACACTCCTTAGAAAAGGTTCCTGAGGCAGGCTTTAATTATTTCATTCATTACAATGATCAGAAGTCAAAGAACTTCACATTTGGATTATTTTATTAGGGCTCTCTCAAAATGTGTTGATGTTTCAGTTGAGTGTGAATGACTAAATCAGGGTTCATCTTGTATTAACAAATGGCCCGCTCATTTACAGGTTGTCAGAAACAAGCTTTAATGTATATTCAGACATAGACTTTTGTGACTAACAGATCTCTACTAATGTCACATTTTGATGTCTCATCATGGTATGGAAGGAGCCTTGGTTCTTAAAAGCTATGCTAGTGACTTACTAGCTCTGGTAATTCTGGCTAAGTTGGGAAGGATATAGGGACAGTTTATCTTTTGAGAACCAGCCTAGATAACCACAAAGCTCATGATTACTTGGCTATCGAGTACTGAATATTTTTAGGCCACAACAACTCAAGAAGACATCTACTAAGGCAGGGAGTTGGGATTTTTGCTGGTGGATGGGAGCACCCTGTACTAATGAAATCACAGCCCTTTGGAAGTTTGGAGGTGTGACTAGTAAAAAGTGCCAAGGTGGAAAAGTCATTTAGCCAAACCCTTACCCAGAGTACTAATAATATTTGAAAGACCTCTGGCAAGTAACAATTCAGTATCCTTTGCTTATAGATCTTTGTGGTAATGAACTTCTCCAACAAAGAGTTTATGTATATTAACTGGCCATTGTTAGCTGGAGAGGTAATGTTGCATAGGGGATAGAATTCTGGATTGGAATCAGGCAAGAACAGGGAGTAAATCATACCTCTGACACACACTGGCTATATGACCGTGGACAACCCACTTAACTATTCAGTGCCCACAGACAATATACTAAGTCTGTTTATGCAAGAGTTGCTGCACAAGGAGGTTCTACCTTGGGAGTTCCACATGCTGATAAATATACAGATCTAGATTCACATTCCTCTTCTTTCCTCTTAATTGATACCTGTATCTCAGAGTTTCCTACCTACTACACAGAAAATTACTTTGAAAGACTTAAAGTTCAATAAGTGAAATGGTAATTAGCAATAATAAAGAATAAAAATCCATATAAAAGAAAATATCAGATATTAATCACTTGAATTTGTAGGATTATAACATTCCTTAAAAATTAATGTGAATTCTGATATCAAACCAGCATATAGGTCAATTTAAACTTTTCTTATAAAAATTCAAGTTTTGACCTATATTTGATATATATCAACCTTCATGCTCCTGCTGCTCCTGGCAGTTACTGCCAACCGAGTGCAGAGCTAGATAAAATAACCCAGTGCTTAAGCAGCTAAAATTGTCTTGAAATTTCTTTGTTTTTATCTCTGATGGGACCTGGGTGCCTGGCCAAATGCACTGTAATAATAATTGCAGTCGTGTGTGTGTGTGTGTGTGTGTGTGTGTGTGTAAAACTTCATATACATTATCTCATGTGATCCTCATAACAACTTTATAAAACTATGTATTACAAGTATCATTACCCCTGCCCTCCCCATTTTTTTAAGTTGAGAAAATTGAGGCTTAGAAATATTAAGTGAACTTACCATGATTACATAGGTAGTAAAGTAGGAACACTGACATGTCAAGAGAGTGGAGGTGGAATTCAAACCTAGGTCTGTCCTTGCCAAATTCTAGCACTTTATCCTCAGAAATGTCTAATAAGAAATCTACTCCCCTCTGGAACCCCATGCTACAGTGCTTTCAGTATGGGATCTTTCATGTAATCATAATTATACAAATAGGACTTCAGTACTCCTTTCAGTGTGTTCTCCACTTTAAAAAATTAGCTTTTTCTATTTAGCAACTTGATCCAAATAGCAACTATTTATCTACAGGAAGTAATATGAAATCTAGAAATCTAGAAATCTAGAGCTCCCAAGCAGAAAGCTTCTCTATAGAAACTTACTTACTCCTCAGGAGTGCAGGGGCTCCTTCTTGATGCTCCTTACAAATATGGAGAGAAGCAAAGGAGGCAGCTGATAAGGCACTTCTCCCTTGGACTGATCCTCTTTACTTTCAATCACTTGCCCATTTTCTTCTATTAGAGAGAGCTTGATGAAGAAGTAATGCTCAGCAATTTGTAGAGTTAATTTAGTGGATGGTGTGAATTAGCTTAGTCGGTGTGAGACCCTCCATTCAGCTGGACACTATCTCCAAATTAAGAAAACTAAACTGAGATTGGTATTATGAGGCAGCATTATGACTCTAGGCAATCACTTAATTTTTCTATGCATCTGTTTTCTCATCTGTAAAAAGGAAAAAGTTAGACTCAATGGCCCCTTGCCTCTAAATGTACGATCCTATGATCGGTTCCTTTAGCAAAGCTGCTTGTCACCTATAGCTGAAGTGAGGGGGACTCATGTGTCAATGTATCCAATGTATAAGTCACTCAATTTGTGAGAAGACAAAATTAATCTTATGTGTTTTTTATCCTCTTTCATGTTATCTAGTTCATCCATTCAATTCAAACATTTATTAACCATCTAGTGCATGAAAGATACTCTGTTTGGATATGGGGAAACTAAGACAAAGAAAAAACCAGTTCCTGCCCTAGAGGAACTGGCAATATATTTGCTAATGTGATGTGTAGACTAATAAAACAAATTGAAGATAGTTAGATGACAGAAAGAATGCCAACAGCTCAAAGAAAAAGAAAGATTTCATGGAGGAGAAGGTACCTGAAATGTTACTTGAAGGACTTGAGAGGCAGAAATGAGAAGAAAATGCATTCTAGGCGTGAGAAAGAGCCTGTATAAATATATGGAGGCATGAAGAAAATTAACATTATGATGTATCATATTAATCTGAGATCCATCCTTTCCCCCTTTTGGTCAAACCCCACTTTGTTCAGTTTAGCTCACCTGGGCAATTTGTGAGGGGTATGATCCAGTAATGCGATCATTCCCAGTCCAAGACATTTGCTCCATAGCCAGCTTGGGCTGGACCCCTCCCAGGTGGGCCTCTCACTTCTTTTCACCCCGTAAACAGACAACCTGCTTGGGCTGGGCCCTCCCTAGGCTACAAGACTCTTGTCCTTGCTTTTCCTCATCAAAGTTAGGGGTGACTTGGTCTCTGAGGGGGAGGCCAAACCAGAGAGGGGAACCTGATTGAGATGTTTTTTATCTAGCTAAAATTGCTAGAGACAGCTGGGTCTCATACAGCAATTAGCATTTCTTAAGTGTCAGAGAGGGGTATAATCAGCCTCATCTGAAGGCTAGCCAACTTTTCCCAGCTGCAGAGGAATCCTATCACCTGAGGTTTAGTCCTGGCCCTTCAAAAATTGGGAGGAGCTGAGAACTCTTAACCCACCTCATCATCAAAATGTCTACCACAATTGGGAGTGCCTTGCCTTTGTCAGGGGAGGTCCAAATGACTTATTGTTAAGCCACTAAATCGAACTTGCTCAGGTTTCTGGATTACTGCTGAGGTGCTTGCATGACCTATTTGACTAACTATATAGGTATCACTGTTATTAAAATGATATGACCATTTGATATGAATTAAAATAAAAATGATCTTGCTCTGGAGAAAACTGTACCTGAGCATCATTTTTACTTGCCACAAGCAGGTGATGGAATGCAAAGTATGGAAAATGGCTTGTAGTTCAGTTTGTGTGGAATATAGAGGGTAAGAAGGGAATTAGAGTGAAATAAGGCTGGGAAGGCAAGTTATAGCCAGAATGTGTAGAGTCTTAAAAGTCAAGCTAAGGTGTTCGTATTTTATCCTGGAAACAATAGGGAACCAGTAAAATTTTGTTAGCAGGGGAGTGATATTATCAGATCTGTACTTCAGGAAGATTATTTTGGTGGCTGTGTGAAGAGAGGAGACACTAGATTCGGGAAGATCACTTAGGAGATTATTATAATAGTCTGAATTAGGCAATTAGGCACACCGGAATGAATACTCAAGCTTTATTGGTATAATTACGATTTTACAAAAGACCACATATTTAAACCAGTATAGCATGGGATTCCACAGGTGAATAGTTTTTTTTTATTAGACATTTATGAGGATAAAGTGCTAGAATTTGGCAAGGAGAGACCTAGGTTTGGATTCTGCCTCTGTCCTCTTGGCAAAGTTCACTATTTCTAGTTTACTAGCTATGTAATAACAGTAGTTCACTTAATATTTCTAAGCCTCAAATTTCTTATCTGTACAATGGGGAGGGTGGGGTGATGATACCTATAATACCTACTTTCATGATGACCTGAAATAAGATGCTGGGTGTTAGCTAAGTAGTAGATATAAAGGGATACATGGGAGAGATATGGATGTAACATCATTAGGTCTTGTCAACTCATTGATTATAGGGGGAAAAGGAAGGAAATGATGGATGACACTGACAGTATGAATCTGGTTGAATGGAATGATGGGAAAGGTTTGGAAGATGAGTGTTTTGAGGAAGGAAGATGAGTTCTGTTTTGGACATATTTAATTAAAAATGCCAATGGGATATAGTAGACAATTGGTTATAGAAGAGTGGATTTAGGAGAAAAATTAGGTCTGGATGTGTAGATTTTGGAGTCATCTGTGTGGTGATGATAGTAGAATTTATAGCCACAGACTCATTGACTGAGAGAGGAAATGGAAGGGGGGGAGAGAGAGAGAGAGAGAGAGAAGAGAGAGAAGAAGAGGAAGAGGAAGAAGAAGAAGAAGGAGGAGGAGGAGGAGGAGAACAACAACAACAACAACAAAAACAAGAAAGCTTTGAATCTTGGCGACTTAGGTTAGAAAAGAGATGATGATCCAGCAAAGGATGCTGAGAAGAAGCTGTCAGGAAGAAGTATGAGAGAGAGAGAGCAGTCTTATGGAAGCCAAGGGAGGTGAGGATATCTAGGAGGCTGGAGTGGTGTTAGAAACCACAGAAAGATCAGGGAAGATGACTGTCCACTGCACTGTTTCAGCAGCCATCACTGGTATATATATATATATATGTGTGTGTGTGTGTGTGTGTGTGTGTGTGTGTGTGTATGTGTGTATGTATATATATATATATGTGCATATACACACACATATATCTCTATATTTGTTTCTATGGCTATCCTAAGAGAAACCACTTTCTTTTGGATGATCTTGTAGCCTCAGAACTTGGAGGGATGATGTGATATTTCTGTTAACTTTGTTCAATGCCTTGTTATCAATCAAAAGTTCAGTTTCACATTCAGTACATTTTTTATTTTCAAAAGAACTTTTGGTGGTAGGGAATAATAAATTATACATTGAAGAGGTCCCATGTTTATCCTTCCCTAAAGCTAAAGCTTTGTCTGAAATAGCCTAGTATATTTCTTCTATCCTCTTCTCTACCCTGGAGAGGGTTTGTCAGAAGGGAGCACAGCTGTAGGTTTTGCCAATGATTTTATTTGTCAGAAGAACATGGAACTTATTACCTACATTTCTCTAATGGCAAAGTTCAGTTACCCATAACAGCTTTACTGTTCTACATAGACATTTTAAGAAATGAAGTGTTTTATCAGAAAACTTTCTTTAAATGTCAATGTAAACAACTAAACTTATGTAGTAAGTATTTATCCCTTCATTAATTTCAATGCATAAAGCATAACACTTTTTTTACTCCCTTCATCCAAATTCCCATCAGTAATGGGAATGGGAATTGGAAGATCTTCCCTGCCCCTTAATAGACCTAGGGGGGAGTTTGAAGCTCCCCTGCTTTGTAAGTAAACTCTGCCCCTTAGAGCCCACAGGAAGCTTCCCTGCTGGGAAGATAATCTCTGCCCCCTGATAGGCTGACTGTGGTTACATGGAGCCTGTGGTGGGAGGAGTTTGCTGAGGAAAAGTAGAGCCCACAGAGAAGCTGGTAGAGAGTGAGGCTGACAGCTGGGGGCAGTGGAGGACAGAGGAGCTTAGAAAAGGAGTCAGAGAGGCTTGTGAGTAAATATTAATCTTGTTTTGGTTTGTGAGAAGGCTAAAGGATGCTGTGGCTCTCAGCAATGTTATGGCTTCTAAATATCTTTGGTACTTCGGCTTACTGGTTTTGGGATTTGGTTTTCTGGTGTCTAAATCCTTCATCTTTATCCTTTATCTGGAGAGTCTGCCATATTTTGTGATGGAATATAATGCAATAGTTATAGTCATGGTCTCATCGTGATTGTGGGCGCTGTAAATATTACATTGGCACTACACCATCAAGAATGTGTTTTTATTTTAATGGTCTTGGGATTTATTCCATTAGAAAATGTCCAAGCTAGGGTTTATTTGCCCTTTTGGACTTTGATCTTTCTTAGGTAAGATCTTTCAGACTCTTTGCCCTCAAACAGGTAGGCATCTGGTCTGCCACACTGGCCTGGCCTTGATGGGGTGCAGGTAAGGAGCTTGCCCTGCTGGAACTGTTCCTCCAGAAGTGGGCCCATCCTGGCCTTCTTCTGCTCCTCATATTTCTAATAGATCTTCTTTGCTTTTTATTTAAAATTTCTTCCTTTCTAGGAGTCAACTTTGCTCCTCTCCTCTGGCCCAAGGGCAGCACGTAATGGGACTCACACCACTGGCCATATGGGGTGCTAGAGATGAGCAAGATACAATCCTTCACCAGTGTCTTGGTCCAGACCAGCTCATTTTTGGATGCATTGTAGACCACATCGGTGATCCTTGTTTTTCAGGCGCAGTGCTCAGAGCCATAGGAGAGGTTGCCCATGTCCAGCCTCAGTGCCCGGTACTTTTTGTTGCCTCATTGAACTTGTATGGTGTGGATGTGGTGGGGGCCGATCTTGGCGTTGGCTTACCCCCATCTTGTGGATTGTCCCAGGAGATCCCCATGATCAGCACAGGCTACAAAGAGCTGTATTCACTTTTGTTAATTTTTCCATATCAATCAGTCAACAAGCATTTATTAACCATCTAGCAGGTATCAGGAATTGTTCTAGGTGCCAGGAATGAAATAGTCCCTACTTCCAGGGTCCTTATATTTTCACACAATTATACTTAGAATTCTTCCTTTTTTCTTTTCTTCTTCTTGCATTGGTGGATATAGTGCCCCACACTAAGGAAATCACAGCCCTTTTGAAGTATGGAGGTGGGACCGGTAGAAACAGAATTGTCGAAGTAAGAGTTGTGTAAAGAGTTGTATAAAAACCTTTAATCAAAGTACTGATCCTGTTGGAAAGATTCCAGGCAAGTAGCAAACCAGTATTCTCTGCTTATAGATCTCAGTGATAATGAACTCCAACAATGTGCTTATGCCTATTAACTTGCTGGTGTTACCTGGAGAGGTAGTGTTCCATAGTGGATAGATTTCTGGAATTGGAATCAGGAGAGAGCAGGGTTTAGGTCCTGTCTCTGATGTATCCTGGCTCTGTGACCATGGGCACAGTTATACGGCAAATCAAGTGCTAGCATATGAGATACAATCAATAAGTTCTATAAAAGAAGAGACTATCTACCATAGAGCAGAGTTACCAGAAAGGTTTTATGGGCCTTGATAGATGGATAGGATATAAACAAGCAAAAAGGAGAAAGCAGAATACTTTTTTTCTTTTGAAATATATTTTTATTATGAACTGAACTTTATATAGTAATTGTGTTCAAAATTTTAATTAATGTTGGGGAAACTGAAAAGCAGCCTGAAAGAAAGTAGGTATAGACCAATATCTTATAACATTTAACAAGATGAGGTCAAAATGGGTAAATGACCTAGATATAATGGGAGATATCATGAGTAAATAAGAACATGGAACATATTGCCTATCAGATTTATTAATGAGTCAAATTTGTGAATGAATTAAATAAAGCAATCATCAAGAGATGTCAAAATTGATCATTTTGATTAAATTAAAAAGGGTTTGTACAGATAAAACCAATGTAGCCAAAATTAGAAGGAAAGCAGAAAATCAGGAAAAAATTTTTGTGGACAGTTTCTTAGATAAGGGCCCCATATCCCAATATATAGAGAACTATTTTCAAATTTATAAGAATATGAGTTATTCCCCAGTTGACAAATGGTCAAAGGATATGAACACGTAATTTTTAGAAGAAGAAATCAAAGCTATATGTAATCATATAAAAAATGCTCTAAATCATTATTGATTAGGGAAATGCCAATTAAAACAACTTTGAGATACCATCTCACACCTGTCAGATTGCCTAAAATGACAGAAGGGAAAATATTGGAGGGAATGTGAAAAAATTGTGACACTAATAACCTATTGGTGGAACTGTGAACCCGCCCAACCATTTTGGAGAGCAATCTAGAATTATGCCCAAAGAGTTATGAAACTGTATATATTTTTTGATCCAGCAATACCACTATTAGGTCTATTTCCCAAGGTGATCAGGGAAAATGGAAAGAAAAAAATATTTATATTTATTATAAATAAAATATTTATAACAGCTCTCTTTGCAGTGGCAAAGAGCTAGAAACCAAGGGGATGTTCATCAGTTGGGGAAAGGCTGAATAAGTTGTAATATGTGTTTGTGCTAGAATACTATTGTGTTGTAAGAAATGATGAGTAGGTTGCTTTTAGGAAAAAACATAGGAAGACTTTTGTGAAATAATGAAGAGGAAAATGAGCAGAACCAAGAGGACATTGTATACAGTAACAGCAATATTGTTCAAAGAGTAACTATGACAGACTGTATCAGAAAGAGAGAGGGAGGGAGAGAGGGAGAGAGAGAGAGGGAACCATTTTTGAAGGCAGAGTGTTTTTAAGTATCAGGAGGGATGTGAGCCAAAGCATGGAAATAGGAACTGGTATAGAGTGTCGGGTACAGTGAAGAAACTAGCCTGGCACGGACAAACCGTTTGTATTGGGAATGAATATGTAAAGTGGGGTTAGATTAGGGAGGGCTTTGAAAAGGCATATGGTTTATTTTTGGCTCATCTAACTCTACACTGAGTTGTTAATTTTTCTAATACTGCTTTTAGTCCTAGGGAGAAGCAGCATGATGTAATGAAAAGAAACTTGGATTTAGTGTTTAAAGACTGACGCTGGAATCCTGGCTATGCTACTTAATGTCTTTGTGGCTCTGGGCAGATTATTTATCTTTTTTTCGGACCTCAGTTTGCTCATCTGTAGGACAATTATGTTGATCTAAATGAAATCTAAGGTCTCTTCTAGCCCTAAATCCTGTATTTCTAAGCTCTTGGCAGCTTATATATGCTGAGACACTCAACATCATTGGTCTTCTTTTCATTCTTGTTAAATCCATCCTTTGCCTCTGATGTTCCTTTTTTTAAAAAATTTAATTCCCAGAGGATCAGGAATATTTTCATATTAGTCCTAGAGATGATACATTAAGTAGTGTATCCATTGCCTTTAAAACAATATTTTATTAAATATTTCCCAATTACATGCAAATATTTTTTTAACATTGACCTTTAAGATTTTTGAGTTCCAAATTCTCGCCTTCCCTCTTTGCCTCCCATCCTTTCACCCCTTTACCCTTCTGGAAAAGGCAAGCAATTTGATATTGATCATACATATGAAGTCTTTCAAAACATATTTCAAAATTAGCCATGCTGCAAAATAAAACATAGAAAAAAAAACCCCAACAAGAACAAATAAAGAAAGTTTTTTAAAAAAGTATCCTTCATTCTGCAATTATTGTTTATCACTTCTTTCTTTGGAGGTGGATAGCATTTTTCAAGATGGGTCCTTTGGAATTATAGATCATTGTCTTGATCAGAGTAGCTAAGTCTTTCACAGTTTATTATCATTACAATATTGCTGTTACTATGTACAGTGTTCTCCTGGTTCTGCTTACTTCACTTTGCATCAGTTCATGTAAATTTTCCCAGGTTTTTCTGAAACCCCCCATTCATCATTTCTTATAGCATAATAGTATTCCATTACAATCATATACCATAACTTGTTCTGCCATTCCCTGTTAATGGATATCCTCTTCATTTCCTACTCTTTGCTACCACAAAAGAGCTGTTATGAATATTTTTGTACAAATAAATCCTTTTCCCTTTTATTTATTTTCTTTGGGATATAGATGTAACAATGGTGTTACCAAGTCAAAAGGTATACAGAGTTTTATATTTCTTATATTTTATGTTTCTGTAATATTTCTTCTATTTTGTATTTCTTTGGGTAGTTCAAAGTGTTTCCCAGAATAGCTGGACCAATCCGCAGCTCTGCCAATAGTGCATTAGAAGCCCCATTTTTCAACATCCCCTCCATCATTTGTCATTTTCCTTTTCTGTCACATTAGCCAATTGGATAGTTATTTTAAATGACATTTTTCTAATCAGTGATGATTTAAAGCATTTTTTCATGAGACTATCAATAGCTTTGATTTTTTTCATCTAAAAACCGCCTGTTTAACTAAGAAATGGTTCTTATTTTTGCATTATCTCAGTTCCCTATATGTTTGGAAAAGGAGACTTTAATGAGCCACTATCAGAAAAGCTTGTTATAAAATTTTCTTCCAGTTTCCTGTTTTCCTTCTAATTTTGACTGCATTAGTTTTGTCTGTGCAAAATTTTTTTAATTTCATGTAATCAGAATGATCTATTTTATTTCCTATGGTTCTCTCTATTTCTTGTTTGGTCATAAATTCTTCTCTTATCCATAGATCTGACAGTTACATTTTTCCATGATCCCCTAATTTTTTTTATGATACCACCCTTTTAAAAATCATTTATCCATTGACCTTGTTATACAGTATGAAATATTGTTCTATACCTAGTTTCTGCCAAGTTTTCCCAGAAATTTTGATCAAATTGTGAATTCTCATCCCAAAAGCTTGGGTTTGGCATTTATCAAACACTAGATTACTATGATCATTCACTACTATGTGTTGTATGACAGCTAGCTGGTGCAGTGGATAGAATGCTGGGCCTGTTCATATCTGGCCTCAGATATCTATCTAATAGCTGTATGATCCTGGGCAAGTCACTTAACGCTTTTGTCTCAGTTCCTCATCTGTAAAAAGAGCTGGAGAAGGAAATGGCAAGCCACTCTAGTATCTTTGCGTAGAAAACCCCAAATAGGGTCACGAAGAGTTGGATATGACTGAAATGACTGAACAACTGTCCCTGGGTTTGTTTAGGGAAGGTAGATTCCCACACATTTCATATCATTCATAGTGATTTTAAATGATCTTTTTTTTATCTCTTGATGGGTTTTGTTATAGTATATAGAAATGCTGATGATTTATGTGGGTTTATTTTATATCTTGCAATTTTGCTATGATTGTTAATTGTTTCAGCTAGTTTTTTACTTGATTCTCTAGGTTTCTCTAAGTATACCATCATATTATTTGCAACAAGCATTTATTAGACATCAGCTATATGCAAGGCATTATGGTCAACCCTTTACTTGTATCATTTTATCCTCAAAATATCTCTATAAAAGAGAAAGGAGAAGCAAAGGGAAAGGAAAAAGCATATATTAGGTCTTCACTATGTGCCAGGCAGTTTGTTAAACACTTTACAAATATAATTTCATTTTATTTTAAAAACATCTTAACAAAGAGAAGGGGGTAAGGAAGGAAACAGGCAGCTAGAGGTGGTACAATGGAAAGAGCATTGAGCTTGGAGTCAGGTATACCCGAATTTAAATCCAGCCTCTGATGCTCACTATCTGTAGGACCCTAGACAAGTCACTTGACCTTTCTCACAGTTTCTTTATCTTTAAAATTGGGATTAATGCAGTGGGTGTGTCTCAAGTCTCAAATGGATCTGATTTTATGGACTTCAGAGTTCCCTTCAGAGGTATACAGCCTAACCCATCCATACCTGTTCCAAATGTAGTGGTTCCACTATCCTCATTGGCTTAATTGAAGGTGAATTTAAGACAAAACAAAAGGTAGGCTAAGGAAGTGAGGTTGGTGTGCTCTACCCACCTAGTCCACATTTCTTTGTTTTTTATTTTTGTAAATATCTGTCAGCAGCAAAGCCTGAGTGCTTTGGTGTTTTTATTTGGCCCATGAAAACTTAGTTTTTCTACAGGTACAAGAAATGGCTTGCTGATAGGGGAGAAGAAGGAGATATATTTGGAAATAATGGTGATATATAAATAATAGATATCAATACAAATTAAAAAAAAACCTTGGGCACAGCTATTGTAATTTTTTTCACTTCTGGTTAATTTTAGAATGGTCAATAAAAATACAATGATGTATGTGTCCCATTAACTTTGATTTTAATATTTCTGTTAATTAATAAAAACCTGCAGGACACACATACCTCTTCACACATCTAATAGGCTGACATCTTTTTGCTTAGGGAAATCTGTATTGAGGGGAAATGGTGTATTTTTTAATCTGTTTTTTGTCTTTGTGCTGGTTGCTGTTCTGTAAAGGATCCTGGCTATCTGGAGTATATTTAGTTCATTCAGCTGGGACACTTTCTTAATGGTACAGAGAGAACCAATTGTATCGTTTATATTGGAATTGAGAATTCTTCCTCCCTCAAGAATATTATAATCTCAATTTATTGTTTGCGGCATCATTGCTTTTGGAAAAATACAAAATGTGTTTTCTCTTCTCCTATTCAAGTGGGCAGTTTTTCAAATGGACCATAACACCAGCTTTCTCCAAAAGTATTGGGCTACATCTCAGCATTGCATTCCAAAAAACCTCATAAAAATGAGAACAACAAGCAACAGAATGAATTCAAGGAAAGAAAAAAGGAGCTTTTAAAGGAGGGTTTTTTTTTTTGGTACAGTATTCTACAAAGCTTTGACTTCCAGAAGTCTAAGCATTTTCATAACAAAGCATACATTTATATAGTATGTTTTGTTTTCATAACAACCCAGTGTGGCATGTAGTGAAAGTATCATTATTCATGCTTGATAGTTGGAGAAACTGATGTTCACGGATATTAAATAACTTACTCAGGGTCACACAGATAGAAGGCAAAATGAGGCCTTGAATTCAAGTCTTCTAATTCTATATTCATTGCTCCATCCACTATTCTGTGTTAGGAGTCCAGCTCTGCCCTTTCCTATTTCCTAGTTCCCTCCCTGAGTATGGTAATTATCAGCACTTTCTGCTATCCGAATGTCAATTAATTCACCAAGGCCTTTAATTTTCATATCCACTGGTTTATAGATGATATCATAGAGTGCCTTCAAGTACTGTGTTTGCTTAAAATGGGACACACCTCAGCTGAGAAGTGTCTACCTCTTTTGGTCCCAAGGGCAGCTAATACCCAGGAACAACAGCACCAACTACAGCAAGAATGAGATAACATTTGTAAAAACCTCTTTACTTAGTGCCTGGCAAACAGTAAGGCACTATAGAAGTGCTTATTGTACCTCCTTTCCCCTTCTCAAGAAATAATAAATGTGCCCCCAGATAAGCTTTATGATTCATTATAAGAAAAAGAACCCAATAATTAAAACATATTCTTTTGAATGGGGTGAAAATTAATAGTAACTCAGATGTGGTAGACATTAAAAATACAAGTGAGGGATCAGAGTCCATCTATCCCAATTTATACTCTTTCTGCGTCACCTGAATAAGGCTTCTTCCCACTTAGTATGCAAGGAGCAAAGGTAGCAGCAGGGTTCTTACTTGCCCTCGTTGACACAAAATGTTGCTGGAGTGCAAAAGTGGGAGAACGTCTGGTTTGCCTAGAAGAAAATGAGTGAGTAGTCTGGGGATTGGTTTACCGGCAGATGGAAAGAGTAGGAAGAATCTGTATTTCCTCTTCCTCACACTAAGCTTCCACTCCCTTCATCTCTTTCTACCTCACAGAAGGAGCACATGGGTTTCATTTTTATACCCTTTATATTCACTACCCAGAGTCAAAGCCCTGCCAGACTAGGGCTAGTTTTAGCTCTGTACCATAGAGAAAAGAAGACTCACTTATATTTAGAGTCAGAAGACAGGTTCAAATCCCAGCTCTGGTAATTATTATTATTGTGTATTTGTGACTTTGGTAAAAATTGCTTAATCTCTTTAGGCCTCAGTTTTTTCATCTGTAAAGTGAGGAGTTTGGACTTGATCTCTAAGAGTTTTCCAGTTCTAAAACCTATGACCTGCATACTTCCCCCGCCCCCTTTTTTTTTAAACTGAAAAAACAGTGGTTTAAATTTGGTCTAAATTCATCAAAGGAATAGGTATTGGATCAGGTCACTTTAAAGGGTCAGTTACAGTATTTTCTCTTATTCCAAAATTTAATACAAACAGACAGGCAAGTAAAACAATGCTTGGCAAGAGGGCGCTTTTGCCAACTGTTGTCCCTTATAAGACTTCTTTGTAGTCTTGTCTTCAGTGAAAATTGGCAGTTAAATTTTTAAACCTTGGCCAAAGATCATAAGCTCATTCTGTTGTGCTTTTTTTGTATTGGTCTTTTTGGCTTGTTAATATGGAAGTGAGAAAAACAAAAATTTGAAAACAAAATATCGGTTCCCTCTCTAGAAATCTAGAAACGTAATAGCTCATTGGGATGATATGACAAATTTCTATTTTTCTTTTTCTTCCTTCCTTCTTTCCTTCCTTCCTTCCTTCCTTCCTTCCTTCCTTCCTTCCTTCCTTCCTTCCTTCCTTCCTTCTTCTCTTTTACTTTCTTCTTCTTCTTCTTCTTTTTCTTCTTCTTCTTCTTTTTCTTCTTCTTCTTCTTCTTCTTCTTCTTCTTCTTCTTCTTCCTCTCTGTCTCCCTCCCTCCACCCCTCCCTCCCTCTCTCTCTCTTTCTCTCTCTCTCTCTTCCTCCCTCCCTCCTTCCGTCCCTCCCTCTCTCTACCACCCCACTCTTCTCCATTGGAAGCATTTTGTAAAGAGAATGTGGCACATATAATTTTCTATAAGCAAACATGTCCTAGAAGCAGCAGGCTCTTCCTATTTTTCTCTTCCATTCACTGAATTACTCTTTCCCTCAAACCCTGTGTTTTTGGGTTAAGGTATTTAAGCTTTGCAGAAGTATAGGAGTTCATCATATGATGACAAACAAGTCTTTGTCTAGGATTCGTTAGAGAAAGGACATACATTTTTATTCCTCTCCTTCCCCCATGCACATAGCCTTTCCCTGCGTTCCAAGCAGGTTAAAACAGACATCCAAAGAATAAAGGGGTCATAAGAGGCCAGCCTGGCTGTGTGTATATGAGGCTTTTAATAACAACTGACAGAGCCCCTTACCTGTCTTCCTAAATAACTGCTCAGTAGTAGAAGATTGAGGTCCTCCAAAGTAGGGTTTCTGGGGTAGCTCTTCTTCACCATAAACAGAATCATAGAATCACAGAATGAAAACATTGGAAGAGACCTCAGAGGTCACACATTCCAACTCAAATGTGAACAAAAATCTCCTCTTACTACTTCACCAACAAGTGATTATTCAGCCTCTCTTGAGAACCTCAAATAAAGGATGGCCCGCTTCTTCTTTCTAAAGGTAGCCCGTGCCATTTTTGGATAACTCTAATTGTTCACAAGTTTTTCATTATGCAATTGGTTCATTGAGCTTGCTAGCCTCTAAAAACTCAAGATCTTTTTTCAGATGCACTTCTAGCCACATCTTGTGTTTTTGGGGCTGATAATTAGGTTATAATAGTCACTAACAGTAGCTAATGTCTATATAGTGTCTACTATGTGCCAGGCGTTGTGCTAAGAGCTTTACAATTATTGTTTCAATTCACCTTCACAACTACCCTGACGTGTAGGTGCTATTATTATCCCCATTTTATAGATGGGGAAACTGGGACAAACAGAGATTAAATGACATGTTAGGGGTCACTTGACTAGCAAGTGTCTGAGGTCCTATTTGAATTCAGATCTTCCTGACTTCACCACCCAGAAGAATTAAATTTCATATTGATAGATTTAGCTCAATACTCTAGCTCATGTTTGTTACTGTGGATACTTCCTGACAAAAAAACTCAAATAACACCCTTCTCCCATCCCCCTATTAAGTTAATTCCCTGAATACAATTAAGCACAAAATTCTGGTAGAATAGTTGCAATTGATAGTATGTCACTTTTCACTTTTGTCTACAGAAAAGAAAAATACATATTTTAATTTTGATAGTATGGTTCCAATATTACCTCTTGTATCTGGCAAACTTCTCTTGCCTCTTAGGCAAGTGTGTATCTGTTTTAACTTTGGTGTTATAGGTATTGTTCTTTTGACTCTGCTTTCTTTAATCTCTATGTCTTCATATAAGTTGTTCTATGTTTCTCTGAATTCTTAATATTGGTCATGCCTCATGGCACAGTATTTTCCCAGTCTTTATAGGCCATTATTTAGTCATTTGCAATCACTGGGCACACATTTTGCTTCATTTTTTAAAATTCCATTAATATTTTTCAATCAGCAAAAATCTGCCTTCTTACCCTCTCCCTTCCTTAACCTCCAGCTGAGGACAAAAGAAAAACCCCTGTTATAAACATGTGTAGTTAAGCAAATTTCTGAATTGACCATGTACAAGACCAATGTCTCAATTTCCCTCTAAGTCCTTCTCTCTATCAGGAAATGTGGAGCATGCTTCATTATTAGTGCTCTGGAATCATGTTTGGTCATTATGCTGATTAGAATTCCTATTTTTTCAAAGTTTTTTTTGTCTTTATCATATTGTTGTCATTGTATTTGTTTCTGTTATTGTGTGTGTGTGTGTGTGTGTGTGTGTGTATTCTTCCCTTATTTGACCAGTTCAGATGAGAGTAAGGTTACAATGTCATCTCCCTTCACTCCTTGTTTATAGAGATGTTTACTGCACCCTGATTATATCATATTTTCCCCTAACCTTGCTTTCCTTCATTCCCCCCTCCCCCAATTGTATCCCTTTTCCCCTCCCTTTCCATTCTTCTTTTAGGATGGTCAAGATATAATAGGACCACTCCCAGGCATTAGACTACCTCTATGACACTGATGATATTAGGTCTCAGAGGGACATAGATATCATCTTCCCCGTATTTGAATATAGGCACTTTATCTTTGTTTAGTCCCTTACCATTGTTCATTTGTGTTTAATTTTTTATGTTTTTCTTAATTCTTGTGTTTACATTTCAAAATTTCTTCTCAGTTCTGGTCTTTTCATCAGTAATTCCTAGAAGTTTTTTTTTTAATTTCATTATACATTTATTTTTCTCCTGGTAGCATTATATTCTATTTTACTGGGTAAGTTATTTTGTCTGTCAGCCTATATATCCTTTGCCTTTTGGAAATTTTTTTTTTCTTTTTGGAGGGCAGTTGGGGTTAAGTGACTTGCCCAAGGTCACACGGCTAGTTTTTGTGTTAAGTGTCTGAGGCCAGATTTGAACTCAGGTCCCCCTGACTCCAGGGCCGGTGCTCTATTTATTGAGCCACCTAGCTGCCCCCTGCCTTTTGGAATATTTTACTCCAGGATTTCGGTTCATTTATAGTAGTAGCTGCTAAATCATGTGTGATTCTGAATGTGACTCCTCTTAGTTCTTGGATTCTTTCTTCCTGGTCGCTTGTAATATTTTTTTTTCCTTTGGCCTATAAGCTCTAGATTTTTGCTATGTTGTTCTTGGGAATTTTAATTTTGATGTTTCTTTCAGGAGTAACTGATAGATTCTTTTTACTCCTGTGTTGTTCTTTGATTCTAATAGATCTGGGCAGCTAGACTTTTTTAGGTCATGGCATTCAGATAATTCATAAATGTTTTTCCTTGATCTGTTTTTTCAGGTCAGCTGCTTTTGCTATGAGATACTTTATATTTTCTCCTTCCCCCCCACCCCCAAGTCTTTTGAATTTACTTTATATTTCTTGTCTCATATCTCTTTAGCCTATTCTAATTTTCAGGGTGTTTGGTGCTTGAACAAGGTTTTAGAACTCTTGGGCTAAACTGTTCATTTCCTTTCCAGTTCCTTATTCTATAACTCTCATTTCTTTTCCAATTTTTCCCCTCAAGCACTATCTTTCATTTATTAAAAATATTTAAGGGGGTGGGTAGGTGGCACAGTGAATAAAGCACCAGCCCTGGAGTCAGGAAGACCTGAGTTCAAATCTGGCCTAAGACACTTAACACTTACTAGCCTTGTGACCTTGGGCAAGTCACTTAACCCAACTGCCTCTTCCCCCCCAAAAAGCAAAAAAATATTTAAAACTTTTTAAGGCTTCATATCATCCAGGAATTCTAGATGAGTTTGTTCCTAGAATGTGTTTTTCTCTGAGGCTTTGCTTGTAGGCGTTGTGGAGATATTCTCTTTTTCTACTTTTGTGTCCCGAGTATCCTAGTCACCATAATAGACTATTATGATGGCTTTTTTTTTTTTCCTATTCTTACAGGCTACTTCCTGACTTTAGATTTGAGTCCTACACACTTCTGGAGGAAAGGTCTGGGTGGTCTTATTGCTGCTTTCTTGGGATATTGAGTGTTGGGTTATTCTATGATCTCCTGGACAGACTGGGGACCTACAAGCTTTTCAGTGCCCCCCAAATGATCTGATACAGAACAAAATCCGAAGGCTGCCTCCACCTAGTGTGTGCTTTGTAAATTCCTGACCTCTTTTTGGATCTGAGCAACAGTGGAATGCTGTTGGAAGCCCTGCTAGCTCAAAGGGATAGAAATGTGGACTCCCCTTTGGTCTGGGATTCCTGCCCTGGTTATTCTTCTATAGGCTTCAGGTTGGACTTGGGGCTAGAACTAAAACTCCCCTCTGTGACATATGAAAAGTTTGAGAGACATAGTTTCTGGGTAATTAATCATCTTATTAATCATGCTAGCACTAATTAATAAAAGGATCAGTGGCATTCTTGAATATCAAAGATCCCTTCTGGAATCCACTTAACAATATATCCTTGGAAGAGTGGGTGTTCCTTAGAGTATCAGTCAACAATGATTAGTTAACAATCAATGAGAAAGATGCATGTTATAATGAGAGGTGGACCTATCCTAATGAGGGGCTGGGATTTCATCACTCATGGGCAAAGAGAGACTATATCAAGCCAGACCACCTGTAGCCTTGGGCAATCTAGCCTGCCTGGTACAGTGCTCCATAACCACTATCCTGGTCAAACATTGTCCCCAGTGTCTGCAGACAGGAATCAAATGAATGAATTTTTTGATACTTGCTCCTTGTTAAAGGTCATTAGCTAAAGTTACAGATATATATGCATGTTATTTTAGTGTCATGTTTTATTATGCATGTACACAAAAACATGTTCTGAGAGTTAAATTGGATTTTTTTTTACAACTGTTCATTTTGAATATTGAATGGAAGAATGGTATGTCTTAAAGAATTTCATGGTTGTCAATGACATGGTTGGAAATAATAGTGACCCAGAGATTCCATTTTAGTAACTTTACTTACTTAATTCCAAATCATTTTCCAGAATAGATGAATCATTTCATATCTCAACCAGTGGTTAATTAGCATACCTGTCTTATCCAGAAATGAGTTTTTCCATCTTTCCACATCTTTTCTAACTTGATGAATATAAAGTGTCTAGGTCTTTTGGTACTGACTCTACATTTAATGTATTAACTCTAATGCATAAACTCCTAACATTGAGTCATCTGAAAATTTTAGAAGTGTGCCATTTAGGCCTTTATCCAAGCATTGTTCCATATCAAACCCAGCAGTCTGAAAAATGCCACTCTTGCTGCTTATTCTTGGGAGCCTCTGTAGCAGCAACCCACACTGGGACATGCAGGATAGCTGCTAGCATAGGTTCTTAGAAACTGGTTTATGAGGAAAGATAGCTGTTTAAGGTATCAACAATCTTTTTTTTTTTTTTTTGAGGAGGGAAGGCAAGGCAGTTGGGGTTAAGTGACTTGCCTGAGGTCACACAGATAGTTAAGTATAAAGTGTCTGAGGCCAGATATGAACTCAGGTCCTCTTGACTTCATGGCTGGTGCTCTATTTACTGCACCAGCTAGCTGCCCCTTAACAATCTTTTTAAATTACATTCAGTAGTTCAGGGGAAAAGTCATTACCCTGAACTTCAGAGAAAATACAGAGAAAATACAAGCAGAGAAATAATACCAACAGACAGGGCTCTGACTGCATGAGTCAACTATATACTTTACATACACCCCTGGATTGAGAACCTTTACATCTGAGCAGGTGGGGAGCTCTGAACATGCAGCCACTTAGAATCTCCACCAGGGAATTACAAGATCCTTCTCATAAGTGAGCCCCCAAAGCTAAATACCAACTCAGAGTATATATACATTTCTCAGAGCCAGAAGGCATCACAACCCTAATGACTCAGTACCTAATTAGAAATGAGCAAAAGGCAGATCCTATACATGATTGTATGCCACGGGGGGGGGGGGGGGATGGGGAGGAGGGGGAGAAAAATCTGAAACTCAAGTGACTCTGGAACTGAATCTCGGAAACTAAAAGTAAACAAACAAGTCAATAAAATAAATAAATAAAAAAGAAATTAGCAAAAGGTGTGAAAACCTTCCTATAAGCAAGCATCCCTTAAGCAAACTTCCCTTAATGGGCTCCATGTGAGGCCTATTAATGGACAGAGAAGATCTTATATCTCATTAATATTGCCTGAATGGTCATGAACCCAGAAGTGACCTCTGTTTTTTCCATTTTGTTGCACACTTCCCACAGTCCCCCTTAATTAAATCCCAACTTTTAAAATGACATATATATACCTCACAGGAACTGGAGTTGTTTTTCCCATGAATACTCAGGTCCTGGATCCAGATATCCAGGAAAATGTAGAACTTTCCTCTTTTGCTCATATGTGCTCTATTGGTCATAGATAATAATATGAAGCCGAACAGGGCCAGCCACGTGTGGATCCCTTTGACACTCTGTTAAGCCTCCTTCCAAGTTGATATAATTCTATGTTCAACTCTATTTCAGCATCCACGGACATTAGCGCGGTGCCTGGTACGTAGTAAGTGAGTAATAAATGCTTGTTGACTAACTGACTGTATCATGCCAGATATCATTGACTCTTTTTTTGTTTTCTTTTTTCTTTTTGGGGGGCAGTTGGGGTTAAGTGACTTGCCCAAAGTCACATGGCTAGTTTTTGTGTTAAGTGTCTGAGGCCGGATTTGAACTCAGGTCCTCCTGACTCCAGGGCCGGTGCTCTATTCACTGTGCCACTTAGCTGCCCCTATCATTGACTCTTAAGTGAGGTTCACATATGTGAATAAATGTATTGTTGTTCAGTTATTTCACTCCTGTCTGACTATTCATGACCTCACTTGGGATTTTCTTGGCAAATATAGTAAAGTGGTTTGTCATTTCCTCTCCAGCTCATTATACAGGTGAAAAATGAGGCAAACAGGGTTAAGTGACTTGCCCAGGGTCACACAGCTAGTAAGTGTCTGAGGTCAGATATGAATTCAGAAAGATGAGTCTTCCTGACTCAAGGCTGGTGCTCTATGCATTACGGCTCTGCCAAGCTGCCCTGCATGACTGTGTAGGAATCTGGAAATACAACTTTTTTCTCTCCTCTGCCATCATCCTCTCTCTACACAGCCTGTAACCACGTAGTATAAGAGACTCTCAGAACTCAGAAGTGGAAAAACATCTGAGGGTACATTTTTCTTGGTCCTTCTTGTTCCCCTTCTTTTCGCAGGGATGTATTTGAACATAATGAGACTAATCCTGCCTATTAATTAGGGTGCTGTTTGAACCCTCTTTGCCATCTCTAATCCTGTTGCTCGGCATTGAGGTTTCCCTGATGTATTATAGGCCTTAAGGCCTGCTAGGAAGAGAGAATATGCTCAGATTTTACAAGTACATGAATCGCACACATTCTCATTTCTTAGTCCTCAGGATTTTTTTGGGGGGGGGTAATGACAGCTGTCATAAAAGCACAGGCTCTTGCAAAAGGCCACAAAATATTATTATTCTTACTACAGGACTGTAGGAACTGAATTAATGAATTTGCCAAGGGTTGTTCCTTGTTAATGAGCTTTATCTAAGGTTTAATCTTTAGCTATGACAGCTACATATACATGTTATTTTAGTGTACATGGCTTTGTATACATGACCATAAAAATCGAGTGTAATTAGGGTCTTGATACACTTTTTTCTACATCTGTTCATTTTGACTATTGAAGAGAAGAATGATACATCTTAAAGCATTTCATAGCTGTGAGGGACATGGTTGGAAATAATAATGTTCCTTTTATGTAGCACACAGTAGATTTTAAGGGAAATCTTTCTTTTTCTCCTCACCAGGGGAAATGTTCTTATAAAATGCATCTCAGATGAACTTGACATTTTGCTCTCTCTGCAACAGGATTCTCAAGGCTAAAAAAAATGAGGCTAGATGGCTAACTGCTGCAGAATAAAAACCTACATTCAACTTTCCCCAAATTTCATTCCTAAGATCCCCTTCCTCTGTTGTCTGATCATTCTGTATACTGAAGCTTGAAAATAAATGAAGGCCATCCTGGGTTGACAACTTTTTTTTTTCTGAAATTAAGGAAAAATTTAGCAGGAAGGAAAAATAAGGCTCCAAGTGAATATTCTCATTAGGAAATTTTTGTGTTTTAGGCAAAAATCTGTGCATTGACTATAAATACTGGTGTTTGTACTCAACTGACTGAATATGTTTAGGACAGCACATGTCCAGTCGTGGGAATGACCCTGTGATAGCTACAGTGTGTACAGTGATAATGGGTGTTCAGTTGCTCTGAGTTTGAATGCTGCTGACAGGGTCATGGCTAGAAGGCAGAAAATTTGGAACAAATCATGCTTTGTGGTCTTGTACTTCCATGGCCATCCAGCCATCTGGCTTAGATTTTTATTTATTAAAATCAGGTGAAAATGAAACTTGAGGAGAAGCCTTGGAAGGGAACGTAAACCAACAAAAGGAATATAAATGAAAAAACTCAGGCATGTATGGAAGGGAGGAAGGGAAGTCTCACCTGTTTTCTTTTGGTGGTTTTAAGAGGTCTAAGCACATATGCATGAGAATTTACTGACATTTTTTTAGGTTAGTTAGATGCCTTCCTCTAATTGTAATGTCAGTGATGAGACTACTCCCTCCAATTAACACAGATGCATAATTTCTATATAGCTCTTGTATGTCTGCCCAAAAATCCTGCAGACGGGTTCACCCAGTAAGCTTGCTTTGGCTCTTTGGACTCCTTTTCTTGTTACTTTGCCCTTCTAGAGAGCCTTCCACCCTGAAACTCTATTCTCCTGACTGATGATTTTTTCCTGAGACCACCATTTTAGGGAAGGCTCCAGGGATGATTCACCTCACACAAGCCTGGACTCACTCCCCAGACTCTTTCTTCTTGCCTGTCACCTTGCCCCAGTCTAAATACCCTCTTTGCCCCTTCCAGTTCCCCTATATGTATTATCTTCCCTTATTAGATTGTAAGTTCCCTGAAAGTAGATACTACATAATTTGTTTATATTTGTATCCCTAGCATTTAACTCATTACCAGGCACATAGTAAATGCTTAACAAATGCTGTATTTATTTATCTAGATATTATTTAAGAACTAAGGCAGAGCACTGCAATTTCAGCTTAAGAAAAACTATCAAAAACCCATGGATATCAAAGACATACTCTTCATCCAAGGTGAATATGTTATAAGTGAATAATTTAGAATATAAAATTTTAATAAATCAAGTGAGAGTGGTAAAAAGTTAGTAGATTCACTAAGGCATATAATATTAGGAGAGTCAAAGTCTTGACAGCTAAGTAGGGGGTTTTGAAATATTCTGAAAAAGGTACAAATATTAACAGATAATTAATTATAGCAAGTTGAGCAAGTTAATTTAATTCAAAAAAATTTTTTTTTTGCTTTATAGGTTCCAAAGTTAGATAATAAAAAAGCAAGTTAGGTAGCAAAGTTTGCCAGGTGAAATAAAAAGTTTCAAAATACTTTATGAGTAACAGTGCCTAACCTGTGGCCTCAAGGCTGCTTGTGGCTCCTTAGGTCCTCGAGTGCAACTCTTTGAATCCAAACTTGAGGACCTCAAGGCTGCAGGTTCCCCACCCCTGGTATAATCCATCTGTAGTCCTTGCTACAGTCTCTCTAAATGCCACACTCCTTAAAAGCAGAATAAAATAAAATAGGCATAGAGTCCTGATTCCATAGTACCAAAAGAGTATGTGCACTATTAACTTTCACTTTTATTACATTACTCCACTCTCTTCCCGTTCAGTAGCCCATGTTCTTGACAATATCCTTCATGACACATTTGATGTGTCACGATTTATTCTTACAACCTATTCATTGTCACCATACATAGCTCCCTTCTACTTTTGGGTGACATGCAGCTTAATTCTTTGGAGACTGTGCTACTTCACCATTTGTGGATTTAGAGCATCACCAGAAGATTGGCTTTAAAAAGAAAGGTCTTCATATCAGTGAGAACCTTGGAGACATTAAGAACAGTATGTAATTTTCTAAGCATAATCCTCCTATCATTCCATTCTGGGCTAACTTCATTGTCTATTTGTAGTGTTTGTCCAAGATATATGTTATGTTGGAGTGGTTCTCTGGGTAATCCTTGCAGCTGCATACCATAGTCTGGTTTGGAATTTTAAATACATCCCTTCCCCTCCCAAATGTGAATAGCCACGGAAAACTTTTAAATGCCTATGGCTCTCGTTTATGAATCTCTGCAATGTTTATTGTCAGACGTAGTTGATACATCTTTTTATTTTACTTAACTTTTTTTGTTTTGTTTTGGTCATTGCTATTGTTATAAGGGAAAGTTCACCATGGTAACATCAGATAGATATACTGAGAAGTGACAATGATGTAAAAAAAAAAACCCAAATATTAATAAGACAAAAAAAAAGACATCTTTGTGATGTTTTCTGACTTGATTCAAATGTCATTTGCAAATGGGAGCATCCAAAGGGATCTGGCCATCTACAAAGAATCCCTCTTTCATTAGGAATCTGTGCTGGACATCTCCCTTGACAGTGACAGACACCTCTGGCAACCATACAGTTTCCTGTTTTATATCTTGCTTGCTATTAAGAATCAAAGGATTAATCAGTGATGTTATCTGTGTTATGTCCTTTAGGAAATTTTGTATGATTTTACATTTGCTTAGGAGACATTTTATTGGAAGAAAGACTTTAAGGGGCATTTTAATCTGACAAATAAATTTATAAAATATCTACTATGTATCAGGCACTGTACTAGGCATTAGGTATACAAAGAAAGACAAAAAAGAGTGCCTGCCTACGAGGAGCTCATATTCTTTTTTAAAAATCATCTTGCATATAAGAATGTAAACAGTATAAATTTATTGTGTCTCTTATGATTTCTCTTTCATATTTCTCTTTTTATGTTTTCCTTGAGTCTTGTGTTTGAATGTCAAATTTTCTATTCAGCTCTGGACTTTTCATCAGGAATGGTTGAAAGTCTTCTGTTTCATTAAATATCCATAATTCCCACAGAAGGATTATACTCAGTTTGCTGGATAGGTTATTCTTGGTTGTAATCCTAATTTCTTTGCTCTCTGGAATATGGTATTCCAAGTCCTCTGCAAAGAACTCACATTTTAATGGGGGAGATAAACATAAATATAACTAGGTACATGATGTAGAGTAGGTGGAAGGTAATTTCAGAGTATTTGTTGGGGGTGTGGTGTTGGGGTGGGGTAGGAGTGGGTGTAAGAAGGTAATCTCAGAGGGGAGTATTACAGAAAAGGCATCTAGCAGAAGGTGGTTATTTGAGCTTAGCCTGGAAGGAAGCCAGATAAACTAAGAGGTAAAGATGTGGAAGGAGTGAATTTCCAGCCAATACAAAGGTAGGGATATAGGAACTGGAATATGAGGAATGCTAAGTAGGTCTTTGTGGCTGGATTTTAGAATGTGTAGAAGGAAGTAAAATGTAAAAAGATTAGAAAAGTAGGAAGGGGTCAACTTTTGAAGAATTCTAAATGCCAAAAGGAGGACATTTTATTTGATCCTGGAGGTAATATGGAGCCTGAAATTTATTTGAGTATGTAGTGGACTTGGACAGATCTACCCTTTAGGAAAATCAGTTTGGCAGTTGAGTACAGGATGGACTGGAGAAGGAAAAGTGATCTGATCAGGAAGTGAGACCCATCAGAAGGCTGTTGCAGTAGTCCAGGCAAGAGGCAATGAGACATGAACCAAGGTGGCAGATGTGTGAGTAGAGGAAGTGGGATGGAAAAGTGATAAAGGTAGAAATAATAAGAAATGACAAGAAAAGAAAGATTATATATGTGGTGATTAAAAGTGAGGAGTTGAGGATGACACTAATGTTGTAAGGTAGGAAGATGGTAGTCACCTTGACAATAATAGGAAGTTGGGAAGAGGGGAGGATTTCAGAGAGAAGATAAATGAGTTCTCTTTTGGCCATGTTGAATTTAAGATGCCTGTGGGACAGGATGTCCAAAAGGAAGTTGGTAATATAGTGCTGTAATTTAGGAAAAAGATTAAGGATAGTTATATAAAGCTGAGAGTTGATAATTGAGCCCATTAGATATGATTAGATCATCAATGCAGAGTGAAAAGAGAGAGTTCAGGACAGAACACTCCCAAGAATTAGTGGATATGAGATAAATGAAGAGCCAGCAAAGGAGAATGAGAAGGGAAGGTCAGGTAGAAGAAGAAGTCAAGAGAGAACAATGGCACAAAAACCCTGAAAGGAAAGAATAAGTAGGAACAGAAGGTTAGAGATATGTCAAAAAGGTTGAGATTTGGGGAAAGACAACCCACAAGATTTGTCAATTAAAAGATCATTGGTAAATTTGGAGATAGTAATTTTAGTTTAATGGTAAGAGCAGAAGCTAGAGTTCAGAGGAGAGCAGCTTGAAGGATCTAGTGTAGATATCTAGACACAATGGTAAAGACAGTGGGAATAATTTGCTAGAGGAGATGGGATGGGGAGTTATCAAGACCATGTTAACCCAGGTCCCAAAGCTCATTGGTATGAAACTCTCTTTTTCATTCGTGGAGATCAATGCCCTACACCTGCATGAGGGGTGGATGGAATTGGTAAGAGCAAGAGAGAGAAGAGAACCAATGTCTTAAGTCTCTTTGATTTCACCAGTCACTTCTGGGGCTTCTGGCTTCCAGCTATGATAGAGAAGATGAACAATGCTAACCCCACTTCTGGTTACCAAAGGGAGAATGAGACCCTGGCTGACATGAGAGGAGCTGGCAGTCTCCATTATGATCCCGCCCCCAGCTTGTTACACTAGAGACTTTAGGGAATTTCCCCTTTTCATAAGGTCTGGGATTGTTAACTCATTCCCAGTGGGAGAGTCCCTTCATTCCATATTGGGTTTTTTTTTTTTTGCTATCAACTTAGATAAATGGGGTTTCTTTGATACTGGTTACGTGTATTCATTGTGGAACTGGTATTTGGTGGGAAGGAAACCAACTTAGATATAAAGCTTGAGTCCTTCTTTTCCCATTAATTAATAGCAATCAGAAGTTTAGCTTGAACCCCAAAATCTCTTCCTTTAGACCAGCACTTCTTAAACTGTGGGACTCAACTTCAGATTCATTAAGAGTTTGATTTTTTATTAATTTTTGGTCATTACATATTCAAAAACCTTTTACTGTTACCAAATGTTTCACCACCTCATATGGGGGCTTGACCCACAGTTTAGGAAGTGCTGTAGATTAACAGTATTTAAAGGAGAGGATATATGTATTTCTAGCCTGATACCTCCTCTCTTTAAAGAGAACAGAACAGCTAAACTTCTGGCCCCAACCTTCTGCTTCTCCTGGTAGGAAGTAAGGTCTCTCTTAGAGAAAGGTGGGAAGAGAAGAATCTCAAAATGTGTATTTGTCTACCTTTGAGTCACACAGTGGCACCTCCAGGTTATATGTGAAAGACAGTCTTGCTACATATACATGCAGAGAGGTTGGCTTAGGCAAGAAGAGTCTCCTCTTCATTGGACCCTGGAGTAAAGGAAAAGATATTGGGTGAAATTTTTCAGATTGGTGTGAGCTTATGAAGAAGTGAGAAGAGGGACCTCTTGGTTAATGACCTAATTTTTTTCAGTGAAATATGAAGTGAGATCCTTAGCTGTGAGGGTGAGGAGGGAGGAGGTGCTATCAGAACCTTGAGGAGAAATGAGAAGGTTTGGTACAGTTGCTATGGAAAATGACATAGTTAATTGATTAGAAAGGAATCAAATGCAACGAGAACCCAGTTACTGAAATGACAACCT
Organism: Pseudocheirus occidentalis; assembly: GCA_028646575.1. Lineage (NCBI taxonomy): Eukaryota > Metazoa > Chordata > Mammalia > Diprotodontia > Pseudocheiridae > Pseudocheirus > Pseudocheirus occidentalis. The sequence continues at coordinate 255,861,012 of CM053594.1, read as the reverse complement.
AGTTGAGATTAGATAACATTTGTTGTGGACTCAATTAGCATTTTTTCTAGGTTGATTCAGCAGTATGTAAACAGCAGCTAGGAAGGCAGAAGGCTTGACTAATCCAGGGCCAGGGTTTGCAAAGGCATGACAAGGGGGCAAAGGATTTGGAAAGAGCAGTTGAACTGATTCACCAAAGGACTGGTATAGAGAATGGAGGAGGGTATAGTCGGTTCAGGGGTGAGGGCCTGAGAAAGCACTGAGGGGTGGAGGGAATGATTATAGTAAGGATGGAGAACAAGGCTAAAGGTCAGAAAACATAGGGAATAATGAAATGAAAAAAGATTTTGGTCAGATAAAGGGATTTTAGAGGTCATGAGCAAACTCAGGTCCTCCTGACTCCAGGGCCAGTGCTCTATTCACTGTGCCACCTAGCCACCTCTAAGTATAAAAGTATAACATGTATGATTGTGAGACTGAAATTATGAATTATTGAAATTATCTCTGTATGGAGCTGAGTTAGAGTGGAATTGAGGCCTGGTGTTTGCTTGCTGAAAATTCCTGAGATCATACAAAAGTCACATGTCAAACCATAGGGACCTTACTCTACTATTTACACCTCCCAGGATTTTATTACCTTGGACCTCTGAGAATGACAAAGCCATTGGGTGGGACTTGGATGAGAATACCTAAAGCCTTCTACCAAGCACTCTTGGGGTAGGTATCGAAAAATAGGCAATAGAATTCTGAAAGTTATATAATCCCTTCTTGCTCCCCCTAGTATGCTATTGCATATATAAATATGTATGTGTGTATTTATGTATGTGTGTGTATATGTCTGTCTTTATATGTATATGTGTATAGAGATATATAGTCCTCCCCTGTGAAAGTGTATTAACTTTATGGATCATAATTAAGTGATAGAATGCAGTGGAAAAAGCGGTATTTGTACAATCAGAGACCTTAGATTCAAATACTTACTGCCACTTACCACCTGCTCAGTCTTGGGCAATCAACTGGCCTGCTTGGGCTTCAGTTTATCTGTAAACTGTGCTGATTGAACTAAATGGTCTCTGAGGTCCCTTCCACCTCTAGATTTACGACTGTATTTCCATAGAACTGTCATATAGTTCTTTTCTGGAGAGTAGGATTGGATCTGCACTAAATCATCTTAATCTTATAGTTCTTATCCAGTCTACAATGTTCTGTTAACAGAATATACCATGATCTCTCCTCTCCCATTTAAATTGTGTTCATAAATTCACATCTGGGAGAGGTGTTTTATCCTTACATTTTTTTTTTATAGATACAGAATCTAAGACCAAGGGGGATTGAATTATATTGTGAGGGCTACAAAACTGGAAGAGTTGCAAAATGGAGACTCAAACCCAGGTCTTTGGCTCCAAGTGTAGTCTCTCTCTCCTTTTCTTCATTCCTCTTCTTCTGATTTTTACTCAGTCTCCAATGTTTACAACTTTAGTGTTATCTTTGATTGCTTCTGTTCCTCACTCTCATATCCAAAGAATGACAAAGCATTTGGCTAAGAACTAAGGATACAAAAATAAAGATAGTCATTATCCTCAAGGAACTTCTGTTCTAATGAAGAAGACCACACACTTAGGGGAGTGGTGTTCAGGGGGAGGTCACTTTGTTCCAGAAAGTTACAGGGATGGTGAATGGGATCTTTTGAGGGTAGATTGTCACTCAGAATCTAGAAATAGTTGGAAGAGTTGCTTAACTCTTAGTTAACATAGTTAACTTAGTTAATGTAATTCTAGACCTGGAGAAGGGAAGTGGAGGTGGGGAGTGGGGAAGTGAAATCAAGCAATGCTGAAACTTTCTTGAAATAATAGGGAGATGGGCAGGGGACATAAGACCCCATGACAGAAATTCATTTGGAACATAGTTTCTGATGTTGGAAAGAGTGAAGTGGGCAGTAGGCATGCGGCTGACCAAAGCAAATGCACTGAGGTGCATTCTCTCCCGATTCTTTACTCCTTTAATATAATTTCTAAGGAAATATAATAATGACTTCCTTTAAACCTGTTAAATGATTTTATTAAGCTGTTCCTGACATTATTTTGATCTACTTTATTTTCTTTTAGGCCTTGAATATTCAATCTAATGTTTATCTAGATGACTTTTACAGAGTAAAAGTGAGGATCATGTGGTCAAACCTCATTGTTAAATAAGCTTGGTGTGAAACAGGTAATGCTTAATTCTGTTGAATCTAAAGTTTTTAAAAAATCAATTGGCCAGGTAATGGGAGGAAAAGAAGGAAAAGCATAAGTCTTATCTTCACTCATTATTGGCACATATTTGAAAAAGCAATAATTTATAGCAGAAGGAAAATCTGGAAAGCACAAAATGAATAGATTTTGTAAAGCTTATAAAACCAGGATTAGAACATGTATTTAGTTTTTAGAAATACGAGCACCAGGATGCTGAAAACACTGGAAAGTGTCCAGGGAAAAGCAATGAAAAACTAAAAGAATGAATTGACTTACTGATGAGAGATCCAAAGTGAAGGATTTAACTATGCTGGGATTCTAATTGTTTTCCTACCTTTTAAAAAGAGGAAAAACCTTTTATTAAGCATTTTCTATGGTAAAGTCACTGTCCTAGGTGCTAGAAATACCAAATTACTAAGGGGAAAATAAGGAAGATACTGGAAATATCAAATTAGTAAGTAGAAATATGGAAACTAATGACTCTTACCTCCTCCAGTCCTCCATGAAAATGGTTACAAGGAAATGTTTGTCAGGAATGAAAAGGCTGAAAGAAAAGGAATGCATATTATTTCAGGTAAATCATAGCCATGTATCAATCAATCAATCAATCAACATCTTTTAAGTATCTACTCTGTGTGTGTGTGTGTGTGTGTAAGATGCAGTCCTAAGTACTGGGATATAGGAAGACAGTCAAAGCTATACTATATATTGCAGAATATTAAGGAAGATGAAGTCAGAAAAAAGATTGTTGGATTAGGTGATAAGGTCTTTAGCAAAGTCCCAACAATTAAAACTATATGAAAATGGAATGAGCTACCTCCCTCCATCTCTGTTATTGAATATATTCAAGCAGATCCTGGATGACCCCTTGTTAGAGATGTTTTAGAGATGATTCATCTAGTCTCATCTTCACCTCTTAGAACCATTGGCTTTCTTCAAGGTTCAGCTCATGTGCCATCTTCTATGGGACTTCTTTCTTGGTTCTAAGTTGTTAGTATTTACTGTTCCTCAGATTACCATGAGTATATTCATCTGTTTATTTGTTGTAATTCTTGCCCCATTACCCCTGGCAGAATCCAAGCTTCTTGAGGGCAAGGACTAGTTTTTTTTATTCATTTTGATTTTGTACCACCCCCAGCCCAGCTCTTATATGTAGTAGGTACTTAGTAAATGCTTATTGGATTGCAAGATTCTTAAAGTTCTATGTTCATAGATAATAAGAAATGGAAAATGAAGTCACTTGAGTGCCTGGCTGTAAATGTGAAAACTGAATACCTTAGTATATTTGAAAAGTGCATACAGTAGGATGGAATAAGAATTATTTTTTATAAACTCAAAATGTATGTTATAAAATTGGTAGTGGAAATGTTTTAGCTAGATATGCAGATTTTTTTTTCTGAAAGGGAGAACTCTAAAATTTTGGAAGCTTGATCACTTCAGACAAGAACAAAAATTGATGTGCCACCCTGGCATGGTGGCTGGCCTGAATAGCTTGTTATATCTTTTTAGTCTGTAATTTATTTGCTCCTGAGATACTTGCTCAAGTAGAGTATGAATAAATGTATCCAGCAGGAAACATGTTTCATAGTGATTAGACATACAGCTTAAAAATAATTTGCCATGCAAAGAGCATAAGGGATTCATTAATGACTTTTATTTTAAGTGTACATCTGCCCAAACCTAGTTGAAAGATGATCAAAGACAAAACACAGTTTTTTAGAAAAACCTGTCACACTCCAGATGCTCTGTGGCAGAGTCTTTGGGATGTCATTAGAGTGCAGGGAACTACCACAGAAGTAAAACATTAAAAACAAAAATCAGAAGAGAAACTCTTTCCACTCATTACTGTAGGAAAAAAAAAAAACCCAACCGCAAACTGAAAACCAGGGAACAGTAAATGTGAGAGATGTGAATCATGGCAGGGAAACTGATGGGTTTTCTTTCTCAGTCTGTCTTTTGGTAACACCAGACACAAATCTCTTCCTTTTTCTTCCTCCATCTGTCACATTAGGGTGGCCCAATGCCACATATTTGAGTGGGATCCAGAACTATCCTTAGTCATCTTCAAGGACAACAGATTATTCTGCAAGTAGGTTGGGAAAATGTGGAGGCAGGAAGAACCCCGTGTAGTTAAGAGTGGTTTTAAAATTCATGAGGGAGAAATCAAATTGGGACAACATCTTTCATGTCCCTTGAGATCTGGTAATTGAGTACAGCAGTAACAAAGTGAAATTGTGATTTGAAAGATGTTACAGGGACCCAATCAGATATCTATGATTCTAGTGTTTGTTATATTGCGTACTGAAGGGTTTTTGGAGGGTTCCCCCCAAACTATGTGGGTGTCTTCGACACCTTATAGTTTTTAGAGAGGGAAAGTGAATAGGGCCAGAGCAGCTATGGTGTGGAGAACTGAGTCAGAGGGAATATTGTGTCTTTAGAATAATCAACCAACAGGCATTTTAAAGTATTATGTGCCAGGTACCGTGCTAAGAATGGAGATACAAAGAAAGGCAAAAAACGTGCTCCCCACTTTCAGGGAGCTCACGTTCTGATGTGGAAGAGAACATGCAAATAGCTATTATATAAGACATATACAGTGGACCTGGAAGGTGTTCTTGGAGAGGAGGTGCTGAGGGAGGGAGAACTTGGAAAAATATCCTGTAGAATTTGGGATTCAAGCTGAGTCTTGAAGGAAGCCAGGTGATCTAGGAGTCGGAGATGAGAGCATTTCAGGCATTGGGCCAGTACAAATGCATGTAGTTGGGAGATGGGAGTGCCATGTGTGAGGAACAGCCAGAGGCAGTGTAGATGGATCAGAGTACATATAAGGGCACAAAGAAAAGGAAGAATGGAAAGGTAGGGAGGGTCTGGATTGTGAATGGCTTTAAATGCCAAACAGCAGATTTTATATTTGTTGCTAGAGGTAATGGGGAGCCATTGGAATCTGTTGTATTGGTTGGAGGTAGGGTGAGAGTGTTTGATGTAGTCAGACCTGTACTTTAGGAAAAGTGAAACATGAACTGGTGTGGGGGAAAGATGTGAGGCAGGGGAATCAAAATGAAGGCTATTGTGTTAGTTGAGGTAGGAGGTAATGTGAGCCTGGGGTAGCTGTGTGAGTGGGGAGGAGGGGACATTTGTCAGAAGTGTTGGGAAGGTAAAAACCAAGAAGATTTGACAATGGTCAATAACGTTTATTATGTGCTGACTATATGTCAGACAGAACAAATTAAATTAGGTTGTTATGTGTGTTTCTATTTCTTGCTGGCACAGCAATAATTCCTTATCTCCAAAGAAGTGAGGGGGGTAACTTTTTTTAATCTCTTTTTGGGGGCCAAGCATGCTCCTTATGATTTTCCATCTTTCTGTTGGGATTGTTTTGTTGCTGTTCTTTTCATTTACATTGTTGTGCTTTTTTAAAATGATGGGATCTTTAATGCTCAGAGTACATCCCTCTTATGTACTTATGTACCATGTATCCCATGCTGTTTTGCATCATGGCTACTTGCGCATGCTTCATATTCCTCTATTAGACAATAAGCTCCTTAAATGAGAAACTTGTGTCTTGCCTAAGCTTGGTATCTGTCTTGATAACTAGCTCTATTATGTATAAATTATGTCAAACACACTTTATGGTGCTCAGTATTTTATGGGGGCTACAGAAATATTGATGACAGGGAAAAGGAGGTAAATTCATTCATGAAGCATCTATTAGGAACAGATCACTGCAAGGCACTGGATTTTCCACAGGTGCCAGGTTATGGTTCATTTTTAGTTCTTTGAAGTTTCTTAATGATACATAATAATTGGCAAAGTATATGCATCATTTCAGAGCCTATAAAGTGCTTTACATATATTATCTAATTTTATCCTGTAAGGAAAGTGCTCCCAGCATAATTATTCTTCTTTCACAAGTAAGGGTACTGAGGCTTAAGTGAAGTTAAGTGACTCACCTATGGACACATGAGATAACTGTTGGATACGGAATTGAACCTAGGTCCTTCTGAATCTAAGTCTAGCAATCTCTTCAACAGGTCCCTTTTATAATTTTGCTGTATTCAATTTGTATTCATTCATTCATTAACTGTTGATCATCTGCCATTTGAAAAATATTGTTTTGGACACTGTGACAAATACAAAGAAGCCCTAGAGTTGGGGAGGTGATTAAGAAGGCTATTACTTTGTATGGGATAGTCATATCATCAACCTGGCAACTGACAAAATGTGGAATTCCCTGTTAAACTTTTTTTTTCTTTTCTAGTAGCTCTTAACATTTTAGACTTTACTCAGTATGCAAGTTAAAAGATGATTTTTCCAAATTCTGAGCCCTGAAAACCCAACCTGTGATCAGAAAACCCAGCTGTGCTCTGTCTATTTCTCGCCTCATTGACAGGAATAAAGATTCAGCAATCCCAACTCAACTAACAGTGTGGCTGGTGACACCTGAGGCAAAAGAAAACCTAGCTCAGCACTTTGAGAGCAGTTGAGACTCTGCAGCATAACATTAGTCAAAGCAAGGCAATTACTGGGTCAGATTCTACCTACAGCACACAATGTTGAGTTCCTGTTGAAGTCAACAGGAATATGAGAAATGAATGTGCTCCTATCTATCAAAACTGTAAGCAGATGTGACTCCGCTAAACAGTGAGTACTTGTAGTGACACAGAGGAAAATATTGGACTGCTCCCTTTGTCTCCACTTTCCCAATTATCTGGGACCCAGTTGCTCATGTGCTCTCCCTGCTGATGCTGGACTCTTAGGAGATTGGATGATGGGGTCTTTTTTTTCTTTTGGGAACTCCTGAGTGAAGCTGGCATGACAAAAGGCCAGTGCAAAGAGTGAGGAAACTATTACCCTAAGAGTCCTTACTTTTGCCCTTTCTAGTCTTTTATGTTCAAGGTTTAAATTGAGAAAGCTTAGAAAGCCAATGTAGGTCAAATCTAGCCTTGGAGGTACAGAGTCTGAATATCCTGATCCAGTCTAACTTTGGATACCCCAGGATAATCTTCCCTGACCCTGTGAGAGCCCAGGGGAATGAGTTTAGCCTGGCATATCTCAGGCAAGAGTAGATCACCACAGTTTAGAACTTGATTTTGACTTGGTTAGAATTAAATGGGTTTATATGGATGGCAAGTAGTGGCAGATTAAGTCCTCATCTGTACAATGAGGGGGTTAGGCAACTGTAGGTCACCTCTAACATTCCTCATTTTAATATCCTATGTTTCTAAGAGTCTCTGTGCCCCCAAGACACTAAGTGTTTAGAAGGCTTACCTCATAGTTTGTAATGGGAGTGAGTTTTTTTTAGAACTGTGGTATCTGTAATGTTAATGAAATCAGAAGATCTTCCATGCCCCTTTCTATTGGCACCTAGTAAAGGCACTTAGCACCTAGTAAAGGCTTAGCTCCTTACTTCCAGTTAACTCCTTGGGAGTGGTTCATACCTTAACAGCAAGGGGCTGAAGAGGGAGGAGCTACTTGGGAGTCGTTCACACCTTAACAGGAAGGGGCTGAACAGGGAGGAGCTACACTGTATATAAGGAGAGAACCAGGAGGACCTTGAGCTCTTTTTCTCAGACACCACCTGGAGATTGATTGCACCTTTTCCCCTCCTTCTACAGCTTCTACTGAAAACTTCCAAGGACCAGGCTGAGAAACTGTCGTGAGTCTGAGAGGGATCCCTG
>CM053594.1:255832843-255845054 GCA_028646575.1 Pseudocheirus occidentalis | reverse complement strand
GTGTTATTTTCTTCAGTCAGGTTGTTGACTCTCTTTTCATGATTTTCTTGCATCATTCTCATTTCTCTTCCCAGTTTTTCTTCCACTTCTCTTATTTGGTTTTCAAAATCCTTCTTAAGCTCCTCTATGACTTGTAACCAATTTACAGTTTTCTTGGAAGCTTTCTTGTGCAGGAGTTCTGACTGTGTTGTCTGAAGTTGGATTGCTGAGCTTGGTTTACTTCCTTTGACTGCTCATGTTGCCAGTCAGTTACTTGACTTTTGGGCTCAGTAGAACTTGCTTTCAGAGGGGAGAGCTCTGTTCCAATTGCTGGGGCTTTTGCAGCTGTGGAAACTATTAGGAGGCTGTTGTCTCTGCAGCCCCCACTAGCTTTGGCTCACTGGTCACACACCCTAGGACCACCACCCAAGACCAGGATCCCAATCCAGGCAGATCAAGGCAAAAGCACCTAGCCTCTGAATGATCACTTGGCCCGCCTGCAATCTGCAGTCTGGGAGCTCTGAAGTAGCCATGTGGAGGTGGCTGCAGGGCTGCTGCCTCAGACGGCTTCTAGCTCTGGAAGCAGTTGGCTGAGTTCCACTGACCCAAATTTAGCTGAGTTCCACTGACCTTTTCCCTTTGTCATTGGCTCTTGTAGGCTGATATTCTGGAAACTGCCACAGCTGCCGGTGATTTGCTCTCCTGAAAGCTCCAGATGTGGCTTCTCCTGAACGGCCTGGGATTAAAATTGTGTGGGGCTGGGCTCTGCTCCCAGTGGGCTGCGATGAACCCTTTCCGTCTTCCTGCTAGGCTACCTTCAGTGGGAGCTTTGTTACTCTGTCATTTTGTGAGTTCTGGAGCTCTAAAATTTGTTTAGAGTCATATTTTATAGGTATTTGAGGTGATTATGGGGGAAGCCATGGAGTTCTTCTGCTTTTATGCCACCATCTACAGATGTGTTCTTGTATTCAGTCAAAATCGTATCATCCATCTTGACCAGACAGGACCACAATAGCTAGCCAGTTGAAGGGCAAAATGACCAGAATGTTTAAGCACAGAACCATAGGTGGGACCCCTCCTCCATTACTTAACCCCTTAACAAACTCCTCTTGCCTTTTTTAATATTAATGATATTCCTCTATTCTATGTAAATTTCTGTTATGTAATTTCATCTTTACCCTGTAGAAATCCATCTTGCTTTCTCTAAAGTTGCTGGTTCCTCTTGGAACTTAGCCCACTTCATGAGAGGCGACAATCTCAATAAATGCCTATACTTGGATTAGAGGTGGCCTGGTTCTGAATTCTTTGAGATGGTTCTACCACAGCACATTATGAAACCACAACAGTTTTTGGGTGGGCAAAGCCCCTACCTCAACAGTTTTTGGAGTCCCTGGGTTTAAACTGAAACAACTTAACCCCAATAGCCCTGCCTCTCAAAAAAGACAAAAAACAAACAAAAATGCTACTACTTTCAGGGAGCCTCCTCTAATATACTCCTTTCCCTGTAAAGCAAGTAATAGCTTTTCCATCCTTGAACTTCACATGACACTTTGTACTTCTTGATATTCAAATATAAATAATTATACTCAAATGAATCTGTGTTCTCGTAGATTTGAGTTACCTGCAATGATGCAATTCTTAATCTATCCATCTCTTCCCAAACTACAAGACCGTAGTCCATATTTTCCCCAAAAGTTTGTCACAGGATATCTACCCAATATACTGGAGGCCTTCTTTGTTTTCCCTCAACACTGTATGGATACCAGTGCATCACTATGTTTGTCTACCCATCATCCATTCTTGTCACTTGATCACCCATCTTTTCTTCTTGTCACATAAATCCTTCATCTCTTTATCCCTGTTTTTTAGAGTTACCTATTGATTTATATATTGCAGTTTGCTCACACCTATTATGGAGCTTCCTATTAGTATCTGTGAGATACTTATCAGAAGCAGTGGTGTTCTAAGTCTTTCTGGTATGTAGAAATATCAGTAACATGCTAGTATTGGAAAGATGGCCTTTGTTTTCATGGGAAACTTAGGGGTTAGTAATAGAGTTTTGTAATTTCCCCAAAGGAATCTAATCTGCTTTTCTCCTCCTGTTTATCTCTGGGCCCAGATCATTGTCCATCCATACTATTTATTCCAGATATATTATTTTGGACAATCTCTATAGAATGTCTATAAAGATTCATGTTAAAATCTGAGCAGCAGGCTTTCTTTGTCTACTTGGTCTTTCTTGTGTAGATGGACAACTGAAACCCCTTTACATGAATACAGATCTCTTCCAGGAAATATGTTAGGACTTAATACAATATTATCCACAAACAATATTATCTGGAAGTCTCACTATCTACAGGGAATCTTTTCTCCATTCAAGTGGTGAATAGTTTTTGTGGTTGTGTCTGCCTGGTTTATGCCTCACCTGTTTATTATCAGAAATTTTTTGAGTTCAAATCTGTCCTCAGACACTTAACACTTATTAGCTGTGTGACCTTGGGCAAGTCAGTTAACCCCAATTGCCCTGCCTTCCCCCCTCCAAAAAAAAAAGTTATTGAACAGAGTTTTTGTTATTGTTGTTATATTGTTCAAGAAATTTTGGATGATCTTTATGTATATAATACCACATTGTGATTTTGTTCAATTAAAATTTTAAAATAATCAATATACACCAAGAGCAATGAGAGTCTTATATTTTTTGTTTTTCTTTTAATTTATTTTGAACTTAAAAATAAAAATTAGAATTTCTGTGAACAATTAAGAAGTACTTTAAAAAAGTAAATAATAAATTCAAAATGTTTCTTTTAAAAACTATTCTGCTTATCTCTACGTCCATCTAACTTCCCTCTGTTCTCCTTTGTTCACTTTTAGAAATGTTTCAATGGCCCTCCACTTTTTAATTTTCTCCTTTTTTGGTTGGCACCATCATTAATGTTTTCCCATCCCTTTGAATTAAAAACAGAAAAAAAATCCCTAGTTACAAATAAGGATAATTAAATAAAATAAATCTACATCATGGCCATGTCTAGAAGTATCATAAAGATTTTGTGTAGATGGGAAAGCAGATATATGAGCCACTAGTTATTTATGTTCTCTGGGTCAATCTTTTTTAGCATCAATAAGATTGGGGATTTTTTTTCTATGCCTTTGTTAATACTCTCTCCTTGAGATTTTTCTGTGACCTCACCTCGCTGCTTTCTCTCTCTTTTTTTTTTCTTTAGTATCCTTTCTACCTCCTCTATAAGTATCTCAAGGGCTGTGACGTTAGGACAAAGTTTTGTATTTCCACAATCCTTGAAGGAGAAAATAGTTTGTTGAAATGGTTTTTGCACATCTTGATTTTTCTTCTGTTTATAATCCTTTTTCTATTTTCAGCCTTTAGTATAATACAAAATAATACACAATATATGTCAAATCCCCCTATTAGACAGTAAGTTCCATGAGGGAAAGGATTGCATCTTATATAAATATTATATCCCCAAACCAACTTTCCATCCTTACTATAGTACTCTGTACCCAGCAGGCAATTAATGAATGTTTATTGTCGAATTTAATTGAACTTTTTTTGTAACAAAATTTTTTTTTAAGGACAAACCTTAGATTCTTTATAATTCATTATACCTTTACCCCTTTTCCCAGCCTATCTGATGTGAATAGTTAGGTCAAATATTACTTCCTCCAGGAAACTAACAGATTTCATGAACATAAGCAACAATAGAATCAATTTTTCAACTCTAAACCAAAGCTGTTTGTTTATGTAGTCGGTACAGTTAATGGAAATGTCTCTAGGATTTCATTTTCTATAATGCTTCCATCCCAGAGAGCATAGTTACTAATATGGAAAAATTTCCTAGACTTCATTTTTCAGAAGACTATATACTTGGCTACAAAACTATGGCATTATGATACAAGGCCTCTGATTGATGGCTTCCCAAGTCCAGAAGTCCTGGCAAAATCCTGACAACACTGGAACAAGTGAGGCAAATGACTGTACCCAAGAGATGTCAGCATATCTGCATGCAAGCTTCTGAGACCAAGCTGTGAGGAGACGGGGAATGACTGATGCCTCTCATCCCATTTATCTTGGCATAGAAGAGAGTTTTCTCATTACCATGTCAGGTTTCCAGCAAGACTGTACACATCTGTGTATAGGGAGTTAAGAATGAAACCATTGCTTGATGTTCTCTTATGAACTACCTTGTTATTTCTGTTTTAATTAAATACGTTGGCTATTTGATTTTAGGTTTCTATCTTCTTTGTAATAAAGGGCACATGAGATGGAGACTTGATCAGCATAATTATGATTATCTAGAGCACTCCCCTAGGTTCCAACATTGAGGGGTGCCTTACTATCTATGCTAATGAGGGAAAACCATCATCAGCATTCAGTTATGTCGGAAATGAGTAGCCTTTAGTCTGGCAACTAGTTTTGCTTTATTTTTGTTCTGAAAAAAGATTAAACCTTTCATGTGCCCAGGCAAGCAAATTTAAACACAGAATGACAAAAGAATGTATATTATTGTTTGTTTGTTTTTTAGTTCCAATGCTGATTCACTTTAACTCTCTAAGAAGTTGTTCCAGATAACAATTCTACAGCAAATTAAGCACCAGGTGGAAGGTGTGGGTATGACTAAATAACATAGAGAACTGCTGAAAGTGTTAATATGGTACATGGTCTTCCACAGTAGAAACACATTTTGTGCAAGGAAATGTCATTTCAATTTGACAAGCCTTGATTAAGCATCTGCTACATGCTACATATGGTGCCAGGTGCTAGGAATGGGGAAAAAAAAAAAGCAAAACAGAAGTAAAAGCCGTCCCTGCCCTCTAGGACTAGGGGAAACAAAGTCAGAATAGTTAATAGGGATATTGTCCTTCCAGGCATTGATTCATAGAATTCAGAGCTAAAAGGTCTAAATTCTTGGAAGGACCTTGGAGGTTATCTGGAACAACCCCTCATGTTACAGATGAAGAAACTGAGGCCCAGAGAGGTTATTGTGAATTGCTCAAGGTCACACAGCTAACCAGAGGTTCTTTGATTCAGCACCCAGTGCTTTCCCTCTCATACCATGAAGGCCTACAAAATACTTTCCTTCCTATAACTCTTATGTTTCAAGGTCTCGCACTGTCATTTACTGCCATATTAACCATATTAACTCATCAAGTCCCTTAATTTCCATGAGCCTATTCCCCCATCTATAAAATGGGGGTAATAATAATTGTATTACCTACCTCATAAAGTTGTTGCAAAGACTAGGTTATTAAATATGTATAAGGTTGTGGTATATGAATGTAATGGAATACTATTGTGCTATAAGAAACGAGGAGCAGACTCCATAATAACCTGGAGAGACTTATATAAACTGATGCTGAGTGAGGACAGCAGAACTAGGAGAACTTTATACACAATTACAGCCACATCATATCTGTGATGACTAACCTTGATAGACTGGGCTTCTCTCAGCAATGCAAGTCAATAAGATGACTCCAAAAGACTTATGATGGAAAGGGCTATCTACATCCAGAGAAAGAACTACAGAGTCTGAATGCAGATTGAAGGAAACTACTTTCTTGTTCTCTTTTGTGTTTTGTTTTGTTTTGTTTCATTCCTTCTTTCTTATTATGCACTCCATTGGTTATAATTCTTCTTTACACCTTGACTAATATTTAATGTGAAGGTATTTGTAGAACCTCTATCAGATTGCTTGCAGCCATGGAAGGAGACGGGGAGGCCAGGAAGGGGGAGAAAATTTGGAACTCAAAGGATTGTGGAACTGAATGTTGTAAAGTAAAAGTAAATAAATACATTTTTTGAAATGTGTATTAGGAAATAAGGTTTGTAATTTATTTAATTATTTTGACAATCTGTAATTTATGTGGGCCTGTCCTCTTGATACAGATGACAACTCCTTTCTAACTTTGTAAATGGTCTTGGAAAGGTGCTATCGTTCCCTGGTCAGCCTGGTGATGCATCTCTCTGTAATTTACTAGACTGTACCCGAGACAGCAGATATATAGGTCACTGATACTATCTGTGTGACCTAGGCCAAGTCACTTCACCTCTCTCTCCTGGAGCTCAGTTTCTTTATTTCTAAAATAAGGGAATTGAACTATGAGGGCTCTGAGGTAATTTTCAGTTTTTTGATTTAGAATCCTGTACTAAGCCTTTCTAGTTTGGTAAGAACTTTCAGAGCTTGCTCTTCAGTGCCATAGTCACTGAGAGCCCAGGATCACCTTCATGTCATGATGTAACATTGGAGGGGAACTTTGTTGGAGGAGCTCTACAGAACTGTATGTTATTGTTATAGACTCTAGTGGGAGGAGCAGATAATCTTTAAATAAAGTATTTCAGAGCTATTTTAATCAAGACTCTTATAGGAAGGAGAGAGTATAATACACATAGACCCTTATTTATCCTATGTACTTAGTGTCTTTATTTAGCTCATGAGAGGCAGTGTGTCCTAATTGATAGAGAACTGGCCTTTGAATCAAGAAGACCTGAGTTCAAGACCTGTCTCTGATATGTACCGGCTTGTGTCTCTGGGCAGGTCATTTAACTTCTTGGTGCCCCAGGCAATTCTCTAAGCTTATAAGGCTTAGAGCAGGGGTAAATCTGCCTAAGTAGAGGAAGATCCTCAACAGTAACTCTCTATATCAATGAAATCTCAGTTTGTGGTTTGCATTGTCCCTTGTGGCAATGGCAGCAGTAGGCACCATAGATATTTTTATTTTCTCCTGGAACTTCTTTTTTTTTTTGTAAGGATTTGGATGGAATAAATGGATAACAGGCCCAAGGGCAAACAGGTAATCGATAGAAATATCTGTTTGGAGAGATCCGGGAATTAATTTCTGTTTAACAAATCAATGAATCAATCAGAAAGCTTTTATGAAGTGCCTGAAATGTGGAAGGTGGAATCTAATCTCTGTCTGATCAGATACAAATGATTTTGTTTTATCTGGTCACAATTTTCTCTATAATGAATATTTTTGTGCCATGGGCTAATAATATACACCAACAAGTGTATATCACAGTTAAGTAAATTTTTCCAACCAAATGCCTGAATTTCATGATTTTCCCAAATCTGAAGGATGTCAGTATAATATAGTCCAGGGTATCTTTTGTCTGGACTATAATATAGTCCAGGGTATCTAAATATCTGCTGCCAGGTCATTTGGGGGTCAGTCTTGGAGTTCTGGATTTACTCTGAGTTCTTATATTTGAACTGTAGATTTGGGCCCAATCTAGAGGGGCCAAATATTCAAATATTCAAATGATCTTGGAACTAATACAACCTCCTAACACAACCATTCTTTACTCTACTGTTTAGACTCAGCTTGAGGTAATGGTATCTTCCCCTGTGCATTTTGGTCCAGGAAGGAAGCTGGGGAAGCTTAGTCCTCCCAATGAAAATTTGCTCAAAGTTCTGAATCCTTGAGGATGGAAGTGATTTCCAGAGGTTCTTCAGGCTATCCTCCTGCTTCCAGGTAGATTTAACAATCTAGAACTAATATTGGGGAATAATAATAATGATTCACATCTCTATGACACCTTACCAGAGCCTTCCTTATAATGACCTGGTGAGGTAGTTCATATAGATATCATCTCCATTTTATAATTGGTAAAATTGAGGCTTGGGGACATTATGTGACTTTCTCAAGGCCACATATCTAGAGTTGGAATCAGGATTTGAACACATTTTTAAGTTAAGTTCTCTTTCCACTATACTTCCTTCTTCAAGTTTATCTAGAATAAGGTTGTTTCCAGGGCCAGGTGGGAATTGAATTCACAGTGTAGGTGCTCAGATGGGTATTCAACCACATGACAATATCTCCTTGCAGTAGAACTCTTGCTTCAGTACCCTGGAAAAAGACATGTGGATGGTAATAAATGGAAACCATGGATGGAAGAAGCCAAAGTAGAGATGCAGAGACATCAATAGTCTAACAATGCTTTCTTGATTCTTTAAGGAAGCCATTACTTGGCTCACTGCAGGCTAATTGCATTTGTTCAGTCACTGTGAAAATGGATGCAGATGGGATGAGAAAGTCAGGAAATACCCTACTGTTAAATGGTGAAATAAAGCAAATAGCATGAGATACACTATTACCTATGATGAGATTTTTCCAGAGAAGCAGGAGATCTCTGCAAAGCATTCTTTCTTGCTTAAGTAACTCTCTTAATTAATTTTAACTGACCTGTTCCTCCAGTAAAACAAAAGGTGTATAAGTGCAGAGAAGGGCATGGCTCATCATTAATACTTTTCAGCATCCAAAAACGAAGGTCACAGAAAAAATAAGACTATCTCTTAATCTAGTTCAGAGACCTGGTAGGGTCTCTAAAGCTGCCAAGGATTCCAAATGTAAGTAATTTTGCCTTTTATTATTTTTGAGTTTATGTGATAAAAGAATGAACTGTACAAATGAAATTCTGTGGATGGGATCAATAATCAAAGAACTGAGAGTATGTGGCTAAGGGGGAAAGCCTGGTCAAGACTGACAGATCAATGAGAAGAGCCTTTCCAGCCACAGGAGAAGGGAGGGTATAAAGGCAGCACTACAGTTGTTTTTTTTTTAAACAAGGCCTCCTTTTTCCAGCTTTGATTCAACTGTAGAGTCATTGCCTTTTAGCTGTGAAGATACACAAAAGTGTGTTTTCATTTAATAATTTGCTTCCAGACTTAAGGAAAAAAAATGGTTTCATGACTCTGCTAAGGATAGTGACCTTGTCTACAGATAAAACTACTGTACCTATCGTAGAATAACCTTTTATTCTTTGTTGCGAAAGAAGGACCATTCGCCTCATCAGCCTTGGGGGAAAATTATCTTTAGCTTGAAAAAAAATGCTTACATTGTAGATGCCAATTATTTATTTTAATGAAATACCACTATGAATCAGAAACTAGATAAAACTGCATTATGCCCAGATAATAGGAAAGAGGCAGAGTAAGAATGAAAAAAACCCAAGTGTTGGAGATCATAGAGTCTAAGCTTCTTGTTGCACAGATGAAGAAAGAAAGGCCTGGGGAGAGTGACTTGTTTGGGCCATAGAGCTGGGATAGTAACTACATCACCAAGCTATCCAACCCAGGGCTCTTTCCACAGGAAATCTTAGAGCTGAAAGAAGAGGTTTTCAGTCACCTGGTTCACTTATCTGATGAGTTACTTCTCTGTAAACTTCAGGCCAGCACATCTGTGAATGAACTCTAAGGATTTAAGGTTTAATTAGTTAAGTATTCTTCTATCTGGGGCAAAGTCTAAAGAACTGCACTTGTCTTCAACTCTAATTTACAAGATGAAACTATCCAGGGACAGCTACTTTTTGGTGGGTGGATTAGGTGTGAACAAATTCTCAAGGCCTCACAGATTCCGGGAGCCCCTATTATGGCTTGAAGGGTAGTCTAGAACCCCAAGGTATAGATTAGATTAGATTATTTAGATTAGATGCAATCTTGGGGGCACTACTCAAAAATTACTCTCTTACTCATTTTTCTCCACTCAGGTTTTCCTAGTAATTGATTAGTTTAGCTCTAGTCTGGATCTCTACAGAAATGGGCAAAAGGTTCTTGGTTCCTATTCAGTTAATGTCAGTCAATCAAGACATTTTTTAAGCACTTAACCATATGTGAGGTACTGTGTTAAACACTGGAGATATAAAGAAAGACAAAAATACTTGAATGGCTTCAAGAAACTTGCATTCTAATGGGTTGCCCAACTGGCAAAAATTGTATAAAGACAAAAAAATACCCTGTTAATGGAAAGTAATCTCAGAGGAAAAGCGCTAGCAATGGGAAAGGGGAGAGGAGACTAGGAAAGGCCTCCTACAAAAATTGGATCATGAACTAAATCTTGGAAAAAAAAAAGGTAGCAAAGTCAGAAGGGAGAGGTGAGGAGGGAGAACATTCCAGACTTGGGGGATAGCCAGTGAAAAGGCACTGAGTTTCGAGATCTTGAGTCATGTGAGAGCAACAACAATAAGGTGGATGTCATAGTGTAGAGTTCTCAGAGAAGAATTAATTGTAAAGATTGGAAAGGTAGAAAGGGACCAAGCCTTGTAAAAGGCTTTAAATAGCAAAGGAAGTATTTTACATTTGATCCAGGATAAGGTAATAGGAAGCCACTGGAGCTGATTGAGGAGAGAATAACAAGGTCAAATCTGAGTTTTAAGAAAATCACTTTGGCAGTTGAGTGAAGTAAGATTTGGGATAGGGTAAGCCTTGAGGCTAAGCAGAAGGCTGCTGAAATAATTTAGTGATAAGAGCCTTTATCAGGGTATTGGCCATAATTTCTTCAATTTCTTTTTCTTCTTATTGCTAGAGTTAGAATTTCTAATATAATATTGGATAATGGTGGGATAATGGTCATCCTTGTTTCTCCCCTGATTTTATTGGAAAGGCTTCTAGCTTATCCCCATTTTAGATAATGCTTGCCAGTAGCTTTAGACAAATAAAGCTTGTCATTTAAAGGAAAGTTCCATTTATTTCTACATTTTTCTAGTGCTTTTAAATAGGAATGAGTGGTTTTTTTAATCAAAAGTTTTCTGCATCTGTTGAGATATATTATTTTTATTGGTTTTGTTATTGATATGGTCAATTATGCTGTTAGCTTTGCTAATATTGAACCATACCTTCATTCCTGGTATAAATTTCACCTGGTCATAGTGTATGATTAAAAAAAATAATGTCCCAAGTGTACGTAAAAATAATTTTTAACATTTTTTTTTAATTTTGAGTTCTAAATTCTCTCCCTTTGTACCTCCCCTTTCTTGTCCCCAACACAGTAAGTAATCTTATATAGGTTATACATGTACAATCATGCAAAACATATTTCCATATTAGTCGTGTTGTTAAAGAAAACTGAGACCAAAAACCCAAAACATAAAAAATGAAGAAAATAAAAAATAGTATGCTTCAATTTGCATTCAGATTTCATCAGTTCTTTCTCTGGAGGTGGATAGCATTTTTCAACATGAGTCCTTCGGCTTCGTCTTGGATCATTGTTTTTGCTGAAAAGAGCTAAGCCATTCACAGCTGATCATTTTATTATATTACTGTTACTCTTGGTTCTACTCCACAGCGAATGATCAATGTTATATATTGCTATAATCTCCTTGCTAATATTTTATTTAAAAATTTTTCACGAATATTCATTAGGGAAATTGATCTATAGCTTTCCTTCTCTGTTTTTGTTCTTCCTCATTTAGATAACAACACCATATTTGTTTTGTAAAAGGTATTTGGTAGTACTCCTTCTTTGACTATTTTTCCAAATAGTTTATATAGTATTGGAATTAATTGTTCTTTAAATGTTTGGTAGAATTTACTTGTGAATCCATCTGGTCCCAGGGATTTTTTTCTTAGAGAATTTATTGATGGCTTGTTTGGTTTCTTTTTCCAAGATGAGTTATTAAAGCATTCTTTTTCCTCTTCTGAGCCCATAAATAATTAATAATATTCTCCTTCCCTCTGTTGAATCCCACTTTCCATCCCTGGAACCTGTATAGGCATCCATTCTTTTATTACTACCTTAATAGTTTGGAACCTCCTCAGAAGGAAGATGAACTTAGGTTTGCTAATGAGGTGACCTCTTCTCATTGTACCTGTGATACAGTATTAGTAGAGGTCACAGTCCAGGTTTTACTCCTCACATGCTTGATGCTGAATCCAGAAACTCTTACCACTCCTTCAGAATGATGGAATTCCCACTACTGCCCTTTCCACAGCTGCCGTCTTTTAAGCTGAGAACTTGTGAACAACTTCTCCATAGCTTGGTACAGGAATTCAGAATGTAGAAATTCATCTAATTCCACCATTGCCTTGAGGTCCTGCTATTTTTTGGGCTGATGGACTGTTCTGCTGTCTCTCCATGTTTGTCATCTCTGATAATGAACAAGGTGGTTGGTTACTCCAGGGAAACTAAATAGAAGAGCAGCATTCAGCCTTCTTATTCTTAGCCACCCACATAGTGGCTTACTTTGGTATTGAGCAAGAGGTTACCAGGTACTGTTGTTGGAGCTGAGTAAGTAGATGGACTTGATTATTTAAATACTCTGATTCTCTGATCCTATGATCTTTTTTAAAAAATTAATATAAACTTTTAAATTTGTTTTCTTGTTTACATCATTCATTTCCATGAGATTTTTGAGTTACAAATTTTCTCCCTGTCTTGCCCCTACTCCAACCCCAAAACAGCAATCCCACTGTAAAGCCCCTCCCCCAATCTGCTCTCTAACTTT
>CM053594.1:255814587-255832343 GCA_028646575.1 Pseudocheirus occidentalis | reverse complement strand
TAATATTTTCTCCTTTAACTGGGTATTCTGGAACCTGGCAATAACATTTCTAGGAGTTTTCTTTTGGGGATCTTTTTGAAGAGGAGCTGGGCTCCTCCCGGCTGTCCTGGGGCCTGGCCACAGTTTCAGTTTCAGGCTGGGCTGGCCTTGGCTCCCAGCCTGCTGTGATGAACCCCTCCTCCTGAGCTGCCTTCAGCAAGAGATGTGTTTTTTTTTATTTTTGTGAGTTTTCGAGCCCTAAAATTTATTTAGATTCATATTTTATGGGTATTTAGGGTGGCTGTGTGGGGGAAACTTTGCTGCTTCTACGCCGCCATCTTGGCTCCGCCTGATCCTATGATCTTTTGACCTTAAATTCATGGGCCCCTATTCATTGAGGACCTAAGAGCAATAAAAGACTGTCCAATGTTAAGTAAATCACAAAAGCCTGAAATATAAGATCAGAATTGCAAAAACAAAATCATCTAAAATTTTGCTTCACAAATACAAATATGTAGTCCAAGATTGCTTTGTCAGAAAGAAAAGCTGCATAAAGGCTGAATAGATGAAATCTGGTTCCTCTATTTGGAGCACTAGTGCCATATAAAGGTAAAATTATTTATCTAATCCAAGAAAATAATGAATGTTGATGAATATATTGATTTCAAAGATTTTTTAGTTTACTTGAAAAAATAAATATTTATGACTAAATTCTTCCACTGAAGTCTTCCTCTGATGTGTCCTTGTGGCTAGGAGGTGACCTTGAGTTCTCTAAGATGAAGTCAGTGGAGTGAAAGAAGGAAAAGAACTGAAATTTATAGGGTACTTCTAAGTTTGCCAAATGCTTCGCAGATGTAATCTCATTTGAGATTATGTACAACCTCACTATAGAGGTACAACAATAATTATTATTATTATCTCTATGTAACCCAGGCTTCTCTGTATATAGAACCTAGGCATCTCCAAATATTAAAAGCCTGGCTTGCATCTATTTTACAAATGTGGAAACGGAGATTCAGAGAGAGACTGAGAGGTTGAGACTTGTTCATGGTCACTCAGTTAGTGTTAGAGGCAGGATTTGAAACCTAAATCTTTCTGATGTTAAAGCCCAGAACTCTGTTCATTTCCTAAGGCCGTTAGCTCTGATGAGTTCTACCAGATTTGAAGAGCTTCAAGTATGAGTTCAGCAATCAGCTGTGTTCCTACTTAGGTGTAGAGAGAGACTCACCAGCAGATTCCTGTCCACTAAGTGGTCCATGTTTTTGGATAGAGTCATTTGTAAAACTCTCCTCCAAAGCATGGAGGGGTCACAATCTGCATTGGTGGAGGGAGTAATTATATCAAGGAGATCATAGCCCTTTTTGAAACATTAAAGCATATGAAATAAATACAGTCTAAATTTATTCACAGCTTTATGCCTGTGGCTCTCTCAGACACAACTGAAAATACTGCTGTTTTTGCAACACTTAATACAAGACATGCCTTGTGAATTGGGAATTTGATCCCAATTTGTGAATTTTAGTGCTTTAATTATTCATTTTGCAATGAAAGACTGTCCAAGTCGTAGAGCTTCCGGGGTCTCTCTCTCTCTTCACAGGCAGCAGAGCCCATCTGTTTGTAAAATGTGGCACAGCTCCTGGTATTTTATTAAGCCTTCATTTTACTTACATTGCTGTTGTGTGAAATAACATTTTTCTGCTTCTGCTGCTTTCCTAAATATAGTAGCCATAACTGCTTTTACCTCAGAAACTTGCATCCAGGAACCCCCTCAGCCAATTAATGTGCAGAGTCAATATTTTAACTTCTGTCACAGTCTTCCACAATGGGGATCTGAATTTTTGGAATTCACTTTCTTCTTAACTCCCTGTCACAGTAGTAGGTGGTACTGAGTGTTCTATTTCTTAGTGGTAGAAAGAGACCCTCACTTGCATCAAATCTTATTAGCAGCTTTGTAATGAATTTTTGCTCATCACAACCTTCAGCATCTTTAGAGATGCTTATTATTTCAGGTCTCAGGACTGTTAGAAGGCATATCTAGACATAATAATTTATCTCCTTATTGAGGGGGCCCTAAAAATGCAGCTCCATTTCCACAGGTGTTAATTTTTTTTCCCAACTTCAGTTTCTTCAGGGGTCAAATATTTTTTTTTATAAATTTGGGTCTGAAAATTTGTCATTCTGCCATATAGATGGGCATCTTTCTATCAATATTATTGGAAGTTTTATACACAAAGAGAGGCGACTCCTGTGGTTTATCTCTGTTAACTCTAGAAACCCATTTACCTAATAGTAATTTTCAAAGAATCATGAAATTTTAGAGTTAGGTTTCCAGACTACACCATTCTTCTTTTCTTTAATACTTCAAGATTCTGTAGTTTCATTTGTGTAGGTGAACCCTCCACTGACCCAGGTGACAACCTTTTTCTGATTTGATAGTTGGATTTCAAGAGCAGTTGTTGCCAAGGAATTAATTCACCTGTGGCTCATCTAGAGATGAACTCTGAACTCATCCAAGATGATTCTGGAACAGCAGAATCTGTGGCTGGCCCATATTCTTGAAACCTCAGCCAGGTAGGTCCTTCTAGAGGTTGAATTTTGTTGGCGTATCTTTTGAGAAGTTATCATCTCTATGTTAAGTGAAGTATCAGAAGAGGATTTTATTGGAGGACCACATAATTCCTTTATCTTATAAACTTTTCTAACCTACTCATTTCCATTGTGGTCTGGAGAAGTGTATGCAGAGAATAAATTAGACATATAATAACAAATGAGGGCAGGGGAATTGGTGTTAATAAACATATGTAGCAAGTATAGCAAAGTTTATGGTGGATGAAATACAGCACAAAAGCTCTTGGCAGATACTTTTAATGAAGGCAGGAATGTACATGTGGGTCCTGCCTGCCTGCTTCCCCTGGTTTTTGTTTTTGTCCATAACTTCAATCATATGCCAAAGAGGATCCTCAGGGTAAGGGAAACCTTGGTGCTGCAACTTCAACACAATTGTTGTGGGTATTTTAAAGGTAGAAGCCCTGAAATCAGTGTTGGAGACAAAGACAAATAATCAGGAATTTAATGGTAAAAAGAATTTTCAAACTCCAAGTTAAGATAAAGTTTTTTTAGTATCTAGGACCTTGTGTTGGCACTAAAGGAAGGTAGTTAAAAGAATGGATATAATTCCAACATTGGCATTTGCTGGCTTTTGTTGGTTATTTGGCTGAGTTTTGTGGGTCATAACACTAAAAAAATGTTGTCTTCTCCAGTGAGAGACTTTATAGACACTGTATTGAAGTAGATGACAGAGTAGGGACTGCCCCGAAGAAGCTGCATGGATGAAACCGAGCAGATGCTAGTAGAGAGCAGCTTACTAAAAAGGAGATGAGTGTGGCTGCCCAACTGAGATGCTATGATGGGGACATCGCATGCCCAAAGTAGAGTAGCTGTGTGATGCCTGTCAGAGAGAAGTGCAATGACAACAAAGGGAACCAGTAGTTCTGAAGCATCAGAGGCATGAGGGGACCTGAGAGCTCATCTTGTTTAGCACATTCATTTATAGAGAAGAAAACCGACACTCACAGAAATGACGTGATTTGCCCAAACTCATACAGCTTGCTGGTAGCAGAACAGGAACTAAATAGAACCTGCTCCTTCCAGCCTGCTGTGCTCTGGTCTGCTATTCTTCACTCTCTGGGCAGCCAGGTGGCAGAGTGGAAAGAGCTCTGGGTCTGGAGTCAGAAAGACTTAAGTGGAGATTTGACCTTAGACACTTATTAGCTGTATGACCTTGGGCAAGTCACTTACTCCTGTTTGCCTCAGTTTCCTCATATGTAAAATTAGAAGGAAATGGCATACCACTTTAATATCTTTGCCAAAACAAAACAAAACCCAAATGGGGACACAAAGAGTTGTACATGACTGAAACAACTTGACAAAAATAAATCTTTACTCTGCCACATCAGGCTGTCACAAAGTCAAATAATTTGCCACTCCAAATTTCAGAATCTCCCTAGAAGATTGTCAACAATCTCTTATGGCAATGGATCATTATTTTACAACCAACATTTAGACTGGCCAAATGTGGGCAAATATTTGTTGGCTTCTTTGCTGTTTTCTTGAGCCAGGTTTCAGGACTTTCCCAGAGTAACCAAAAGTCTTCCAGAATCTCTGAGCAGCTCCTGGCTCTGGCACACAGTTGACTTTTCTCCCAAGATCTGGGGAGTAACTGCATGCAGTCATTTAATCCTCTTGTAACTATGTCTGGGATTCTGTCATTTTTATCATTATATCTCTGTCACCTGACACAGTGACTTATAGGTATTTGACATATGTTGAATTGAATTGAATTTATGTTAATATAAATATGGATACTTGTCACACTTACATTATGGTGAGCCAAAATTCTAGATAGGAATTGTCTTTCAGCTTTTTCTGACCTGTTGCCTGGCTCTGACTCTGTACTCTATATTCAATACTCTACTTTCTACTTCTCAGCAATTTTTAGGGCCCTGGTTCTACTTTGACCATTTGCTTCTGAGTGCTGCTCTGGGCCTGATATTCTCCTAAACCTATCCAATATCCTGTGTTACTAATTTTATCCTAACTCTCTTTATCCTGGTCTATTCCCCTGCATTCACCATTCTCTGAAAAATCACACTTTGCTGTTTTAGAATGAATCAAATAGACCTATTAGAGTCAGAAGAAACTGGTTATCAAGAAAGCCGGAAAATCAGACAGGCCATAGAATAACTGATCCAGGGGTCATTCATAAATGTGACTCAATAAGTTACCCTTTATGTCTTTAAAGGGCTTTGAGATCTTCAGAAAACAGACACTATATTCAAGTCAAATAATAGCTAAGATATAAAAGCTGTCAACGGTGTTGTTCATAAAGCAAAAAAGATCACATCTGCTTTTACCTATAACAACACAGCCACAGCCCATAGAGAGAATAAGGAGATGTGGTCATCTCCACCACACGAAAATTTTTTTTAACTTACTCTGTAGCTGAAATAGTACTTATGGTATTCATCTCACAGTGTGAGGCAAGAAAGGAATATGGTCACATTGGGAACACATCTTCCTGCTTTGTCCCTCCCCATTCTGCATTCCTCCTACCCCCATAGTTGACAGCAGATGCTTGGCATATGGCAAGAAGGAACACTGTAGCTTGGGGCACACTCCTGACTCTCTGGGCCTCTGGGAGGAGACCACCCCTAGCTCACAACGAATATCAGATATTCATAAAGCAAATTGCAGCCATATTAGAATTTGCTGTAGTTTGACAGTTGGGTCTTCATTATACGTTAAAAATCAAACTCTGGTTCATAGTACAAATGATCTCCCAAGATTAATGCCCTTTGGGTAATCTGGTGGTTTAATTGTTTCCTCCCTAGAGACTTATCACTTAGAACAGTTATAAAAGTAGAATATCAGAATAAATACTTAGACATGGATAAAAAATGTAAACAATTAGTAACAGCTAGAAGCAAAGCTAATTCTCAGTTGGCCCATAATGCCAGCTATTTAATGCAAATTAACAAATGGCATTTTTTTATGCAAAGAGCCAAAAAGCTAGCATTCTCATTTTTCAAGTGAGATCAATAATTCAACAAATACTAATGTGTTCCACAAAGGATTCCAGAAATAGAGAAATAACTTTATTCAAAGATAAGTGAGGTGTACTGAAATTTTTATTTTTGAGGATCAAAAAAAGGGCCACATTAGGGAAGACGAGTAAGATGTCACATGCTTTGGAAGGCAAGAGCCATAAAAATGAAAAATGTTACCAACAACTGATATACAAAACAATTAAACTGGGTTTATGACATTAGATAATGAGGTAATCCCTTCTTTTTTTTGAAGGATGATTCAAAACTAAACATGCAGCTGCTCTACTTTCTTAATGTTTAGCCTGATGATACCTCTTTCTAGTTTAAGCATAGTAGGAAGCCAACCTGTTGGATAAATGACTGAACATCAATTTTTGACATTGGGTTATTGGGAGGGATTAATTTTGAACAGAATGATAGGGACATACTCAAGCATATCCATATGCTCCATAGAACTGTAAGAGATCTTAGAGGTTCAATTCAATTCCACAAACATTAAGCACCTGCTATATCTGAGCGCTCAATGATAACGGAGGATTCAAACACAGAACCAGAAATAGTTCTTACCCTCAAAGAAATTACATTTAATTAAGGAATACAAAGAAATAAGCAGGGTGAGTAAATCCAAGATTTGGAGGCTGTAATTGAGGGGAAGTAAGAAAGTTTTTGTTTAGAAAGTGGGATGCTGCAAAGTGAAGAAAACAGAACCAGGAAAACATTATATACACAATAACAGTAATATTATACTATGATAAACTGCCAATGAGTTAGCTATTCTCAGCAATACAAAGGTACAAGACAGTTCTGAAAGGTACATGAGGAAAAATGCTATCTATCTTCAGAGAAAGAACTGAAGGAATCTGAATTTTTTTCTGTGCATTTTCCTTTTTTTTCCCACAACATGACTAATATGGAAATATGTTTTGCACGACTGCACATATATAAACTTGATCAAATTGTTGGCGTCTCAATGAGGAGGAGGGGAGGAAGGTCAGGAGAGAATCAAAATTGTAAAAAGCAAAGGCTAAAAACTATTTTTACATGTAATTGGGAAAAAGTAAAATATTAAAATAAAAAGAAGGTGGGACATGAGCATTACTTTGAAGTTTTCTAAGAGGCAGAGGACAGAATAGAATTCATTTGAGGTATGGGGGAACTGGGAGATGGAAAGCGGAATTCATGGAATAGAAAATATAGCTGGAATATATGGTGCTCAATGAGGAATGATGTAAGTAAGACTGGAAAGGTAAGAAGAAGCTTGATTGTAAAGGGCTTTAAATGTCCAGCTGAGAAGTTTGTATTTTATCTGACAGGCAAGGAGGAGTCATTGGGATAACATGGTCAGATTTGTCAGCAAGATTATTTTGGCTGCTGGATAGAGGATGGATTGGAGAGGCAGAGAGTCTGAAAGCTGTGAGTCCATTTAGAAGGCTGTTGAGGTGAGAGGTGATAAAAGCTTGAATAAGGGGAATGGCTATGGTAGCTCTCATTTTAGAGATTAGGAAACTGATGCCTAGAGATGTGGTTTGCCCAAAGATACATAGGTCACAAGTGATGGAAATAGGACTCACTTTTTCTTAGCTCACTTCTCCTTGGTGCGCCAATTATGTTCTTTTATTTACTTGTGTCCCTTTCCTACTGGCTCTACTTATGAGATAGAGAGGAGACCAATCCCTTAACACTGTGCCAGCAATCTATTTAGGAAGCAGCAAGAACTATAGAGGTAGAAAGAAGGTAGAGCAAGCAGGCTTATTTAGCACAAATGCATGACTTGAAAGAGCCTGGGCAAGAAAAAGGATGCTCCCGGGATGGGTTTTCTTCAAGTGGAAAGTAGCACACAAAATCTGGCCATATGGGGGCTTATTTAGGGGCTGTATTGAGATGAGAGGAGTCCTATCATTTGCCTAACCCTTCACCAAAGGGCTTAGGCATGACTATTGCCTGATGCTAAATTAGCCCTCCTGAGACAGGGGTGGAGAAAATGCTATTAGTTGAAAATAATGAGGTGTGGTGCTTCTAATATGTTAATTAGGCAACCCTAAGATAGTCACCACTTGGCAATGAAGGGGCTGGGCAATCATGACCACTACACAGGGCACCCCAGAGTAGGTGTGTTAAAGGTCATCGGTCAAAGGTGTATAGCAAGCACAATTCAACATGTTGCTTAAACGTAGGTCTTGAATGAATACAACTTAAGGATAAATTTGCCCTATTTCACTGCATAATTGTCACACCCTGTTTTTTTTTTTTTAGCTCAAAAATGGTTCATAAACTTTCATTGCATAATTGTAGCATGGTATAGTTTTGCTCTTCATGCTGCTTAAAAGGTAAACGGAGCAGCAATGTATTCACCAGTGGCATATGGATATGCTTTTATCTCATTAATTATGAGCTTCAAATCTAGAATTCTTAGCACCCACTAATAGTGCATTGTCAGTGTATTTCTGAAAGCCAGCTTGCATGGTTTGTTTAGGGTGCTGCAGCCATAGGTGCAAGGGATAGGCAAGCAAAGCTGCCATGAGTAAGTCATGAGATATCTTCCCAATTTTAATATATATTCACAAGTATTCTGTACATCCTGATCTGGTGTCACAGACAGTTTAGCAATAAATGATTTTTAAGTAATACAACATAATTTTTAAAAAGCTTCACTTTGTGGTTGTACCCCACTTTTTTGCAAAAATATTTGGCATAAAATCTATGACAATAATGTAGGAAAATATGGTATTCATTTGCAAAATTAGAGTTTGGCCTAGCAGATATTTAATTTCCTCTCAGCTATATAATTCTCTACTTCTAGGTCTTGTTTCTCGGGCCTGTCTTCGGTATTTTTGAAAATATAAATGATTGGATCTCAGAAGTAGCTGGCAAAGCCAAATGACTGGTCTCTGAATTAAAATTTAGTTGTTTATGAAGAGTCCTGGCTATTCTAGCCAACACTGGCATTCATTTATCAAGTCTGATTTGTTTGTTTTTTTTAATTTTCTGAATGATTAGTTTTTTCCAGGCAGTAGCCTAAGGCAGCTTTAATCAGCGGTCAGTAATCTATTGCAGACAATTTGCAGATCATAGTAAGTTGCTTAGCTGTTTCCTCAGTTTCCATGTCAGTAAAATGTGCTGGAGAAGGAAATGGCAAACCATTCCAATATCTTTGCTAAGAAAACCCTGAAATGGGGTCACAAAGATTTGGATACAACTGAAATGACTAAACAACAACAAATTTTTCTTTTACAAATGCCAATGAAAATACGTGCAGAATTCAAGTTTTTACATTTAGATTTTTTCTTTTTTCATGTTTCTTAACTATGTTGATTTGATTTTTAGAGAACAAAGACCTCTGATAGAGCATGTCATTAATTTGGATTCTAATTCAAATTTGTGATTGTTCAAATAAAGACCAAATGTTGTTACTCAGTTTTTTTCTTTATAGGTCATACAACATAATACTATTCAGATTTCAAAGAGAATATTTAAAATAATTTAAGGAAAAATCAATATATGGATGCCACCCTTGTTCAGGCTTTTAATCACCACTTGGATCATTAGATCAGCTTCCTAATTGCTTGCTAGCTTCTAATTCCTCCACTTTTCAATCTGTCTTCCACACAACTACTAAAATAATCTTTCTAAAGCATATGCTCGACTGTATCATCCCTAGTCACAAGGAGAATCTTCAGTGTCTGCCTTTGCCTGTAGTATAAAATATAACCTTTTCAGTTTGGCACTTGGGGTTCCTTACAACATGGCTCTAGCCTATGTTTCTAAATCTTATTTCATTCATTCACTTCATGAACTCTATAGTCCAGCCAAACTGCTGTTCACTGAACTCAGCATTCCATGCTCCATCTCCATGCCTAGAATGAATATATAGGCTGATCCCCATGCCTAGAATTCTTCTTACCGGCTCCTCTTAGAATCCTTAGATTCTTCCAAGACTCTCATCTCATATAAAGAACCTTTCCTGATCCCCTTTGTTGTTACTGTTTGCTTTCTTTTCTTTCTCTTCTTCCATTTCCTCCTCTTCCTCCTTCGGTTATCATGTATATAATTATGTGTTTATATGTTGTATCCCTCCAGGAGAATATATGTTTCTTGAGGGCAGGGCAAGGACTATTTTTAATTTTTGTCTTTGTACCCCCAGGGGCTAGCACAAAGTAGTGCTTAATACATATACTGTTAAATTAGATTTGTGCTATTTACATTCACATATTTATTTATATATAAACTTAGAAGCTAATTACAAATCAAAGTCATCTGTTTATTAAAATAAGTTCCCTAAAGACTTCTTATGAATGAAAGTATAAACTTTATTAGCAGTTTTTTGTAGTGCTTTTTGTACTTCAATGTAATGAAAGCACTCTTAAAAATTTACTGTAATTTAGTCTTTATATGAATTCAATGTCATGTTATTCACATTATATAACTTTTTACTCATCTTCATGCACAAGCAGAAAGTTATTTTACAAGGCTATACACACAGGCACTCACTTGTGTCTGTATACACACATTTATTTCATAATATCTAGACATAAACATTTTGGAAAGATTACAGTAAGAGACCAACAACAAAAATCTCATTGCTAGTTATCTAGATCTGATATCTATAACTGTATATATATATATATATATATATATATATATATATATATATATACACACACGTATATATGTGTATGTATGCATATATATGTGTATATATGTGTGTGTGTGTATATATGTATATATGTATGTATTTACTAGGAGCCAGGTGACTTAAAAAAATTGTTCCTCTCTCTCCCCAACCTAGCTTTCTCACAAGGCACACATGTATTTCCTCATGTAGTGCAGCATCATCCAAGTAATAACTTCATTTTTCCCCACTAGAAACTGAGTCTCTTTGTCTTGCCCAGAATGGTAGTACAGCAGCCACTCACAGGTTAATCCCTCTAATAACTGGCATGGGAGTTTCAGGTCCTGTAGGTTTAAATATAAACTCTCTGCAGATGATTCCCAGATTTATAGAACTAGTCCTGATCTTTTCCCTGAGCTCCAGTCCTGCCTTTCCAGCTCCCTATTGGATATCCCATAGTATGACATCTCAAATTCAAGATGCCCGATTTATAGGACACCTTATCTTTTCCCATGAACCCTACTGTCTTTCAAAATTCCCTATTACTAGTGACACCACCGTCTTCTAGTACCTGGGGTTGACAACCCAAATGTTATTCTTGACTTCTTACTCTCCCTTACCCCACACATGGTGACTACTAGTCACCAAATCTTGTTTTTACCTCCTCGATATCTGTCCCCTTTTCACTAATAGCACAGTCAATTCAGTTCAGGTCTTTATTACCTCTTTCCTTCACTATTACAGTAGCCTTCTATTTGAATTTTCACCTTATATTTTCTCTCAATTCATCCTCTACCTGACTCTAAAATGAGATGAGAGGCAGTGTAGTAGAATAGACAAAGCAGTAGATTTGGAATCAGGAAGACCTGGGTTTAAACTTTTCTTGATGCTCACCGGATGTGTAACCAGGGTAAGTCCCTTTAACTTCTCTGTGCCTCAGTTTCCTAACTAGGATAAAATAAAAATTCCTTTCTTTGGCTTTTAAAGTCCTTCACATGCTGGCCCCACACCAC
Organism: Pseudocheirus occidentalis; assembly: GCA_028646575.1. Lineage (NCBI taxonomy): Eukaryota > Metazoa > Chordata > Mammalia > Diprotodontia > Pseudocheiridae > Pseudocheirus > Pseudocheirus occidentalis. The sequence continues at coordinate 255,821,136 of CM053594.1, read as the reverse complement.
CTTTACAGCCTTGTTATACATGGCTCCTCTTCTTTTATGCCGTGTTCTCTCCGAACTGTCCTTGTTTCTCATCCCGTCTCATATCTCTGTGTCTTTGCACTGATGTACTCTACTTAACTCAGCCCCCCATGATCTCTTTTTTCTTTTAAGTTTCTGCTCTAGCTCTGTCTTCCACATGAAGAGTTTCCAGGTTTTCTAACTACTAATGTACTTCCCCAAATTGCTGTGTATTTATTTTATATTTTTTCAATACATGTTTGTATGGGTACCCACTGTTTCCTCTATTAGGGTACATATTGTCTCCTGTATTAAATATAAACAAGAACACTTTCCTTTCCATCTTTGTCTCTCCAGCACCTAGCACAGTGCCTTGAATATAAATACTGAACATATATTTTTTTGATTGAAGTGAATTTCAAGAATAGTTTCTTAATCAGAGATTTCTCTTTGATGTTCCTCTTTTTAATGGAGTTATTTTTTTTTTAAGGGGGAAGGCAAGGCAATTGGAGTTAAGTGACTTTCCCAAGGTCAAGTGTCTGAGGCTGGATTTGAACTCACATCCTCCTGACTCCAGGGCTGGTGCTCTAGTCACTGTGCCACCTAGCTTCCCGTTTAATAGAATTTTATCAGATAACATTGTGAATTCTGGGTCTGAGATCCATGAATTGTCCCCAGTTCACTGGGGAGTGCTATGTCCCAGATTTCTTCTCTTCCCCTTCTCCCCAAAGTGTACTTATTCAGAGGTCTTTAGTATTTCAGAGAGACTTTGATACAAAGATTTCTCTGGAAAATAGAATTTCCTGAGTAGATTTAATTTAAACTCAGTTCATGCTTTAGATCTATCAGGGTCCAAATTAATGAAATACTATCTATCCACACCTCCATCTTACCTATGACTTTTAGCAACTTAATGAAATATAGCTGTTAATTGGCCAATAATTCCTGAAAATTGTATGAAGAATTTTTCATGAATAACATAAACAAAGGCCCTTGATATTAATAATACAGGACAATGTTATATTGTGACATGTAGCTCTTCTTATCCAAAGCACCCTTGTCTTACACATGACAAGCCCTCTTCACAGTAGTCCTCATCACTTAACTTAGGGTCAGGGGTTAGTGCTTGGCCATCAATTAGGCAAGTACATATTAAGGTACAGTGTCCTTTCTCTCCTGAATTCTTGGAAAAATTGATTTCATTTCTTTTGGGTAGTAACAATTCCATCTTTGTTCCACTTCATGATACACCTAATTTCACCTTAAATTTTGTATTGGAAAAATGAATCCTCTGCTATAGTCAGTCTGGTCTCTTCAATGTTATCCAAACATATCTGGGCCATTCCTACCTCTGTGAGTTTTCCCTAAAGCCTAAAAATGACCCTCTCCTGTGCCGTTTCTGACTTTTTGAATCCTACCCTTAGGCTAAGGTCCAGTTGAAATCTTACCGTTTCTGACCCTTTCCAGTCCTTGGTGATCTTCAGTACCATAACTTACAAACTTAACATATACTACATTGAAGTCCTAGGAAGACCAGACATGTGTCTTATTGTTATTTATTAATTACAATTTAGTAGGGATAGTTAGAGAGGCAGCTAGGTGGTGTAGTGGATAGAGTGCCAGGTCTGGACTCAGGAAGACTCGTTTTCATGAGATCAACTCTGACCTCAGACACTTAGTAGCTATGTGACCCTGAACAAGTCACTTAAACCTATTTATCTCAGTTTACGCATCTGTAAAAAGAACTAGAGAAGGAAATGACAAAACATTTGAGTATTTCTGCCAAGAAAACCCCCAATAGAATCACAATATGACTGCAAATGAATGAACCAGAGATAAATAGATATATAAGGGTAAGAATACAGTTCAAATATTGCCTCTGTCACTTACTACCTGTATGACCTTGGTCAAGTCACTCATGCCACTTCTCAGAGTCTCGGTTTTCCTCATCTTTAAAATGAGAAAATTGGACTAAGTGGTTCTAACGTCCCTTCCAGCTCTAAATCTATGATGCAATGATTCATGTACATAGATAAGCACAATGTCAATTAGAACATGATGCACAAGAGTAGTGAATCTTGTGAGAGCAAATGAGGGAAGGATAATTTTTCCAGCTGAAAGTTGTATCCCTCTTCAGATTTTCCTAGAATATTGCCCCTATCACCTACTTGGCATCATAATCATCTCTATACTTGCTGTTTTCTACCTCAGAGAATGGAAGCTGCTTGGGGGGAGGAACTGTGTCATTTTTCACCTGTGTATCCCTGGTACCTAGTGCAGTACTTGATGTTTAATAAATATTTGTCAAATTAGATTGGATTCAGGGTAACTAGTGAAGCGATTTGCCCATAATAGGTGCTAAATATGTTTTTAAAAGTTGAAACTATGAAAATTGAAACATTAATCTCTATCATCCTTATGCAGAAGACATTATTTGATTCAATTCCTCCCTCTGCCTCTCCTTCTTGTTTCACTTACTGTTAGTTTCTTTTTGATTTGAATGGTAGGGCTGCTACTGTAGAGACAGCTGTAGTTTGATAGAGCTCTGGGCCTGAAGTCAGGAAAACCTGAGTTAAAATCCAACTTTAGACTCTTTCTAGCTTAGTAGTCCTTGGATCAATCACTTAATCTTTGCCTCAATTTCATTCTCTCTGTCTCTGTCTCTGTCTCTGTCTCTGTCTCTCTCTCTCTCTCTCTCTCTCTCTCTCTCTCTCTCTCTCTCTCTCCATACACACATATATAAATACCCACACATTTACATATATACACACATACATATATGTATGTGTGTATATATATTTTAAATTTATTTTTTCTTTAATTTGTTGAATAAAACAAACATTTCCATAATAGAGTATAATAAAAAAATGAATGCATATGAAACTGCAAATCTACTATGTACAATTTGCTATTACTTTTAAATATTCAGCAGAGTTATCATGTAAATTTCTTTTTTTTCTTCCCTTTTCCCCACCTCCCTTCAGAGATAGCCATCATTAGATAGAAATGTGTGTGTGTGTGTGTTTGTGTAAAATTATTCTGTACATACTTCCATTTATCAGTTCTTTCTCTGGATGCAGAGAGTGTCTTTCTTCATATGTCCTTTATAGTTAATTTGGATATTTATAATAGTCAAAATGACTTATTCTCTCAAAGCCATTCTTAGAACAATATTGGTGTTACTATATACAATGTTCTCTTGCTTCTACTCATTTCACTCTCCATTCTTTCATGCAAGTATATCCGTGCTTTTCTAAGATCATTGAGCTAATCATTTCTTACAGCGCAGTAGTATTCCATCACAATACGATACCACAATTTATTTAGCCACTCCCCAGTTAACAGGCATCCCTGCGGTTTTCCAGTTCTTTACTACCACAAAGAGAGCTGCTGTAAACATTTTAGAACATATATACTCTTTTCCCTTTTCCTTAATCATCTTTGCAAATAGACCTATTTGTGGTATTTCTGGGTCAAAGGCACTTTAATAACTCTTTGGGCATAATTCCAGATTACTCTCCAAAATGGTTGAATCAGCTCACAATTCTACCAACAATGAATCAATGTTCCAATTTTTCCATAGTTATATAATAGTGATAATAATAGCATCTACTTCCTAGGGTGGTTGTAAGATTCAAGTGAGATAATATTTGTAAAGCATTTAGCAAATGCCTAGTGCACAGTAGGTGTTTAATAAATACTCCTTTCCTTCCCCTGTGACTGAGTAGATAGACAGCTAGCCTCAAAGCCAGGAAGATCATTTATTGGCTGTCTGACTCCGATCAACTTACTTAACCTCTCATCACTCTAGTTGTCTTGAGCCTAGGTGACTCTCTAAAACTTCTGAATTGTAGAGGAGGTTCTGGCCTGTATTGGTCCAGGGAGTTTCCTCAACCAAGAATTCCCTATATCAAGGAAATCATAGGCTTACCACCCCTCTAGTGATACCATATTGCTTATACCTACATCTTTACTACCACTTTGTATTCAGTCTTCTGAATCTGTTTGGTTAGCTCTTGACAGTCTCTGCTAGAGAGAATGGATTACATTATTTGTGCTTTAAAAGCAGAATTTGTTCTCAAATCAAAGTAAATTTGAGCATGCCCACACTGTAACTGAAAAAATTAGGACAGAAGGATTTAGACAAAGTTGGAGATTCAGGCTGGGTGGATTATACCTAAGGACTTTTTCTGTAGAATCCAACTAAGTTCAAGCCTACTCAGGAATTCACAGACACAGACTGCTGCCAAGGAAGTTAATGCTAAGGGAGTTTAATGAACAAGAAGCTATGCTTTGGCCCAAAGTTGAACAATTGTCAGAGAGAGGTTTTTCAGATTTTTAATCAGTATCCACACAATCACAGGATTTAATAGAGGTGAGGTGGTAGTAGCTGACATTTATGTAGGACTTTAAAAACACTACCTCATTTGATTCTCCACACATCCTTGTCAGGTAAGTACTGCGGTTGTGATTATACCCATCTTACAGAAGAGCAAACTGAAACTCACACAGATTGATGTGAAGTGACTTGGTTATGGTCAATAGTCAGGAAATCCTAGAAATAGAATCAGAACCCAGGGCTTCTCTGCCTTCAGTTTCAGGACTTTCTCCACTACAATACATGACTGTTTCCTCTTCTAAGAGTATCAATTCCCTTTTGCTGACTGTATGAAAATATAACTTTGAAAACTTGGAAAATACAAATAAATAATTAGGAAAAAATATCTTTTCAGCCATCTGCTTTCTCCTTGGTCAAGCAGTGATTCAACAGTTTTTGTGATGGTTATGGTTTTCAAGCATTCCAGATTTTCCTCCAGTATATTAGTACATCTTATTAAATTGTCTTTATAATCTAACTGTGAATTTCAGTCTATTTTTTTCATTGAGTAATGATCAATATTAACTTTCTTCTGACAGATGGTAACTTTTGCTCCTACAGCCAATTAACCAGACTTTGTAGCTAAGGTTTGGTCATTCACAGTACATGCCACGATGGAGAGGAAGTTTTGTATCTTGCAAAGAAATAGCCAAATAACAATCTAATAGTTGTAGCTTTCCAACATTCTGGGAAGTAACAGTTTCTGCTTTCATAATAATGAGTCACATTTATGAAATGCTTCACAACTTTAAAAGTGGTGTCCTTTAAACAAGACTGTGAGGTGAATATTACAAGTAAAATGATGCCCATTTCACAGGTGAGAAAACATTAAGTGACTGGGCCAGGGTTATATGGCTAGAAATGTCAGAACAGCGACCTCAACCCAGATTTTCTCACTTCAGTGTATTTTCCAGTAAACCTGTTGCGTCTCATGTTTCCAGTGGTGAAAGGATTACTAATGCTATAAGGAAATTTATTGGTGAGGAATAAAGCATTGTCTCATTTACACTTACATGCACAAGAGTTTACATGTTGTCTACCATATTAGACTGTGCGCTTTTTGAGGGCAGCAACTAGGGCTTTTGCCTTTCTCTGTATCCTCAATGCTCAGCACAGTGCCTGACACAATAAGGGCTTAAAAATGCTTTTTGACATTTGACCGACTACTTTAATAGACATCACAGTATTGTGTATTAGAGGTCTAGCCTTGGAGTTGATAATGTTTAATTTCAAATATAATTGGCATTATATAACTATGAGGTAGTAATTTCATTTTTCTTAGTTTCAATTTCCTTATTTGTAAGACAATCATGAGAGACAGCATGTTGTAGTGGATAGTAGGCAAGTCTTGGAGTTAGAAAGACTTGGGTTCAAGTTCTACTTCTGACATATACTGGATGTGTGACCCTGGACAAGTCATTTAACCCTCCAATGTCTTGGGCAACCTGTGAAAGTTAATAATCTGCTTCTAAGGAAGGAATTTACACACTAGGAATTCCCACCACCTATGAAATAATAGGAATGGATTCAAATTGTTACAGTAATGATGATAATAATGTTCCACATTGAATTTTAAATGTTTTCTCTGATATGTAAGACTGTTAAGAACTTATTTATGCATGTGATCTGCCCTGAGTGTCTGGGTTATTTTGCTCAGTGAGGTTGTAGTAAATTTCTTTGGAAAGGTGTGAAATATTAAGTAGATTTCCTAAGGAAACACCTCCAACCCCTGTTGAACAAAATACTATGGATGGGTCTTGTTATTTTAAAGTAAGCTTTTCAGTAAAAAGAAAATGCAGTGGAATCCCACAAGAGAAGGAGGTTGAGAAGTGCTCAAGTGCTTATTCCTGTGACCATTAAACTGATTAGCATTACTTGATTTCATGTGGTTTGGGTTTGAAAGTTTAACTTTTACCTGCCATGACAGTACTCTCTTACAGTGTTCCTTCTACCTTCCTGACTACTCTTTCTCAGTCTTTTTTTTTGAATATTAGATCATCATGTATCTTTTGCCATCTTAGTGTGTATTTTACTCCTTTGGGAAGTTAGAAAGAATGGTGCAGACCTGCTTTCCAGGATGCATTACAAAAGATAGGAGAGAAAGAAAAATGGGACCAGCTGAAATTCTAATCGTAGACCTTTTGCCCATGAAAGAGAACGGGAAGCAGGGTGGG
>CM053594.1:255791020-255814087 GCA_028646575.1 Pseudocheirus occidentalis | reverse complement strand
ATGGGGATAAGAGGGGGGATGACGGAGGGGAGGGCAGGGTCTGGGGGAGGAATGCTGGAAGAACACACTTCAGTAAATGGACAGGGACAGGGTAGAGAACGGAACAAGGGGGTGGGGGGAAGGGATAGGAAGGAGAGACAGACTATCACTATCACGGTGTATCCACTATGAAGATGTCCTGTATAATCACACATCCATAGCCTGTATTGAACTGAGTGTCCTTCCAGTGGGGGTGGGCGACAGGGGAGGAATCGAAAGCATCTAGAATTTAAAGTTCTGCAATACCTGCAGATGGGAATTAAGATATACAGGGGCTGGGATAGGGAGACCCTCCCTGCCCTACCAGAAAGTAAGAGAGCAGCGTAGGGGAGGGGCTTTACAGTGGGATTGCTGTCTTGGGGTTGGGGCAGGGGCAAGATGGGGAGAAAATGTGTAATTCAAAAATGTAATGAAAATGAATAATGTAAACAAGAAAACAAATAAAAACTAAATTTAATAAAAAAAAGATGAGACCCTGAACCATAGACACTATATTAACTAATGGAACTTTGTCTTATCTTAATATTTTATGCACATATACTATGTTATGGAATGTTAATAATAAAGAAGACACAGATGTTTTAGGGCATATATCCAATTGAAACTTGTCAATTCTCTTATCTTATTAAGAAAATTCTTTTCTTATAATTACAAATATGACCCTGAATTGAGATGGTTCTAAAATATATTTAAGCTTTTTCATTCTTTTGTTCAGACAGTCAGAACTTTAGGTTTTAATACAGTCAGTACTTTAGGTGTACACATATCTGCTGGCTTTAAGGGAATAAATGACATAACTATATCATCTAGCCTGTTTGTCTCCATTAACCAAACTTTCAGGTTAACAGCCTCAGTTTCCTCCTCCATAAAAATGAAGGGTTTTGACTAAGGTATCAGTAAGGCTCTTTCTAGCTTTAAATCTTATTAAATCTAAGGTCAGAGTTAGCCTTGCTTATAAAGAACTTTCATGACTAGAACTTACTGAGACCCAGGGAACCTGAGATGTTTATTCCTGAGAGCATAGAGTAAGAAGGCTTCTTCATCTGATCTTTTAATTCTTTTCCACTTGTACAAACAAATCTGAGGCTCTTGCTCTCCCAGATGGCTTCTTTTGTGAAGGCAAACTGGGCCATTTTTTGTGTTCATTCTTACCTAGCTTTTAACATTAATATATATATATATATGTTAATATATATTATATATTATATTATATATATATTATATATATGTTTTTAAAAATTAAATTTATTTGCTTTTAGTTTACAACATTCAGTCCACAATCCCTTGAGTTTAATTACTGAATGGGTGTTGCCTTAGACCAGTGTTTCTCAACCTTCCTAATGCTGCAACCCTTTAATACAGTTCCTCGTGTTGTGGTGACCCCCAACCATAAAATTATTTTCGTTGCTACTTCATAACTGTAATTTTGCTACTGTTATGAATCTATCTGATATTCAGGATGTATTTTCATTGTTACAAATTTAACATAACCCACACGTTGAGAACTGCTGCCTTAGACAAACTGAGACCTGGGAAGGAACTTAGTTTAAAAATATCTTGGTCTCCTACTACATCCAAGGCCGTTGCCTGTCATCCTGACCTATGTCTTGCCACTAAATTCCATTGACTCTGGAGGAAAGAATGAGACTGGTGACTTTACACAGCTCAGCCTCACTTAAATCCAATTCACTTATAAGTAGAGACCTCACCCTCCTGACATATTGGTCCTTTTCAAGAATAAAGGAGCATTAACAGCAATAATAACATCCCAACAAAAGAATTTTCTTCCTTTCCAAAGACTCTGAACAATGATCTCCATAACTTTAATACTTATGGTTTTTAGGCTATTGCACAGTGGAAAAACCTCCTCAGTAAAGGGCTAGCATCTTTGTATTCCAAACTCATTTACTCCACTCTAATTCTAAAGGAATTATTCTCTTAAGAAAGCTTTTGAGATTCTTTTTCCATCTGGCAAATTCGGCTTTTTAAGGCATTCTTCTCCTCACTGTCTTTTTGGGTCTCCTTTGCCATTTGAGTTAATCTATGTTTTAAGGTGTTATTTTCTTCAGTCAGGTTGTTTACTCTCTTTTCATTATTTTCTTGCATCATTCTCATTTCTCTTCCTAATTTTTCCTCCACTTCTCTTATTTGATTTTCAAAATCTTTCTTAAGCTCCTCTATGGCTTATAGGCAGTCTACATGTTTCTTGGAAGCTTTTGGTGTGGGAGTTTTGACTGTGTAGTCTTCTTCCCATTTCATGCTTTGATCCTTTTTGTCCTCAGAAAAGGATTTTAGAGTTCGATTGCTGTTTTTACTTTGCTTCCTTTGCCTGCTTATGTTACCAGTGAATTACTTGATTTTTTTAGCTCTGTGGAACTCTCTTTCCAGAGGGGAGAGCTCTGTCATAAATTACTGCAGTTTTCGCAGCTGCTGGAGTTACTGGGAGGCTGCTGCAGCTCCCACCAGCTTTGGCTCACTGAAAATGCACCCCAGGACCACCACCCAAGACCACGATCTGGATCCAAGTTCTCAACACAAGAGTACTTAGCCTCTGAATAATCTCTTGGCCCCCCTGCAGTCTGCAGGCCAGGAGCTCTGAAGCAGCCATGTGGAAGTGGCTGCAGGGCTACTGCTTCTGCTGCTTCCTTGCCCTGGAGGCAGTTTGGCCAGACTGCTTTTCTCCCCCAGATTTAACCGACTTCCACTGACTTTACACTTAGTCCTTGTTTCTTATGGCTTGATAATTCTGGAAACTGCTACAGCTGCCACTGATCCACTCTCCTGAAGGCTCCAGCTGTGGCTTGTTCAGGCCACTCTGGGGCCTAGCTGAGGTTTCAGGCTGGGCTGGTTTGGGCTCTCAGCGTGCTGTGACAAGCCCTTCCTGCCAAGCTGCCTTTAGTGGGAGATGTGTTTTTCTGTTGTGAGTTTTGGAGCTCTAAAATTTGCTTGGAGTCATATTTTATGGGTGTTTGAGATGGTTATGTGGGAGCTGTGGAACCTTGTTGCTTCTATGCCGCTATCTAGGCTCCGCCCCTCTTGTATTCCAAACTCAACAGATTTCCATTTAAACAGCAATAGGTTAAAAGCATTTTAACATTATATCAGTAGGAATCACGTAAGTTATTTCTAAACAATCACTCCTTACCATTTCTTTTCCTCTCCTTTCAGCAAATATGTGATCTAGATTCTAGACAATATATTTTCTGGTTCTCTTACCCCTTTTCCTCCCCCTCTACTTTTTTTGGCCTTAATTCAACTTGCCCTTGACATTCTCCTATATGACATCTTTGTGTAATCTAAACTGATTTTTGTATTTATCCCTCTGCCTCTGTCTCTTAATCCCTTCCACCTCTATCTCTTTTTTGTCTTTTTTTTTTCTTATTTCCTTCCATTTCCAAGTTTAGAGAGTAAGAAGAAGAGCCTGGAGAGGAATGGAGTGAACATGACTAGCTTGACCACTTTCCTTAACATAGAAGTTATAGAAGAAACTGATCAGAGGAAAGAACCACAGGGGCAGAGTGACCTTCCTGGGTGACTGGATTGAGGTTCCAGTATGCCAGTCTGCAATAGAATGAAGGAGAAAGAAGTCTAGAGAGTCAGGAATGTGGTCTGCAGAGGCTCAAAGAAGTGAGCCTCCTTACTTGAAGCTAGGCTGACAGATGGGAGTCTAAGAGTGACTAAAAAAGACCAAGGTGTGAAGTGCAGGCCATTTCCTAGTCTCCTGCCTTTGCTTTATCCAACTACTAAGTTCACAATTCACCAAGATGCTCTGCTCACCAAATGGAGTAAATCACAAGGCCCATGAAGTAGAACAAGGTGGACCCAACCTTTATAAGAAAAAATAGGCATGTTGCTTAGAACACAGAGCTAGGACATAGGCACTATGAAAGATGACCTTGCATAGGGAAGCAAGTTCTTATTTTTTCCACTTATTTGGATTAGTCATTATACTAGAATCATTCTATTTCTATGTCAGAAATACAAGAGAAAACAAAGTATTATTACTTATTGTTCGAAAAATTGAGAATAGCACTGTTATTTAAAACTATGTTTGAGACAGGGTGACAAATGCTAGCAAAGCGATTCTATGGTAGGGGAAGATTTTTATGTACGTTTTGCATGATACAGATCAGTGGTGGTCTGGGCTCAGCAATTCCCTTTATAAATTGGTATGTCCAGATGGAACAGATGTGGACAAAATGCTTCAATGAGGCTGCACTTCGGGATGCTTTATGTTGCTCTTTAAGAATGGATGTCCTCTGATTTTCCCTGTATTATGGTGAGAGGATTTGCTGATGATGTCATACCTTGATCTTTAATCCAAAGGAACCTAAAGGTGACAGAATAGAAATGTCATCAGAGGTCTCAAAATCACTTCCCTCCTTACTTGAAGATGGGCTAGCAGAGGGGAGTCTGCTTAAGAGTGACTGAAAAAGACCACTGTGTGACCTGCAGGCCATTTCCCACTGATTGCATCTGTAGCCTGTTCTTTATTTAGCAGCTGGGCTGCCATTTGTGTGGCCAATCATAGCTTGTGGCTCTGGCTCCCTCTCAGGCAATACTTTTTTTTCCCCTTTGAATTGAAATCCTGTTTCCAATTGTTCCACATCAGAGCACTTCTTTAAGATCACTTTTTGGGAGATGGAGAGCCAAGCATTGATTATTCTGGCCTTTGTTTTCCTAGAGAAGTAAAACTTGTACCATATGCTCCAGTGTCCTTATGGGGAGAAAGCACCACTTTAGACTGGCTAACTGATTATTTATTGATCTATTATCATGGCAGGGTGGAGGATAGGTGCTGAGATTTTAAGTGGCAGCCAATGAAAGCATATTCATGAATGCATGAGAACTCTCTAACTATGTTAGTATTAGTTGTAGCCACTATTAGCTGGGAAAGCATCAGATAGTTGGGTAGCAGGGTGTCTCTCTGAGGCCCCTTCCTTTACAGTGTTCTAGAAATGATTTTTCTCTTTCCTTTCTTGTCTATGGCCTCCTGTTTGCATTTCAGTCATTGTTTTTGTTGGGTAAGAAAAGCATAGCGACTGAGAATGAGAGGTGGAAAGTGATGATGCTGTCAAATCCTAAACCTAGAGCATAGAGGTGACCTCATTTACAGATGAAGAAACTGAGTCTCAGTAAGGGAAAGTTATTTTGCCCAAAGTCACATGGATGGCAAGTAGCAGAGCTAGGATTTGAATCCACATTCTCTGACTGCATATCTAGGGTTCTTGCTTCTCATCAAAAAAATCTATTTCCCTTTGATTTTTCTTATACTCTTTAGACAGTGACTCAATAAAGTTCCTATTTTAGGTAAGGACTAGAGGTGACATGACGAAGCACTTGGAGTTTAGGTATACAAAGCAAGTTGCTGCTTTACTGAGAGTCAGAGGATTGTTTGTGGATGTCCCACCTCTCTGTTCTCTCTGTGTTGGCTCACTGCCCCATTTTTGCACCCACACTAGCAGGTGAGGTTACTACCTAGTAGCAGGTAATAGTAGCAGTTGACTTCTATAGCCATTCTGAGTTTTGGGGGCAAAGTGTTAGTGTCTGCTCTTCCTACTATGGCTCTTGAGCCCTACTCCTTTGCTTCCTATTAATAAATAAGCCCAATGCCTTGATTCTTAATAAAAGTATTTACTCAAAAGGCAGGCAAAGCAAAAACAATACTTACAAAATATTCTGCCTGTAAACCTGAAGTACATTTTCCCACCAATGTACCTAGTATCTATGGGGGAGAGTAATTGTGAAATTTGAAAGACCATCATGCATCAGTAAGTTAGGCACACATGTATGGGATATAGTCAGAGCAACTCACAACTTTATATAGACTTTTTTCACTAACTTGAATGATGATAGTAATAACATGTTGGACAGATGTATCCAGTAGCTATCCTGGAGTTCTACTTGGCTAGACTGGAATGCTGTTCTGCAGTTGGGCTGGGCTGCTTTGCTTCTGGGCAAGACTCCTCTGTTGGACTGCCCCTCTTTGATGCCTGGGGAGTGATTTGCCCTTTTAGAAAGGGAACAGACTCTTGGTCTGGGATTTGCAGAATCTTCTCTTGGCTATGCTCAGAGGAATCACCTCCCAGGTAGCACAGAGAGGCATAGCCTTTTTTCCCCCTAACCATTTCTTCTAGGTATTAGGTGACAATACAGAGTTGTATAATCTCTTTCATCAGGATCTGAGGTCTTTTCTTAGGCCAGCCTTTCTGGTTCAGAGTTGGGTATCCTTAGGGAGCAATATCATTCTAAAATTAAGGTGATTAACAAGTACATTACTAAATCTCATCTGCTGACTAAGGTGTAGTCAGTTAATGTACATTTATTAAATAATCACAAGCCAGTTCTAGGGTTCAGGGTTCTCCAGTTATTGATGTGAAAGTTTTCTAGTTAGTTATAAGCAAATGAACATCTCAGAAACAAGACACTGAGATAGATTCTTCCCTGTATTGTCTCTTCAGGCTACTTTGCTAATATTGTTCTTATGCAAGTAACCCATTTGTTGATCTTTCACCCTTTTCAATCATTAAAGTCACCAGTCATCCTTACAGATATAATACAACCCAAGGATACATGCTAAACCCAGTAGGAGTTCTTATACATTCCTTTGGAAACCTCTCCTTAATAGATGGATTGCTTTAACAAAGTACCTAGCACTGAAGGTCGTCTCCCTGGTGAAAGTTCCTTATTGGCTCTAATGGACTGTATAGTATTTGTTGTCTAACTAGTCTGTAGGGTAAGTCAACCCTTACCCTAACACAGTTCCTCTCAGAAGCCTCATCATACTGAGAAGGTGACCCTGGACCTTTGAAGGCTGTGTTAGGGACAGGTCTTAGTAAACAGACCTGGAGAGATTTTGAGTGTTGAGCAATGGGAGCACTGATCATCAGTGTGTCTTATCCAAGAACTGGTCTCATTCTTTGGAAAGGCTCATGATCAAAGCAATGTACCAAGGAGTGGAAAAGGTGCACTAGTGAAAGAAGGATCCATGCTGATTCAAGCAAAGATATTTATTATATTGGTACATCGATATGGACATTGAAGAGGAATTTTGTGGATCTGGTGTTTCAGCAATATAGGATAACACTGAAAGGGTTAGATCTTTTTCTTAATGTAAAAACAGACTTTAAGTTGACTAACATTTTCCAAATGTGTTATGGATTAATATATCAGAGTATATTGTACAAGTTAATAAAGAACCAAAAGGGAGTAGATCTGTTTTTTAGCAAAAAGAAACTGGAAAGGGGTATTTTGCACCAAGACTGACATTAATGGGAAATGATTGAGAGCTATTCTTGCATAACTGTGAGCGTTCTTCCCCCGTGTTTAGTGTTCTGGAGGCAAAAGAAATGAAAATGATAAAATACAAAGATGACAGGCATTTGGGATCAAATTGTATTGGAGGTTCCTGGGAATGCTTTTATTCAGGCTCACTACCTTTATTACAGAAAGTACAGGAATTTAACTCTGGAAATAAGTTTCAGTCTGAGGTGAATCCTATTCAGAATTGAATATCCCCATAATAATAACTGACATTTATATAGCTCTATAAAGTTTTGGAAGCACTTAACATATATTATCTCATTTGAGTCTCGCAGCAGCCCTGTGAGAGAGACACTGTAGGTGTTTATTATTCTGATACAGTGGAAAGAGCCATAGCTCTGCAGTAAGATGACTTGGATTTTAAATCTCATTTCTGACACTATGTGTGTGACCTTGGCCAAGTCACTTAAACTCATAGACCTCAGTTCCCTTATCTATAAGGGGTTTGGACTAGGTGTCTTCTGATGTGCCTTTCTATTCTAAATCTATGATCCTCATTTTGCAGATGATGAAACTGACTCTCAGAGAAGTGAAGTGACTGAATGGTCATGTAGCTAACAATGTGCCAAGAGACAGGATTTAAGCTTATGTCTTATTCCCATCCCACATCTGTGATCCTATAACATTCCTTTGACAGATGATGGAACTGAGACTCTGAAAGATAAAATGTGGTCACAGATAAAGTGTGGCTACTTATTGTTGCCACCATTATTAGAACTCAGGCTTCCTTTTTCCAAGTTGTGTGTTCTTTAAAACCACCACACTGTGATTCCTTTCTGTATTTATAGAATTCTAGAGTTTTCAAAGTTCTGTCACACCTATTCTATCACTTGATCCTGACAACAACTCTGGGAAGCAGGTGACATTATCCTATTTTTATACACAAGGAAAGTCGAGAGGTTCTGAGAGGTTTAAATAACTCAGTGGATGAGGCAAAACAAGACCCTGAAACTCTAAGAGAGACCATGAGATGACACAATGTGTAAAAGGCTAAAGTGGGAGTTGGGAAGACCCAAGACTGAATTTTACCTTAGATACCTACTAGCTGTGTGACACGGGCAAGTCATCTAACATCATTCAGGCTCATGTGTGAAATGGGAATGATAATGATACCTATCTCATAGGGTCTTTGGGAGGACTAAATGAAATAATGTATAGAAAGCACTTTGTAAGCTTTAAAGTAGCGGAAAGAGAATGGGCCTAGAAGCCAGGAAGATCAGGGTTCAAGTCCCACCTCTGACGTATACTAGCTTTGTGACCCTGACCAAGTCTAGATATTTCTCTAAGATTATAATTTTCAGAGAAAGTGCTAACCTGCATTGGTATGGACAGTTTCCTCATCTGGGAATTTTCTATAGTAATAAAATCACAGGACTAGTTCCTAGTAGCTGTTAATTAGGTCCTGAGTCCCAATTCAGAGCCTTTCTGAGAACACTTGGGACTCTCTTGCCAGAAGGATTCCCTGTATCTAAAATGTAGAAGTCACTAAGGAGGAAACTGTACCTGGCAAGAGTCGTGGCCTTAGAAACCTGATACGAATGGAACCTCCTCTACCTGTAATAGTGAACTGGGAGTAGTGACTATGCCTCAGACAGAGAAATCTTACAGACCTGATAAAGCCATTGGACCTTCAGGAAAATCTTCTGATCCTGAAATCCAACTTCTACGTCTGGGTGCCAGCTTCCTCAGACAACCCTTGACTATCTCCCTGCCTGGAGGGAGCATGGAGTAGTGAGAGCATAAGACTGAAAGTCAGACTTGGATTCTGACCTCCCTTCAGAAACTTGCTAGCTGTCTGACCTTTGGCAAGTCTCTTAAATCTCTCTATGCCTCAGTTTCCTCATCTGTATAAGGAAGTAGAATGGAATGGATGACCTTCCTGTAAGCCTATTGAGGGATTCCCCAAACATCTTTTCCCACCTATCTGCCATGACTCCTGCTTGGTGTGGATGCTGATTTCCAGTCTCCCTAGATCTGTCTATTAACCTGTGTTAGGCCTTTTCAAGTCCCCTGCACTTACCCTGGGTTTCCATCTGAGTTCTGGTGACCCCCTTAGCCACTGATCTCTACTTACAACTTAAGGGTAGTACGGAAGACAAATTTTGCCATCTTAGTGATTTTGCCTGGTACTGATTTTGTTTTGTTTTGTTTTGTTTTGTTCAGTCTTCCAGATAGTCTTTATTCCCAACTCCTCATTGTCCATCTGAGACAATTCAAAAGGAAAATGACTGGCCTAAGGTCACAGAGCAAATTAATGGTAGAAATGAGGTATGGATTTGGGTATCCCAAGTCTCCATGTAGTATGGTGCTATTAGCTTCCATTTCATTGGCCTTGATCTAAAGAGTAGTGAGGTAGGAGTGCCAAGAATATAGGATAAGTAAGGACTCCACAGTTTTAGCCTCACCCATATTTTAATTTTGAGGCTAGTACTGTCTGACTGGCCTTGGCTTGTGCTGTTAGCAATGAGAACTTGTCAGTCTTTCTCCTTATGACTTATCTGAAATATGAAGTCTTAAAGTGTTGCTTGGGATTCTGAGATGTTGAGAGACTTCCCCTTGGTCACTCAGCTGGTGTGTGCCATGGGCAGGACTTTCACCTCTGTCTTGCTGACTTCATGTCCATTCCTTTATTCAATTCAACAAACACTTATTAGCCGCCAACTAGAAGTGTGCAAGGAGCTATGGAAGCACTTAGGATACAAAGACAAAAAACACGAAGTAGTCCATGCCCTCAGAAAGTTTACATTTTTTTTTTGGAGGGGTGAAATAAAACATGTACATAGTGAAAATAAAGGATATACAAAGTAACATGAAATAATTTTAAGGGGAAGCATATGCTAATAATTGGATGGGGGTAGGGGAGAAGTAGGGTCAAAGATGTCTTCTTGTGCATGCAAGCCAGGGATTCTACAAACTGGAGAAAAGGAAAGAGTGCATCCCACAGGGGAGAAACCACTTGTATAAAAGCATAGGGATGGGAGATATGTCATGCACAGGAAGAGAAAGCGGCCTACTTAGATGAGAGCTGAATGAGTGAAGGGGAATAATGTGCAGTGTGAACTGCAGGGATATTGGGGAGCCAGACTGGTATGTGCTTTAAGAGCCAGGCTGTGTTATTCCTATTTTATCCCAAAGGTGATAAGAAGTCATTGGAGACTTTTCAATATGTGAAAATATGTGTGATGTGGTCAGGTCTGTGTTGTAGGAAAATCAGTTTGGTAGCTATATGTAGGATACATTGGAGAAGGGGGAAACTGGAGTCATGGAGACCAGGGCTATTTCAATAGTTAGGGTAGAGGGTCTAGAAGTGAAAAGAAAGAGACTGATTAGGGGGAAAATGTTATGGAGGTAAGAACAGTGGGATTTAGCAAGTAATTGAACGTGGGGACTGAGTGGGAGGCACGTCAATCATGCTTCCAAGGTTGCAAACCTAGGTGACTGAAAAACTAATGAAGCCATCAACTGAAATTGGGAAGTTTAGAGGAGAAAGTGGCTACTTCTACCTGCTTTTTGCTTGTGCTGGTTTTAAAATGAATTCCAAAGTACCTTCTTATTTGTTGCTGCAAATCCTTTTTGGGGATTTGGTATGAATTGGTATGAATATGAAATAGATAAATTCTTTGTCATATTGGAATTTTCTAGCTTCAGATTTTAGTGGTATTAGCCTGGTTAGTGGTATTAGAAGTCTCTTGGTTATGCAGAATTGTTTTGTTTTTTATCATAATGGCGCAGGTAATGTGATTAGACTTCTGAAAACATAGTCCTTCCCTTAGGAAGTTAGGTAGACAAACTGAATATGTGACAATTACAAAACCAAAGGAAGAGTAGTGTAAAATAATGTTACATAGTGCTAAGGAGTACCCCAGAGCCCTCAGAGTAAAGCAGAGTAGGTGATAATCTAGGTCTAACCTTTAAGAAGGGAACTTGAGAACCTGATGTTAAAGAAATTGATGTGTAAGGTTTAGGGGGAAAGATAGTAGAGGGGGAGTATTTTAGGCGTGAGGAAAGATTTGGAAATAGGAATTGGCATTTGAAAAGGTAAATGGGCCAGATAGACTGAACTATTCAGTGTTTAAGAAGATTATTGTGTTAACTGAGAAGGTCTGGGGTAGAATACCTGTTCTGTGTTTCTTGTTACATCTTATTATGGAGGAAGACCTAAGAGAGTTGGAGGGATACTTTGATAAGTCACAAAGTTTCTTTGCCTCAGTTTGTTGTTCTGTAAAGTGAGGATAAAATTTGTCCATTTTACAGATAAGGAATCAGGCAGACAAATCAAGTGACTAGTATCCCCAGGCATTTAGCTGTCAGTTGATCTTGTTCTGCAGTGGCAAATGAAATGGGAATATATTTGTTCCCTTGAATTATAGATATGGGGGATACACTTGGAGCCAGGCTAGTGGTTTGTTAGATACTGCTTCCCTGGGCCTGAGGGCTCTTGGATTTATATGCCCATTGGCAGTTGGTCAGTGGTTGATGTTGGTAGTTTGGGGATGATGAAGGCGGTATCTCTACCCTCCACCTCATGATTGTAGAAGGGCAGGCTAGAAGCAGTATGCGTGGTCTGAGGGCTACTATAGTTCTTGAGTTCAGGACTCTGGATCCTGGTCTCTCAATAGTATCTCTTAGTGCCTAATAGAGTGTCATTCCCAAGAGGTACTGGGTAAGGGTTTGTTGATGTTGATTTAAACTAGTAGTTCAAAATAGACTACTGTGAGTAGGGCTTTCTATTCACTAGAAATGTTTCCATTCTTTAAAACTGAATACACTCATAAAAACATTTAGAGCTTGACTTATAGCCCTTGTGGTGTGATTTAGGGTAAAGGGCAGAGGCTTGGGCATCTACAGACTTAGGGTTCTTGTGTCTTAGCTCTGATGTTTACTCAGTGTGGGACTTTACCTTTTGCTCCTGTTTCCTCCTTTATAAAATGAGGTAAGTGGACTAAAATTCTGAAATGCGAGGATTCCATTCTTCTTTGCCTTGCTTTTCTCCTTTATGTTAAATAGGAAGAGGGGAGAAGACCTTCAGTGTCTTTGCACAGGTTGTGGTCAATGAATGGCTGGAATGCCTTCCTTTCTCATTTCACCTCTTGTGAGGGGCAGGGGAGGGGCGCCTCGCTGAGTTTAGCTGTATTAATTGTGTAAAATGGTGTTAGGTAATTGAGGAAAGTTAGATTGGGTAGGTTTTGCCTTTTAAGGGAATGTTGTGGATGCTGCTATGTGATTGGGCTAGGGAAGTTAGCAGGGAGGGGCTTAGAGTTTATAAGCGCTCGCTTGGTGTGGGTTGGGTGTTCCGGGATGTGATCGCGACGGAATAAACACCACCTCTTTTCACCTTGGGTGCTCTGTCTGGTTATGCTGGTTATTCCTCCTTGGAGGCCGGTGACGACCAAAGACTTACCATGGGAAAGGGTAAGTGAGAGGGCAGGGTTTTAATCAAGCACGCGTCTCCCCTTACGGCCCCCCGCAACCTCTCCCTTAGAATTCTTTGCTATTCTCAAAATTCACTTCAAGATCCAAAGCTTCCAGTAAGCCTATCCTGATCACAGTTGTTAGGGCCTTCCCCCAGTGAAACTAATATGTGGGATGTGTGTGTGTGTGTGTGTGTACACATATGTGCACATACACTGTGCCGTAAAGATAAGAGACCTAGAACAAAGGTACTCTTGTTGACTGCAGCATCAGGTTAAACACCCAGACATTCATTACCTGCTCTTATGGTCCCAAGATGTAGGACAAACTTCCCACTAGCACTTGAACTTTTGGCTGCTAACAAAACTAACCAGAAGTCTGAGTACCAAAAGTCCCTTGGCATAGTACCTGTTTGAGTTCTTTTTTGTCTCCGTAGCAAATGTAAGCATTGCATATCTCCTTAATAGAATTTAAGCCCCTAACAACAACGTTTTATGTCCTTAGCCTACCACAGAAGGTCTTCTGAATACTTGTTTGAATTGAATTAATTTGAATTGTGAGAAGTTTTGGAGGCAGGAATTAGCATCAGGATCATAAGATCATAGATGGAGAGCAGGAAGAGCCCTCAGAGGTCATCTTGTCCTAGTTAATAATACTCGTAATATGTATTTATGGAGTACTTTGAACACAGTATCTTATCTGATTTTTACAATCAGTGTGGAGTAGGTATTAGTAGTATGATTAGCCCCCATTTTATAGATGAAGAAAATGAAGGTTCCAATAGGTTAAATGACTCCCTGTGGCCACACAAATAGTGTTAGTAGGACAATTTATATGTAGGGCTCTCCTGATGCCAAATTCAACTCCAACCCCTTTCACCTAGTTCCAACTTTTGACTCGTTTCCTGTGACCACAGAATAATGCAATGTAGATTAAGAACTAGAAAGAAAGGGAAAAGCCAACGGGAGGCAGGGGGAAGGGGAACATGAAATTCATGAGAAAGATGGAGGGGGACAGAGATGTGGAGCACTGAACTAATGACTCTTTTCTGCCCCATTGAGTATATGGTATTTCTGACTAGTCTTTTCCTGACCATACACCTTTTTCAAACACATTTTAATGAGGTCATGCTTCGAATTAGTAATGAAAAAAGAGGAATTGTTCTGTAAAGAGAAACAGTGATTTCTGGGAAATAGTCACTAACACTAAAGAACCCTGCCTGTTTATCTAAGTTACTGGACTGTTTCTGAAGCATTTCAGTCCTGTTAATATCAGCAACTCTGAGAATATTTTGTTTTCCTCAACAAAGGTTATTTTTTAATTAAGTTAGAGATGTCTATCTCACTTGGTTTTCAATGTTTTATTTTTTTTTAAATTGTGTGAGACCTTTCTGTAAGTCACTTCAGAATATCTTCATTTCCACATTCAAGACTACAGTAATTAGATCTAGATTTGCTGAGTCTGGAGGAATCTTGCCGCCAAAGTCATCTTAATGGCGTTTTAATGTCTGAACTCCGTTGCTCTTATGTTTGAGGTTACCAAGTGGATAAAAGAAATGGCTTTGACATCTTGGTGGTTATTGAAGCTTAGAAAATGCCTCTAAAAGGTGTGTGGGGTTTGTTTCCCATCCTCTCTGCCCTCCCCTTACGTTCTTTGCTCAGCAAGAGCTGTTCAAGTATTGGCCTGGTATGAATAAAGACACCCTCATCAGTTTTGTGGGACTAACCACACTTCAGGTATATTGATATCTCCTTGAGTTAAAGCCTGTGGAGGGAGGAGGTAACTGTCTTATGGACACCTGGTCCTCATAAATCACAAGGCAATAAAAACAGAGGGAATCAGCAGCCAAAAGTCTTTACTTTGCTGCACTATTTTGAGAGCTTTGCCTCGAATCTAATGAGATAATGTTCATAAAGTGCTTTGCAATCCTTAAAGTGTTAACAGACTCATCAGTTATTATCATCACCTCCCCAAAGTAGAAGTATAGCAACAATCAACCAGGGCTTATTTGCAGAGGCATGGAATTAGGATAGAGGATTGTAACATAGACTTGTCTCCATTCACAGAATAGGAAAGGAAGGAAGGCAGCAAGCATTTATTAAACCTACTATGTGCCAAACACTGTGCTAAGCACTTAACAAGTATCTCATTTGATTCTCACAACAACCTTCAGGGTAGGTATCATTATTATCTCCCTTGTACAGATGAAGAAACTGAGGCAGCCAGTAGTTAAGTAATTTACCCACAGTCACAACTAATGAGTATCTAAGGCAAAATTTTGCCACCAGGCCACTGGGTCTGTGTTCTATCCACTGTGCCACTGAGGCTCACCTTTTGCACCATTTAAGGAACATTTTGCTTGTCATTTAGTAATCTTATTTGCAGATCATTGGATCCAAATCTGACCACAAAGTTAGACATTATCTAGTCCAAATTTCTCACCTTAACAAATGCGAGAAACTGAGTCCCAAAGAGGTGAAGTTACTCTAAATCACAAAGATAGTAACTAGTAGAGTGAGGGGTTCAAACTAAGGCCCTTTGATCTGAAATCTTAATTCTTTCCATTGTACCAAGGTTTCTCAGCCTTTTTCTGTCCTGGTACCTTTTGACTTTTAGTAAATTGTCCCATTATCCCATTCAAAATGAAAGGAAATACGTTCTTAAGTTTGTCATTCATATGTATATAAAAATAAAATAAATGCATTTTCATAATGAAAACTTTATTTAATGCATAATATTTTAAAGTATCATGAAGCTGTTCTCCCCTCAATCCTCAGACTGGAGGAATCCACTAACAAAACCACTTTTGAAATATTTTAGTTGAATATTGGTATTTTTCAATATGTGCCAAATATTCCTTATACTCTCTTGACAAGCTTCTTCTAGACTCTGGAGGAAAACATTTCCCAGGTTGGGAATCCGTCTACTATATCAAGCTGAGACACTCTGGGTGATACTAGGGATAAAAAAGAGAGAGAATAAAGAAAAATAACTTTTAAATAATCATTGTCTCATTTCTTCAAAATCATTCCTCCTCCTGAAATCTAGAATTTCATTCCTGGTTTGAAAGGGGGTTCAGTCGTTGTCACCAACTCAGCCCATCATACCTCTAGAGGGATTTTCTTTGCCTGATTGGACTAAAGAAAAGCCTACTTTTACACATCTTACTGAAACCCCAATCAATTTGATTCAATAACTTGCTTCAAGAAGAATGAATTCCACTCACTATCTTATCTCTTTGGGACACCCAAGTCTTTTCCTAACTATTCCAAGATAAGTTTCTGAGTATGGTTCTAATTCAGGATTGTTGTTTAGCTAGTTGGTCTGAGAACTCAATAGTTTTTCTCCTTGAAAATGAAATACCAAGTTTGGAACCAATGGAATAAATAATTAAGTAATTAATGCACTTTTTTTGAGAGGTTTGTTTGTTTTGCCTGTGAATTAACTCCCCAGGTTCATGGAAGAGCCTGATATGTTTATGACTCAATCATACACATCCTTATCTTGGGAGCTCAAATAAAAAACTAAATGTAATATAAGGAGAAATAATCAGGCAGCCTTTTCTTTTTTTTTTAAATTAACTTGTGTTTATTTTTAGTTTACATCATTCATTTCCACAAGATTTTGAGTTACAAATTTTCTCCTCATCTTTCCCCTACCCACCACCCCAAAACAGTGATACCACTGTATACCACCTCCCCCAATATGCTCTCTTCTATATCCTCCCCCATCACCCCTCTGACTTTCCGGTAGGGCAAGATGGATCTCCCTATCCCAGTGCCTGTATATCTTATTTCCCAGTTGTATATAAATAATAATAACAATATTATATATTAAATATTATATTAAATTAAATATTTATTATGTTATATATTATATATAATAACATAACATAACAAAATGTAACATAATATAATATATATTAAACATTTGATTTTAAAACTTTAAATTCTAGATTCTTTCCCTTCTTCAGGCAGCCTTATTCTTTACAAGAAATTGTAGAATAACACATTTTCAGAATTTGAAGGGATGTTAATGATCATCAAGTTCAACCCACAGCAGAAAAACAATCCGTCCTTCAAAATCTTCAACAAGTGGTCACCCAGCCTTTGCTCAGAAACTTGCAGAAAGGGGAAATCAAACAACAGATAGTTATGAAGCACTGACTGAATACCTGGCACTGCTAGGCACTGGGATAAAAACACAGACGTAATCCCTTCTCATAATGGGTTTGTATTCTCTTTCCCTGCAGCCCAATTCACTTAGGGAATGTTTCCTGACACCAATGACTTTCAGCTCCTTGTGCCAAAGAAAATGAGGAAGACACAGGCAGAAGACAATTGACCTAAGACCAGGATCATAGATTTAGAGCTGGATTTAGATTTAAAGGTCATCTTGTCCAGTTTCCCTCACTTTATTATTATTATTATTTGTAACAACTGTTTTTATTAAATAACCGGTTCATGAAGTCAGACCAGTGCAGCGACTTATTGGGGGAGTATGGAATTAGTGTCTATATCACTGACAGTTCCTCTCAGTCACATCTTTTTTTTTTTTTTTTTTTTTTTTGCTTTTTGAAGGGCAGTTGGGGTTAAATGACTTGCCCAAGGTCACACGGCTAGTTTGTGTGTGTGTGTGTGTATGTTAAGTGTCTGAGGCTGGATTTGAACTCAGGTACTCCTGACTCCAGGGCTGGTGCTCTATTCACTGCGCCACCTAGCCGCCCCCCCTCAGTCACATCTTGATCTATAGTATTGGAAGAGAAGGACAGTGCACTAAATACAACACAAATCTCAACAGGGCTGGGTTTAAGTACAACACCCTAGTTCCCTTCTGCCCTTTTAACTCCAATGTCTGTGGGCAAAAGTCTCCATCCAATTGGGGAAGATAGGGGTTCTGTAGTTTCTATTTGTAACATCATAAATGCCACCTCCCCACCCCTGCTAACCTATTTAAGGTAAGATTGACTTTGAGAGAGGGCAAAAAATAACCATGATTGAAAACAAATTGGGATAAGGAGGAAGTGACATGGACAGAGGAAAAATATGTGGATTCAACTCCATGCAAAAGCTATTGGAGAGGGAAAGAGGACCTCATGGAACTTTGGTTCTACAACAGATCAGAGGAATAAGTTAAGGAAGGATCTCTAGATACATATTTCGAGAGTTCTGAGCGCAATGATATTAATGCTCTCCAGTGCTGCTGTTTCCCGCCCTGGAAAAATCCCTGGACGCTGAGCCTGGGTTCTTCTGCTGGAGTCATGTTGGCTATGGCTATCCCCAAATTCAGTCAGAGGGTACTTTCTAGTGTATTGTAATTCTCCTTAAAACTCTTCAGCTCTAGGAAGTGCTTGGCTCTTTTACTCTTCTGCTGGAGGGCAGATAGGTGACCTGGGAAGTTGTTGGGGAGGAAACTTCGGGAGACTGTGTTAGATCCTTAGCTGCAGCAGCTGCTGCTGCTGCCAGGAGCTCCCACCATTGGACTTGGACACTACACTCACATGGCAACCATTTCTCTCAGAGCTTCCTGATAGCGTAGATATTCAGTCTGGCAAAAGACCCCAGTTCCATATTGAGCTGTCTCATAGTGATCTAGCAGGGTATCAATGAGAGCTTTGTAGACACCCTTGAAGGGGGTACTTGTGTGTCAGAACTCCAGCATCCCTTCCCTTTAGAGATGAGGAAATGGAAGAGCAGAACACCTTGGTTCTGACTCCAAATACAGTCTTCCATAGCACCATCATCTATGATGGTGAATCTGACTGATTTCATCAATAAATTCATTTAATAGTAGCATCATTGCATTGCATCCCCCTTTTCATTATTGCCTAATAGGCTCCTCCTCTTAATCTATCTCAAGTATCTATCCAGAGGTTCTTGGCAATAAAGGCCAAAGTGGGAATGTCAGTATCTGAACTTACTCAGATGTTATGGTTACTATGGAGACAAATTGAAATGTAAGCATCCAGAAGGATCTTTTAAAGCTCTTCACCAAAACAATTCTCTTGTAAGGAATGGTAGAAGTGTGGTGTTTCCACCTTAACCCTGAAAATGGGATTTACCTCTATTTTTCCATTCTGATTTTAATAGTACTGCTATTTACTGTGACCTTTAGGTCTGGAATCCCATAGAACATTCCCTCTTGGGCACTTGGCTCGCAGTTTGAGGAAGCTGCAGTGAGGTACATAATGGCTTTTGGATGATGAGTCCTGATTGGGAACCTACTTGTCTTATTAGACCATTGGGAGAGCCCCAGGCAAGGCAAAGTCCCAGGTAGGTCATTAACAGCTGAACTCGAGTGTTTCGGGGAACAGTTGTCTGGGAAAATCTAAGCATAGCTATATCTAAGTGTTGAAGTTTTCCACCAGATTTTGGGGGAAAAAAGGCAAAAGTTATTTAATGCAAGCAGCCTTGTTTAAAGGTTATAGGCAAAGCACTTGGAAGTGAAGTAATCAAGGGGCAGACAGGAGGCAGGCCCCACAATTCAGACAGAAAATGGTACCAGAGGAAGGCAAGCCAAAGTGGATTTAGTCCAAACAGAACAAGTTGGAGGAGCATCATCTGCCAAAGTGACAATTTAGTTTACTGTAGATTTTCATCAAGGCAGCAATCTATTATGCAGTGAGGGTGTAGTGGTCATTCTGTCTCATCCTTAATCCCCATTAGAGACATGAATAGAGCAGGGGAAGGTGTGTGGGAAAAACCAGCAAGTAGTATTTCTGTTGGAAAAGGCAAGGCCAATAGGTATGCATGCATATCAGGCTTAGGTTCTATGCAAGCCTGTGACTCTCAATTTCATTGTAGCAGGAATGGTTAGTTTATAAGCAACTTCAGAATGGCGCATACTTTTCTGGCCCCCAGAGAGTTCTGAGTATACAGCCTTATATGTAATAGGCACTCAAATAATGCCAGGTCCATAGAACTTTTGCTAACCTACTCCATACTTCTTCCTTCCCATCAATTATCCAGAATCAGTGTAACAGCCCTTCTTCTGATAGGGCTTTAACTGGCAGCTCACCTAGTGGGGCTGAGTTGCCAAAGACCCTTGAAGTTGTATTTCTTCTCAACTTAGGAAGATGGGGAACTGTAGAGAAGTGAGGAAGTAGGGGAGGGTGGTAGAATCTTTTTGATGCTGCAGTAATTTTTAGATATCACTGGAGAAAATTAGGTAGAAGAGAACTGAAGAGGATGATTTGGAGGGCTGATTTGGAGGGCTAAGTTGGAGGGCTAAGAGATGGACAGGCAGTGGTGGGAACCTGAATAATTGTGCAGAAGCAACTGGAACAACAATGGGATCAACCTCCCCAATCCTATCCAGGATTTAACCAGCTCTGCCATAAAGACTCAACTGCACTACACGGGACAGTACATACTCCAAAAAAAGTAAGGAAGAAATAGGGATGAATTGCAGCAGAGGAGAAAGTGAGATCTGAGAAGGGCCATTGACCTCAACCTGCATGGTCAAGCAGAAGACTTAGACTAAAGCTTCCCATTTAAGGACAAGGCAGAATACAAAAAAAAAAAAAAGAATCTACTCTTCCCCCCAACTTCCTTTCCCTCTGTCTATAGGATACTCTGCTTCTTTACCCCATGATTTTCCTGGAATTCTAGAAGCCTGTCTCCTCTGGAAAGAGGCCAGGGGTTAACTAGAGATAAATATAAATCTGAATAAGGGTAGATAACAAAATCTCTGCCTAAAGGTTAGGAATTTTTCTAACTGATAGTGCTAAGTGACTGTGGTTACACATCTAACAGTATTTAATGTACATTCCACAAAGCAGCAAAAGAGGTGATCATGTGGATCCAATAGCTCTCCTGTTAAACAAACCTAACAACAACAAAAACTAGCTAATTGTTGTAACTACCTGGGACTGAGACCTGGGAGCAAAAAGATGGTGGCAGTTCTTTGTTGGCTGACAAGCTGCATTCTCAGAAATTTCCAGAGACAACTGCACTACATTTGTTGATGTCATATTAACACAGATTGGTCTCTTATCAGTGTCTATAAATGACTTCTTGCACAACCAAGACAATAATTTTTTTGGACACAAGACCCATAATTCTTTTTCAAAGAATTGAGCTTTAAAACCACATTGGAACAGAACAAAACTTGTTTTTTAATTTAGTATTATTTCTTTGTAGGTAACATTTCTTTTTAAAAATATTTATTTATTTTTAGTTTTCAACATTCACTTTTATAAGATTTTGAGCTCTATATTTTCCTCCCTCCCTATGCCACCCTTCCCCAAGACAGCATGCAATCTGACATAGGTTATACATATACAATCATATTAAGTATATTTCCACATTAGTCATATTGTACAGAAGAATTGGAACCAAGGGGAAAGCCATGAAAAAGAACAAATAAAAAAAGATGCTTCAATTTGTATTCATACTCCATAGTTCTTCTGGTTGTGGATACCATTTTCCATCATGAGTCTTTTGGAATTGTCTTAGATCACTGCAGTGTTGAGTAAGTCTAAGCCTATCAAAGTTGGTGATCATACAATGTTGCTGTTACTGTGTATAATATTCTCCTGGTTCTGCTCAGCACCAGCAAAACTTGTGTTTTAAAGAGAGCCACAAAATTATATTCCCCAGGTAGCTAGAATATTTTATTAGTCCCTTGACAGTAACCTATTAAAATTTGTCAAAGATTGTGAATTAGATCGGAAAGCATGAATGAGTGAAATCTAGAGGGTGCTATCAGGAGGTCAAGGGCTATCTTGGGAGAGTTGCCACCCTAGAGAACTGCTTGATTTTTGTGTTCCTCTGTGGTACTTTTGGGCCACCTCTGGAATGCCTTCTTTCCATCTTCCCATCCCACACATAGCCTCTCCTTACTCCCCATTCCCTTTCTGTTTCTTGTTACCTTTTACTTCTGCTTATCTTCACCATGTGCACGTTCTTTCCTGCCTGGCTGATTCCCATATACTCAGTCTCTCTTAGAGAAAGGAATAGACCAAGAATGATGACACTTGGCTTTTTATACATCAAGACCAGATGGATATCAATATCCAGATTGTAAACGATAACGTGAGCAATAGTTTCTAGGTGAGTTATGACACATACATAAGTACACAAGGTTTGTGGAAGCCTGACAAATACCCCTCAGTACAATCTTTATAGCCCTGGTGATAAGTAGCACAATGTGGATTTTCCATTTCGGTCACACAGTAAATGCATTTTATTGATTTTTGTTTTAAAATTTCTTCTGCTCATGTAATGTATTTAATGTTGCTAGTAAAAACTAGATTAAGATAAAACTCCAACACACAGAGATCATCCTTGTAGCCTCATAAAAATACTGTAACAAAGTATGTTGCTATGTACAAGGTTCTGTTCACAAATTAATTGGCTTCCCAAGAACCTTCATGGTTCTTGTCTTTCTTAGGAGGCAATGTGAAGGTCATAGCCCACTTCCAGGGCAACCAGTTAAAAGCCACCCACTTGCACAGAGGGTGGATTGTGAGGACATCTTTTCCTATAGGATAAACCATCAACTTCATGCAAATTCCTTTTAGAATTGTTATGGCCTCTGTAAACAAGAATTTGAACTAACCCTTAACTCATTAAACACAAAACCACAGTCCAGAGATACCTTTGAGGGTCACTCTATCTAAATATATCTATTATACCCAATTGAATTCCTGGTATTGACTGACCCCCAAGATATTCTCCGTTTCCTCACTGAATTCAGTACCTGACTCACACCCCTTTTTCTCCTCAACTCCTGCCCTCATTTTAGTGGACATCAGCATACTTGCTGATCCTTTCTCAGTGACCTTACCTTTCCCATTCCTAAACCTACTGAATTTTCCTGACTATATTTCACTTCAGGCCAACCATTCATTTTTTACTTAGCTGCACTGCAATAGACTTCTCCAACATGCCCCCAGCTAAGTGCCTCCCACTTCTCCTGTGGGGAGCGGGAGGCAGGGTTTGTGATGATGCTTAGCTGGCTTGGCTTAGGTAGATGCCATATTAGGTAATGTTTTGATATTTGAATTGTGATTGGGCATGCAGGTTGGGGGAGGCGGGGCGTGAGGTATATATTCTCTAGTATATCCGGGTGGGAGAAGAAGAAGGAGCGGGATGTAGCAGCCTGGCAATAAACACCCCTTAGAAAACCTCGGGCGCTCTGTCTGGTTATTCCTCCTCGGAGGCCGGTGACGACCGAAGACTTACCATGCATAAGGGTAAGTAAGAGGGCAGGGTTTTGTAGCCGAGCGAACCTCCCAGAAGGCCCCCTGCATCTGGCGCCCGAACAGGGACCTGCAAAGTCGGCTGGGGG